>CM042955.1:44824565-45407065 GCA_023678885.1 Pogostemon cablin
AAAATGGTATGAAAATGCTCACTTAAGGGAGTTCTTGACCTGGCTTAGAGAGTAGAATCAACTCTGCACTTTGACTTTTCAGTGACTCTATGGCGCAACATTCCTAGCATTTTTATACTCTGAAAACATGTTTTCCAACTATATTCTCATGTATAATAACTAAATTGACCATAAAAATCATAAGAAAATTCTCACTTCCAGAAGTTCTTGACCTGGCTCATGAAGTAGAATCAGCTCTGCACTTTGACTTTTTAGTGACTCTATGACGCAAGGTTCCTTGCATTTTTTTACTATAAAAAAACATGTTTTCCAACTATATTCTCATGTCTTATAACTAATTTGACCATAAAAATGGTAAGAAAATGCTCAGTTTTAGGAGTTTTTGACCTTGGTCATGGAGTAGAATCAGCTCTGCACTTTGACTTTTTAATTACTCTACGGTGCAAGATTCCTATTATTTTTATACTCTAGAAACATGTTCTCCAACTATATTCTCATGTCTAATAACCAATTTGACCATAAAAATGGCAAGAAAATGCTCATTTCAAGGAGTTCTTAACTTGGCTCACGGAGTAAAATTTGCTATGCACTGTGTGTTTTTAATGACTCTATGGTGCAAACTTTGTTGCAGTTATATACTCTGAAAACATGTCCTCCAACATTATACTCATGTATAATAACTAATTTGACCATCAAAATGGTATGAAAATGCTCACTTAAGGGAGTTCTTGACCTGGCTTAGAGAGTAGAATCAGTTCTGCACTTTGACTTTTCAGTGACTCTGTGGCGCAAGATTCCTAGCATTTTTATACACTGAAAGCATGTTCTCCAACTATATTCTCATGTATAATAACTAATATGACCATAAAAATTGTAAGAAAATGCTTAGTTCCAGGAGTTCTTGACCTAGCTCACAGAGTAGAATCAGCTTTGCGCTTTGAATTTTCAGTGACTCTATGACGCATGCTTCCTAGCATTTTTATACTCTGAAAACATGTTTTCCAACTATATTCTCTTGTATAATAACTAAATTGACCATAAAAATCATAAGAAAATTCTCACTTCCAGTAGTTCTTGACCTGGCTCACGAAGTAGAATCAGCTCTGCACTTTGACTTTTTAGTGACTCTATGACGCAAGGTTCCTTGGATTTTTGTACTATAAAAAAACATGTTCTACAACTATATTCTCATGTCTTATAACTAATTTGACTATAAAAATGGTAAGAAAATGCTCACTTTTAGGAGTTCTTGACCTTGGTCACGGAGTAGAATCAGCTCTGCACTTTGACTTTTTAATGACTCTATGGTGCAAGATTCCTATTATTTTTATACTCTAGAAACATGTTCTCCAAATATATTCTCATGTCTAGTAACCAATTTGACCATAAAAATGGTAAGAAAATGCTCATTTCAAGGAGTTCTTAACTTGGCTCGCGGAGTAAAATTTGCTATGCACTGTGTGTTTTTAATGACTCTATGGTGCAAACCCAACATTATACTCATGTATAATAACTAATTTGACCATCAAAATGGTATGAAAATTCTCACTTAAGTGAGTTCTTGACCAGACTTAGAGAGTAGAATCAACTCTGCACTTTGACTTTTCAGTGACTCTATGGCGCAAGATTCCTAGCATTTTTATACTCTGAAAGCATGTTCTCCAACTATATTCTCATGTATAATAACTAATTTGACCATAAAAATCGTAAGAAAATGCTTACTTCCAGGAGTTCTTGACCTAGCTCACGGAGTAGAATTAGCTCTGCACTTTGAATTTTCAGGGACTCTATGGCGCAAGCTTCCTAGCATTTTTATACTATGAAAACATATTTTCCAACTATATTCTCATGTATAATAACTAAATTGACCATAAAAATCATAAGAAAATTCTCACTTCCAGGAGTTCTTGACCTGGCTCACGAAGTAGAATCAGCTCTGCGCTTTGACTTTTTAGTGACTCTATGATGCAAGGTTCCTTGGATTTTTGTACTATAAAAAAGCATGTTCTCCAACTATATTCTCATGTCTTATAACTAATTTGACCATAAAAATGGTAAGAAAATGCTCACTTTTAGGAGTTCTTAACCTTGGTCACGGAGTAGAATCAGCTCTGCACTTTGACTTTTTAATGACTCTATGGCGCAAGATTCCTATTATTTTTATACTCTAGAAACATGTTCTCCGAATATATTTTCATGTCTAATAACCAATTTGACCATAAAAATGGCAAGAAAATGCTCATTTCAAGGAGTTCTTAACTTGGCTCGCGGAGTAAAATTTGCTATGCAATGTGTGTTTTTAATGACTCTATGGTGCAAACTTCGTTGCAGTTATATACTCTGAAAACATGTCCTCCAACATTATACTCACGTATAATAACTAATTTAACCATAAAAATGGTATGAAAATGCTCACTTAAGGGAGTTCTTGACCTGGCTTAGAGAGTAGAATCAACTCTGCACTTTGACTTTTCAGTGACTCTATGGCGCAACATTCCTAGCATTTTTATACTCTGAAAACATGTTTTCCAACTATATTCTCACGTATAATAACTAAATTGACCATAAAAATCATAAGAAAATTCTCACTTCCAGAAGTTCTTGACCTGGCTCATGAAGTAGAATCAGCTCTGCACTTTGACTTTTTAGTGACTCTATGACGCAAGGTTCCTTGCATTTTTTTACTATAAAAAAACATGTTTTCCAACTATATTCTCATGTCTTATAACTAATTTGACCATAAAAATGGTAAGAAAATGCTCAGTTTTAGAAGTTTTTAACCTTGGTCAAGGAGTAGAATCAGCTCTGCACTTTGACTTTTTAATTACTCTACGGCGCAAGATTCCTATTATTTTTATACTCTAGAAACATGTTCTCCAACTATATTCTCATGTCTAATAACCAATTTGACCATAAAAATGGCAAGAAAATGCTCATTTCAAGGAGTTCTTAACTTGGCTCACGGAGTAAAATTTGCTATGCACTGTGTGTTTTTAATGACTCTATGGTGCAAACTTTGTTGCAGTTATATACTCTGAAAACATGTCCTCCAACATTATACTCATGTATAATAACTAATTTGACCATCAAAATGGTATGAAAATGCTCACTTAAGGGAGTTCTTGACCTGGCTTAGAGAGTAGAATCAGCTCTGCACTTTGACTTTTCAGTGACTCTGTGGCGCAAGATTCCTAGCATTTTTATACACTGAAAGCATGTTCTCCAACTATATTCTCATGTATAATAACTAATTTGACCATAAAAATTGTAAGAAAATGCTTAGTTCTAGGAGTTCTTGACCTAGCTCACAGAGTAGAATCAGCTTTGCGCTTTGAATTTTCAGTGACTCTATGACGCATGCTTCCTAGCATTTTTATACTCTGAAAACATGTTTTCCAACTATATTCTCTTGTATAATAACTAAATTGACCATAAAAATCATAAGAAAATTCTCACTTCCAGTAGTTCTTGACCTGGCTCACGAAGTAGAATCAGCTCTGCACTTTGACTTTTTAGTGACTCTATGACGCAAGGTTCCTTGGATTTTTGTACTATAAAAAAACATGTTCTACAACTATATTCTCATGTCTTATAACTAATTTGACTATAAAAATGGTAAGAAAATGCTCACTTTTAGGAGTTCTTGACCTTGGTCACGGAGTAGAATCAGCTCTGCACTTTGACTTTTTAATGACTCTATGGTGCAAGATTCCTATTATTTTTATACTCTAGAAACATGTTCTCCAAATATATTCTCATGTCTAGTAACCAATTTGACCATAAAAATGGTAAGAAAATGCTCATTTCAAGGAGTTCTTAACTTGGCTCGCGGAGTAAAATTTGCTATGCACTGTGTGTTTTTAATGACTCTATGGTGCAAACCCAACATTATACTCATGTATAATAACTAATTTGACCATCAAAATGGTATGAAAATTCTCACTTAAGTGAGTTCTTGACCAGACTTAGAGAGTAGAATCAACTCTGCACTTTGACTTTTCAGTGACTCTATGGCGCAAGATTCCTAGCATTTTTATACTCTGAAAGCATGTTCTCCAACTATATTCTCATGTATAATAACTAATTTGACCATAAAAATCGTAAGAAAATGCTTACTTCCAGGAGTTCTTGACCTAGCTCACGGAGTAGAATTAGCTCTGCACTTTGAATTTTCAGGGACTCTATGGCGCAAGCTTCCTAGCATTTTTATACTATGAAAACATATTTTCCAACTATATTCTCATGTATAATAACTAAATTGACCATAAAAATCATAAGAAAATTCTCACTTCCAGGAGTTCTTGACCTGGCTCACGAAGTAGAATCAGCTCTGCGCTTTGACTTTTTAGTGACTCTATGATGCAAGGTTCCTTGGATTTTTGTACTATAAAAAAGCATGTTCTCCAACTATATTCTCATGTCTTATAACTAATTTGACCATAAAAATGGTAAGAAAATGCTCACTTTTAGGAGTTCTTAACCTTGGTCACGGAGTAGAATCAGCTCTGCACTTTGACTTTTTAATGACTCTATGGCGCAAGATTCCTATTATTTTTATACTCTAGAAACATGTTCTCCGAATATATTTTCATGTCTAATAACCAATTTGACCATAAAAATGGCAAGAAAATGCTCATTTCAAGGAGTTCTTAACTTGGCTCGCGGAGTAAAATTTGCTATGCAATGTGTGTTTTTAATGACTCTATGGTGCAAACTTCGTTGCAGTTATATACTCTGAAAACATGTCCTCCAACATTATACTCACGTATAATAACTAATTTAACCATAAAAATGGTATGAAAATGCTCACTTAAGGGAGTTCTTGACCTGGCTTAGAGAGTAGAATCAACTCTGCACTTTGACTTTTCAGTGACTCTATGGCGCAACATTCCTAGCATTTTTATACTCTGAAAACATGTTTTCCAACTATATTCTCACGTATAATAACTAAATTGACCATAAAAATCATAAGAAAATTCTCACTTCCAGAAGTTCTTGACCTGGCTCATGAAGTAGAATCAGCTCTGCACTTTGACTTTTTAGTGACTCTATGACGCAAGGTTCCTTGCATTTTTTTACTATAAAAAAACATGTTTTCCAACTATATTCTCATGTCTTATAACTAATTTGACCATAAAAATGGTAAGAAAATGCTCAGTTTTAGAAGTTTTTAACCTTGGTCAAGGAGTAGAATCAGCTCTGCACTTTGACTTTTTAATTACTCTACGGCGCAAGATTCCTATTATTTTTATACTCTAGAAACATGTTCTCCAACTATATTCTCATGTCTAATAACCAATTTGACCATAAAAATGGCAAGAAAATGCTCATTTCAAGGAGTTCTTAACTTGGCTCACGGAGTAAAATTTGCTATGCACTGTGTGTTTTTAATGACTCTATGGTGCAAACTTTGTTGCAGTTATATACTCTGAAAACATGTCCTCCAACATTATACTCATGTATAATAACTAATTTGACCATCAAAATGGTATGAAAATGCTCACTTAAGGGAGTTCTTGACCTGGCTTAGAGAGTAGAATCAGCTCTGCACTTTGACTTTTCAGTGACTCTGTGGCGCAAGATTCCTAGCATTTTTATACACTGAAAGCATGTTCTCCAACTATATTCTCATGTATAATAACTAATTTGACCATAAAAATTGTAAGAAAATGCTTAGTTCTAGGAGTTCTTGACCTAGCTCACAGAGTAGAATCAGCTTTGCGCTTTGAATTTTCAGTGACTCTATGACGCATGCTTCCTAGCATTTTTATACTCTGAAAACATGTTTTCCAACTATATTCTCTTGTATAATAACTAAATTGACCATAAAAATCATAAGAAAATTCTCACTTCCAGTAGTTCTTGACCTGGCTCACGAAGTAGAATCAGCTCTGCACTTTGACTTTTTAGTGACTCTATGACGCAAGGTTCCTTGGATTTTTGTACTATAAAAAAACATGTTCTACAACTATATTCTCATGTCTTATAACTAATTTGACTATAAAAATGGTAAGAAAATGCTCACTTTTAGGAGTTCTTGACCTTGGTCACGGAGTAGAATCAGCTCTGCACTTTGACTTTTTAATGACTCTATGGTGCAAGATTCCTATTATTTTTATACTCTAGAAACATGTTCTCCAAATATATTCTCATGTCTAGTAACCAATTTGACCATAAAAATGGTAAGAAAATGCTCATTTCAAGGAGTTCTTAACTTGGCTCGCGGAGTAAAATTTGATATGCACTGTGTGTTTTTAATGACTCTATGGTGCAAACTTCGTTGCAGTTATATACTCTGAAAACATGTCCTCCAACATTATACTCACGTATAATAACTAATTTAACCATCAAAATGGTATGAAAATGCTCACTTAAGGGAGTTCTTGACCTGGCTTAGAGAGTAGAATCAACTCTGCACTTTGACTTTTCAGTGACTCTATGGCGCAACATTCCTAGCATTTTTATACTCTGAAAACATGTTTTCCAACTATATTCTCACGTATAATAACTAAATTGACCATAAAAATCATATGAAAATTCTCACTTCTAGAAGTTCTTGACATGGCTCATGAAGTGGAATCAGCTCTGCACTTTGACTTTTTAGTGACTTTATGACGCAAGGTTCCTTGCATTTTTTTACTATAAAAAAACATGTTTTCCAACTATATTCTCATGTCTTATAACTAATTTGACCATAAAAATGGTAAGAAAATGCTCAGTTTTAGGAGTTTTTGACCTTGGTCACGGAGTAGAATCAGCTCTGCACTTTGACTTTTTAATTACTCTACGGCGCAAGATTCCTATTATTTTTATACTCTAGAAACATGTTCTCCAACTATATTGTCATGTCTAATAACCAATTTGACCATAAAAATGGCAAGAAAATGCTCATTTCAAGGAGTTCTTAACTTGGCTCGTGGAGTAAAATTTGCTATGCACTGTGTGTTTTTAATGACTCTATGGTGCAAACTTTGTTGCAGTTATATACTCTGAAAACATGTCCTCCAACATTATACTCATGTAAAATAACTAATTTGACAATCAAAATGGTATGAAAATGCTCACTTAAGGGAGTTCTTGACCTGGCTTAGAGAGTAGAATCAGATATGCACTTTGACTATTCAGTGACTCTATGGCGCAAGATTCCTAGCATTTTTATACACTGAAAGCATGTTCTCCATCTATATTCTCATGTATAATAACTAATTTGACCAGAAAAATTGTAAGAAAATGCTTACTTCCAGGAGTTCTTGACCTAGGTCACGGAGTAGAATCAGCTCTGCACTTTGAATTTTTAGTGACTCTATGGTGCAAGCTTCCTAGCATTTTTATACTCTGAAAACATGTTTTCCAACTATATTCTCACGTATAATAACTAAATTGACCATAAAAATCATAAGATAGTTCTCACTTCCAGAAGTTCTTGACCTGGCTCATGAAGTAGAATCAGCTCTGCACTTTGACTTTTTAGTGACTCTATGACGCAAGGTTCCTTGCATTTTTTTACTATGAAAAAACATGTTTTCCAACTATATTCTCATGTCTTATAACTAATTTGACCATAAAAATGGTAAGAAAATGCTCAGTTTTAGGAGTTTTTAACCTTGGTCACGGAGTAGAATCAGCTCTGCACTTTGACTTTTTAATTACTCTACGGCGCAAGATTCATATTATTTTTATACTCTAGAAACATGTTCTCCAACTATATTCTCATGTCTAATAACCAATTTGACCATAAAAATGGCAAGAAAATGCTCATTTCAAGGAGTTCTTAACTTGGCTCGCGGAGTAAAATTTGCTATGCACTGTGTGTTTTTAATGACTCTATGGTGCAAACTTTGTTGCAGTTATATACTCTGAAAACATGTCCTCCAACATTATACTCATGTATAATAACTAATTTGACCATCAAAATGGTATGAAAATGCTCACTTAAGGGAGTTCTTGACCTGGCTTAGAGAGTAGAATCAGCTCTGCACTTTGACTTTTCAGTGACTCTGTGGCGCAAGATTCCTAGCATTTTTATACACTGAAAGCATGTTCTCCAACTATATTCTCATGTATAATAACTAATTTGACCATAAAAATTGTAAGAAAATGCTTAGTTCCAGGAGTTCTTGACCTAGCTCACAGAGTAGAATCAGCTTTGCGCTTTGAATTTTCAGTGACTCTATGACGCAAGCTTCCTAGCATTTTTATACTCTGAAAACATGTTTTCCAACTATATTCTCTTGTATAATAACTAAATTGACCATAAAAATCATAAGAAAATTCTCACTTCCAGTAGTTCTTGACCTGGCTCATGAAGTAGAATCAGCTCTGCACTTTGACTTTTTAGTGACTCTATGACGCAAGGTTCCTTGGATTTTTGTACTATAAAAAAACATGTTCTACAACTATATTCTCATGTCTTATAACTAATTTGACTATAAAAATGGTAAGAAAATGCTCACTTTTAGGAGTTCTTGACCTTGGTCACGGAGTAGAATCAGCTCTGCACTTTGACTTTTTAATGACTCTATGGCGCAAGATTCCTATTATTTTTATACTCTAGAAACATGTTCTCCAAATATATTCTCATGTCTAGTAACCAATTTGACCATAAAAATGGTAAGAAAATGCTCATTTCAAGGAGTTCTTAACTTGGCTCGCGGAGTAAAATTTGATATGCACTGTGTGTTTTTAATGACTCTATGGTGCAAACTTCGTTGCAGTTATATACTCTGAAAACATGTCCTCCAACATTATACTCACGTATAATAACTAATTTAACCATCAAAATGGTATGAAAATGCTCACTTAAGGGAGTTCTTGACCTGGCTTAGAGAGTAGAATCAACTCTGCACTTTGACTTTTCAGTGACTCTATGGCGCAACATTCCTAGCATTTTTATACTCTGAAAACATGTTTTCCAACTATATTCTCACGTATAATAACTAAATTGACCATAAAAATCATATGAAAATTCTCACTTCTAGAAGTTCTTGACATGGCTCATGAAGTGGAATCAGCTCTGCACTTTGACTTTTTAGTGACTTTATGACGCAAGGTTCCTTGCATTTTTTTACTATAAAAAAACATGTTTTCCAACTATATTCTCATGTCTTATAACTAATTTGACCATAAAAATGGTAAGAAAATGCTCAGTTTTAGGAGTTTTTGACCTTGGTCACGGAGTAGAATCAGCTCTGCACTTTGACTTTTTAATTACTCTACAGCGCAAGATTCCTATTATTTTTATACTCTAGAAACATGTTCTCCAACTATATTCTCATGTCTAATAACCAATTTGACCATAAAAATGGCAAGAAAATGCTCATTTCAAGGAGTTCTTAACTTGGCTCGCGGAGTAAAATTTGCTATGCACTGTGTGTTTTTAATGACTCTATGGTGCAAACTTTGTTGCAGTTATATACTCTGAAAACATGTCCTCCAACATTATACTCATGTATAATAACTAATTTGACCATCAAAATGGTATGAAAATGCTCACTTAAGGGAGTTCTTGACCTGGCTTAGAGAGTAGAATCAGATATGCACTTTGACTATTCAGTGACTCTATGGCGCAAGATTCCTAGCATTTTTATACACTGAAAGCATGTTCTCCATCTATATTCTCATGTATAATAACTAATTTGACCAGAAAAATCGTAAGAAAATGCTTACTTCCAGGAGTTCTTGACCTAGGTCACGGAGTAGAATCAGCTCTGCACTTTGAATTTTTATTGACTCTATGGTGCAAGCTTCCTAGCATTTTTACACTCTGAAAACATGTTTTTCAACTATATTCTCACGTATAATAACTAAATTGACCATAAAAATCATAAGAAAATTCTCACTTCCAGAAGTTCTTGACCTGGCTCATGAAGTAGAATCAGCTCTGCACTTTGACTTTTTAGTGACTTTATGACGCAAGGTTCCTTGCATTTTTTTACTATAAAAAAACATGTTTTCCAACTATATTCTCATGTCTTATAACTAATTTGACCATAAAAATGGTAAGAAAATGCTCAGTTTTAGGAGTTTTTGACCTTGGTCACGGAGTAGAATCAGCTCTGCACTTTGACTTTTTAATTACTCTACGGCGCAAGATTCCTATTATTTTTATACTCTAGAAACATGTTCTCCAACTATATTGTCATGTCTAATAACCAATTTGACCATAAAAATGGCAAGAAAATGCTCATTTCAAGGAGTTCTTAACTTGGCTCGTGGAGTAAAATTTGCTATGCACTGTGTGTTTTTAATGACTCTATGGTGCAAACTTTGTTGCAGTTATATACTCTGAAAACATGTCCTCCAACATTATACTCATGTAAAATAACTAATTTGACAATCAAAATGGTATGAAAATGCTCACTTAAGGGAGTTCTTGACCTGGCTTAGAGAGTAGAATCAGATATGCACTTTGACTATTCAGTGACTCTATGGCGCAAGATTCCTAGCATTTTTATACACTGAAAGCATGTTCTCCATCTATATTCTCATGTATAATAACTAATTTGACCAGAAAAATTGTAAGAAAATGCTTACTTCCAGGAGTTCTTGACCTAGGTCACGGAGTAGAATCAGCTCTGCACTTTGAATTTTTAGTGACTCTATGGTGCAAGCTTCCTAGCATTTTTATACTCTGAAAACATGTTTTCCAACTATATTCTCACGTATAATAACTAAATTGACCATAAAAATCATAAGATAGTTCTCACTTCCAGAAGTTCTTGACCTGGCTCATGAAGTAGAATCAGCTCTGCACTTTGACTTTTTAGTGACTCTATGACGCAAGGTTCCTTGCATTTTTTTACTATGAAAAAACATGTTTTCCAACTATATTCTCATGTCTTATAACTAATTTGACCATAAAAATGGTAAGAAAATGCTCAGTTTTAGGAGTTTTTAACCTTGGTCACTGAGTAGAATCAGCTCTGCACTTTGACTTTTTAATTACTCTACGGCGCAAGATTCATATTATTTTTATACTCTAGAAACATGTTCTCCAACTATATTCTCATGTCTAATAACCAATTTGACCATAAAAATGGCAAGAAAATGCTCATTTCAAGGAGTTCTTAACTTGGCTCGCGGAGTAAAATTTGCTATGCACTGTGTGTTTTTAATGACTCTATGGTGCAAACTTTGTTGCAGTTATATACTCTGAAAACATGTCCTCCAACATTATACTCATGTATCATAACTAATTTGACCATCAAAATGGTATGAAAATGCTCACTTAAGGGAGTTCTTGACCTGGCTTAGAGAGTAGAATCAGCTCTGCACTTTGACTATTCAGTGACTCTATGGCGCAAGATTCCTAGCATTTTTATACACTGAAAGCATGTTCTCCATCTATATTCTCATGTATAATAACTAATTTGACCAGAAAAATCGTAAGAAAATGCTTACTTCCAGGAGTTCTTGACCTAGGTCACGGAGTAGAATCAGCTCTGCACTTTGAATTTTTAGTGACTCTATGGTGAAAGCTTCCTAGCATTTTTATACTCTGAAAACATGTTTTCCAACTATATTCTCACGTATAATAACTAAATTGACCATAAAAATCATAAGATAGTTCTCACTTCCAGAAGTTCTTGACATGGCTCATGAAGTAGAATCAGCTCTGCACTTTGACTTTTTAGTGACTCTATGATGCAAGGTTCCTTGCATTTTTTTACTATGAAAAAACATGTTTTCCAACAATATTCTCATGTCTTATAACTAATTTGACCATAAAAATGGTAAGAAAATGCTCAGTTTTAGGAGTTTTTAACCTTGGTCACGGAGTAGAATCAGCTCTGCACTTTGACTTTTTAATTACTCTACGGCGCAAGATTCCTATTATTTTTATACTCTAGAAACATGTTCTCCAACTATATTCTCATGTATAATAACCAATTTGACCATGAAAATGGCAAGAAAATGCTCATTTCAAGGAGTTCTTAACTTGGCTCGTGGAGTAAAATTTGCTATGCAATGTGTGTTTTTAATGACTCTATGGTGCAAACTTCGTTGCAGTTATATACTCTGAAAACATGTCCTCCAACATTATACTCACGTATAATAACTAATTTAACCATCAAAATGGTATGAAAATGCTCACTTAAGGGAGTTCTTGACCTGGCTTAGAGAGTAGAATCAACTCTGCACTTTGACTTTTCAATGACTCTATGGCCCAACATTCCTAGCATTTTTATACTCTGAAAACATGTTTTCCAACTATATTCTCACGTATAATAACTAAATTGGCCATAAAAATAATAAGAAAATTCTCGCTTCCAGAAGTTCTTGACCTGGCTCATGAAGTAGAATCAGCTCTGCACTTTGACTTTTTAGTGACTCTATGACGCAAGGTTCCGTGCATTTTTTTACTATAAAAAAACATGTTTTCCAACTATATTCTCATGTCTTATAACTAATTTGACCATAAAAATGGTAAGAAAATGCTCAGTTTAAGAGTTTTTGACCTTGGTCACGAAGTAGAATCAGCTCTGCACTTTGACTTTTTAATTACTCTACGGCGCAAGATTCCTATTATTTATATACTCTAGAAATATGTTCTCCAACTATATTCTCATGTCTAATAACCAATTTGACCATAAAAATGGCAAGAAAATGCTCATTTCAAGGAGTTCTTAACTTGGCTCGCGGAGTAAAATTTGCTATGCAATGTGTGTTTTTAATGACACTATGGTGCAAACTCCGTTGCAGTTATATACTCTGAAAACATGTCCTCCAACATTATACTCACGTATAATAACTAATTTAACCATCAAAATGGTATGAAAATGCTCACTTAAGGGAGTTCTTGACCTGGCTTAGAGAGTAGAATCAACTCTGCACTTTGACTTTTCAGTTACTCTATGGTGCAACATTCCTAGCATTTTTATACTCTGAAAACATATTTTCCAACTATATTCTCACGTATAATAACTAAATTGACCATAAAAATCATAAGAAAATTCTCATTTCCAGAAGTTCTTGACCTGGCTCATGAAGTAGAATCAGCTCTGCACTTTGACTTTTTTAGTGACTCTATGACGAAAGGTTCCTTGCATTTTTTTACTATAAAAAACATGTTTTCCAACTATATTCTCATGTCTTATAACTAATTTGACCATAAAAATGGTAAGAAAATGCTCAGTTTTAGGAGTTTTTGACCATGGTCATGGAGTAGAATCAACTCTGCACTTTGACTTTTTAATTACTCTACGGCGCAAGATTCCTATTATTTTTATACTCTAGAAACATGTTCTCCAACAATATTCTCATGTCTAATAACCAATTTGACCATAAAAATGGCAAGAAAATGCTCATTTCAAGGAGTTCTTAACTTGGCTCGCGGAGTAAAATTTGCTATGCAATGTGTGTTTTTAATGACTCTATGGTGCAAACTTCGTTGCAGTTATATACTCTGAAAACATGTCCTCCAACATTATACTCACGTATAATAACTAATTTAACCATCAACATGGTATGAAAATGCTCACTTAAGGGAGTTCTTGACCTGGCTTAGAGAGTAGAATCAACTCTGCACTTTGACTTTTCAATGACTCTATGGCGCAACATTCCTAGCATTTTTATACTCTGAAAACATGTTTTCCAACTATATTCTCACGTATAATAACTAAATTGACCATAAAAATAATAAGAAAATTCTCACTTCCAGAAGTTCTTGACCTGGCTCATGAAGTAGAATCAGCTCTGCACTTTGACTTTTTAGTGACTCTATTACGCAAGGTTCCGTGCATTTTTTTACTATAAAAAAACATGTTTTCCAACTATATTCTCATGTCTTATAACTAATTTGACCATAAAAATGGTAAGAAAATGCTCAGTTTTAGGAGTTTTTGACCTTGGTCACGGAGTAGATTCAGCTCTGCACTTTGACTTTTTAATTACTCTACGGCGCAAGATTCCTATTATTTTTATACTCTAGAAACATGTTCTCCAACTATATTCTCATGTCTAATAACCAATTTGACCATAAAAATGGTAAGAAAATGCTCATTTCAAGGAGTTCTTAACTTGGCTCGCGGAGTAAAATTTACTATGCACTGTGTGTTTTTAATGACTCTGTGGTGCAAACTTTGTTGCTGTTATATACTCTGAAAACATGTCCTCCAACATTATACTCATGTATAATAACTAATTTGACCATCAAAATGGTATGAAAATGCTCACTTAAGGGAGTTCTTGACCTGGTTTAGAGAGTAGAATCAGCTCTGTACTTTGACTATTCAGTGACTCTATGGCACAAGATTCCTAGCATTTTTATACACTGAAAGCATGTTCTCCATCTATATTCTCATGTATAATAACTAATTTGACCAGAAAAATCGTAAGAAAATGCTTACTTCCAGGAGTTCTTGACCTAGGTCACGAAGTAGAATCAGCTCTGCACTTTGAATTTTTAGTGACTCTATGGTGCAAGCTTCCTAGCATTTTTATACTCTGAAAACATGTTTTCTAACTATATTCTCACGTATAATAACTAAATTGACCATAAAAATCATAAGAAAATTCTCACTTCCAGAAGTTCTTGACTTGGCTCATGAAGTAGAATCAGCTCTGCACTTTGACTTTTTAGTGACTCTATGACGCAAGGTAACTTGCATTTTTTTACTATAAAAAACATGTTTTCCAACTATATTCTCATGTCTTATAACTAATTTGACCATAAAAATGGTAAGAAAATGCTCAGTTTTAGGGGTTTTTGACCTTGGTCACGGAGTAGAATCAGCTCTGCACTTTGACTTTTTAATTACTCTACGGCGCAAGATTCCTATTATTTTTATACTCTAGAAAATGTTCTCCAACTATATTCTCATGTTTAATAACCAATTTGACCATAAAAATGGCAAGAAAATGCTCATTTCAAGGAGTTCTTAACTTGGCTCGCGGAGTAAAATTTGCTATGCAATGTGTGTTTTTAATGACTCTATGGTGCAAACTTCGTTGCAGTTATATACTCTGAAAACACGTCCTCCAACATTATACTCATGTATAATAACTAATTTAACCATCAAAATGGTATGAAAATGCTCACTTAAGGGAGTTCTTGACCTGGCTTAGAGAGTAGAATCAACTCTGCACTTTGACTTTTCAGTTACTCTATGGCGCAACATTCCTAGCATTTTTATACTCTGAAAACATGTTTTCCAACTATATTCTCATGTATAATAACTAAATTGACCACAAAAATCATAAGAAAATTCTCACTTCCAGAAGTTCTTGACCTGGCTCAAGAAGTAGAATCAGCTCTGCACTTTGACTTTTTAGTGACTCTATGACGCAAGGTTCCTTGCATTTTTTTACTATAAAAAAACATGTTTTCCAACTATATTCTCATGTCTTATAACTAATTTGACCATAAAAATGGTAAGAAAATGCTCACTTTTAGGAGTTTTTGACCTTGGTCACGGAGTAGAATTAGCTCTGCACTTTGACTTTTTAATTACTCTACGGCGCAAGATTCCTATTATTTTTATACTCTAGAAACATGTTCTCCAACTATATTCTCATGTCTAATAACCAATTTGACCATAAAAATGGCAAGAAAATGCTCATTTCAAGGAGTTCTTAACTTGGCTCGCGGAGTAAAATTTGCTATGCAATGTGTGTTTTTAATGACTCTATGGTGCAAACTTCGTTGCAGTTATAAACTCTGAAAACATGTCCTCCAACATTATACTCACGTATAATAACTAATTTAACCATCAACATAGTATGAAAATGCTCACTTAAGGGAGTTCTTGACCTGGCTTAGAGAGTAGAATCAACTCTGCACTTTGACTTTTCAGTGACTCTATGGCGCAACATTCCTAGCATTTTTATACTCTGAAAACATGTTTTCCAACTATATTCTCACGTATAATAACTAAATTGACCATAAAAATAATAAGAAAATTCTCACTTCCAGAAGTTCTTGACCTGGCTCATGAAGTAGAATCAGCTCTGCACTTTGACTTTTTAGTGACTCTATGACGCAAGGTTCCGTGCACTTTTTTACTATAAAAAAACATGTTTTCCAACTATATTCTCATGTCTTATAACTAATTTGACCATAAAAATGGTAAGAATATGCTCAGTTTTAGGAGTTTTTGACCTTGGCCACGGAGTAGATTCAGCTCTGCACTTTGACTTTTTAATTACTCTACGGGGCAAGATTCCTATTATTTTTATACTCTATAAACATATTCTCCAACTATATTCTCATGTCAAATAACCAATTTGACCATAAAAATGGCAAGAAAATGCTAATTTCAAGGAGTTCTTAAATTGGCTCGCGGAGTAAAATTTGCTATGCACTGTGTGTTTTTAATGACTCTATGGTGCAAACTTTGTTGCAGTTATATACTCTGAAAACATGTCCTCCAACATTATATTCGTGTATAATAACTAATTTGACCATCAAATGGTATGAAAATGCTCACTTAAGGGAGTTATTGACCTGGCTTAGAGAGTAGAATCAACTCTGCACTTTGACTATTCAGTGACTCTATGGCGCAAGATTCCTAGCATTTTTATACACTGAAAGCATGTTCTCCATCTATATTCTCATGTATAATAACTAATTTGACCAGAAAAATTGTAAGAAAATGCTTACTTCCAGGAGTTCTTGACCTAGGTCACGGAGTAGAATCAGCTCTGCACTTTGAATTTTTAGTGACTCTATGGTGCAAGCTTCCTAGCATTTTTATACTCTGAAAACATGTTTTCCATCTATATTCTCAGGTATAGTAACTAAATTGACCATAAAAATCATAAGAAAATTCTCACTTCCAGTAGTTCTTGACCTGGCTCACGAAGTAGAATCAGCTCTGCACTTTGACTTTTTAGTGACTCTATGACGCAAGGTTCCTTAGATTTTTGTACTATAAAAAAACATGTTCTCCAACTATATTCTCATATCTTATAACTAATTTGACCATAAAAATGGTAAGAAAATGCTCACTTTTAGGAGTTCTTGACCTTGGTCACGGAGTAGAATCAGCTCTGAACTTTGACTATTTAATGACTCTATGGTGCAAGATTTCTATGTTTTTTATAATCTAGAAACATGTTTTCCAAATATATTCTCATGTCTAATAACCAATTTGACCATAAAAATGGCAAGAAAATGCTCATTTCAAGGAATACTTAACTTGGCTCGCGGAGTAAAATTTGCTATGCACTGTGTGTTTTTAATGACTCTATGGTGCGAACTTCGTTGCAGTTATATACTCTGAAAACATGTCCTCCAACATTATACTCATGTATAATAACTAATTTAACCATCAAAATGGTATGAAAATGCTCACTTAAGGGAGTTCTTGACCTGGCTTAGAGAGTAGAATCAACTCTGCACTTTGACTTTTCAGTGACTCTATGGCCCAAGATTCCTAGCATTTTTATAATCTGAAAACATGTTTTCCAATATATTCTCATGTATAATAACAAAATTGACCATAAAAATCATAAGAAAATTCTCACTTCCAGGAGTTCTTGACCTGGCTCACGAAGTAGAATCAGCTATGCACTTTGACTTTTTAGTGACTCTATGACGCAAGGTTCCTTGCTTTTTTTTACTATACAAAACATGTTCTCAAACTATATTCTCATGTCTTATAACTAATTTGACCATAAAATGGTAAGAAAATGCTCACTTTTAGGAGTTCTAGATCCTTGGTCAAGGAGTAGAACCAGCTCTGTACTTTGACTTTTTAATTACTCTATGGCGCAAGATTCCTATTATTTTTATACTCTAGAAACATGTTCAACTATATTCTCATGTCTAATAACCAATTTGACCATAAAAATGGCAAGAAAATGCTCATTTCAAGGAGTTCTTAACTTGGCTAGCAGAGTAAAATTTGCTATGCACTGTGTGTTTTTAATGACTCTATGGTGCAAACTTCTTTGCAGTTATATACTCTGAAATCATGTCCTCCAACATTATACTCATGTATAATAACTAATTTGACCATCAAAATGGTATGAAAATGCTCACTTAAGGGAGTTCTTGACCTGGCTTAGAGAGTAGAATCAGCTCTGCACTTTGACTTTTTAGTGACTCTATGGCGCAAGCTTCCTAGCATTTTTATACACTGAAAACATGTTCTCCAACTATATTCTAATGTTTAATAACTAATTTGACCATAAAAATCGTAAGAAAATGCTCACTTCCAGGAGTTCTTGACCCAGTTCACGGAGTAGAATCAGCTCTGCACTTTGAATTTTCAGTGACTCTATGCGCAAGCTTCCTAGCATTTTTATACTCTGAAAACATGTTTTCCAATTATATTCTCATGTGTAATAACTGAATTGACCATAAAAATCATAAGAAAATTCTCACTTCCAGGAGTTCTTGACCTGGCTCACGAAGTAGAATCAGCTCTGCACTTTGACATTTTAGTGACTCTATGACGCAAGGTTCCTTGCATTTTGTACTCTAAAAAAACATGTTCTCCAACTATATTCTCGTATCTTATAATTAATTTGACCATAAAAATGGAAAGAAAATGCTCACTTCTAGGAGTTCTTGACCTTGGTCATGGAGTAGAATCAGCTCTGCACTTTGACTTTTTAGTGACTATATGGCGCAAGATTCCTATCATTTTTATACTCTAGAAACATGTTCTCCAACTATATTCTCATGTCTAATAACCAATTTGACCATAAAAATGGCAAGAAAATGCTCATTTCAAGGAGTTCTTAACTTGGCTCGCGGAGTAAAATCAGCTATGCACTATGTGTTTTTAATGACTCTATGGTGCAAACTTCGCTGCAGTTATATACTCTGAAAACATATCCTCTAACTATATACTCATGTATAATAACTAATTTGACCATAAAAATGGTAAGAAAATGCTCACTTAAGGGAGTTCTTGACTTGGCTTAGAGATTAGAATCAGCTCTGCACTTTGACTATTCAGTGACTCTATGGCGCAAGCGTCCTAGCATTTTTATACTCTGAAAACATGTTCTCCAAATATATTCTCAAGTATAATAACTAATTTGACCATAAAAATTGAAAGAAAATGCTCACTTCCAGGAGTTCTTGACCTAACTCATGGAGTAGAATCAGCTATGCACTTTGACTTTTCAGTGACTCTTTGGCGCAAGCTTCCTAGTATTTTTATACTCTAAAAACATATTCTCCAACTATATTCTCATGTATAATAACTAATTTAACCATAAAAATCAAAAGAAAATTCTCACTTCTAGGAGTTCTTGACCTGGCTCACGGAGTAGAATCAGCTATGCACTTTGACTTTTTAGTGACTCTATGACGCAAGGTTTCTTTCCTTTTTGTCCTCTAAAAAACATGTTCTCCAACTATATTCTCATGTCTTATAACTAATTTGACTATAAAAATGGCAAAAAAATGCTCACTTCTAGGAGTTCTTGACCAGTTCACGAAGTAGAATCAGCTCTGCACTTTGACTTTTTAATGACTATATGGCGCAATGTTTCTATCATTTATATACTCTAGAAATATGTTTTCCAAATATATTATCATGACTAATAACTAATTTGACCATAAAAATGGCAAGAAAATGCTCACTTCAAGGAGTTCTTAACCTGGCTCGCAGAGTAAAATTAGCTCTGCACTGTGTGTTTTAATGACTCTATGGCGCAAACTTTGTTGAAATTATATACACATAAAACATGTCCTCCAACTATATACTCATGTATAACAACTAATTTGACCATCAAAATGGTAAGAAAATGCTCATTTGATGGAGTTCTTGACCTGGCTTAGGGAGTACAATAAGCTCTGCACTTTGACTTTTCAGTGACTCTATTACGCAAGTTCCCCTAGCATTTTTATTCTCTAAAAACATGTTCTCCAACTATATTCTCATGTATAATAACTAATTTGACCATAAAAATGACAAAAAAATGCTCACTTCTAGAAGTTATTGACTTGGCTCACGGAGTAGAATCAACTCTGCACTTTGACTTTTTAGTGACTCTATGGCGCAAGATTCATATCATTTTTATACTCTAGAAATATGTTCTCCAACTATATTCTCATGTCTAATAACCAATTTGACCATAAAAATGGAAAGAAAATGCTCATTTCAAGGAGTTCTTAACTTGGCTCGCGGAGTAAATTCTGCTATGCACTGTGTGTTTTTAATGACTCTATGGTGCAAATTTTGTTGCAGTTATATACTATGAAAACATGTCCTCCAACTATATACTCATGTATAATAACTAATTTGACCATCAAAATGGTAAGAAAATGCTCACTTAAGGGAGTTCTTGACCTGGCTTAGGGAGTAGAATCAGCTCTGCACTTTGACTTTTTAGTGACTCTATGGCGAAGGCTTCCTAGCATTTTTATACTTTAAAAAATGTTCTCCAACCATATTTTCATGTATAATAATTAATTTGACCATAAAAATGATAAGAAAATTCTCAATTCAAGGAGTTCTTGACCTGGCTCACGTAGTAGTATCAGCTCTGCACTTTGACATTTTAGTGACTCTATGACGCAAGGTTCCTGGTATTTTTGTACTCTGGAAAAACATGTTCTTTAACTATATTCTCATGTCTAATAACTAATTTGACCATAAAAATGGCAAGAAAATGCTCACTTCTAGGAGTTCTTGACCTGGCTCACGGAGTATAATAAGCTCTGCACTTTGACTTTTTAGTGACTCTATAGCATAAGATTCCTATCATTTTTATAATCTAGAAACATGTTCTATAACTATATTCTCATGTCTAATAACTAATTTGACCATAAAAATGACAAGAAAATGCTCACTTCAAGGAGTTCTTGACCTGGCTCGCGGAGTAAAAACTGCTCTGCATTGTGTGTTTTTAGTGACTCTATGGCGCAAACTTCATAGCAGTTATATACTCTAAAAACATGTTCTCCAACTATATACTCATGTATAATAACTAATTTTATATCAAAATGGTAACAAAATGCTCACTTCAAGGAGTTCTTGACCTGGCTCAGGGAGTAGAATAAGCTCTGCACTTTAATTTTTAGTGACTCTATGGCACAAGCTTCCTTGCATTTTTATACTCTGAAAACATGTTCTTCAACTATATTTTCATGTATAATAACTAATTTGACCATAAAAATCGTAAGAAAATGCTTACTTCCAGGAGTCCTTGACATGGCTCACTGACGATGCATAGTATAATCAGCTATATTTTCTAAAAAACATGTTATCCAATTATATTCGCACGTTTAATAACTAATTTGACCAGGCTTGCAGAGTATAATCAGCTATGCACTGTGAGCTTTTAGTGACTCAATGGTGCAAGCTTTCTACCATTTTTATAGTATAAAAACATGTTCACCAACTATGTTCACGTGTCTAATAACTAATTTGACCATAAATGGCCAGAAAATGCTCACTTCAAGGAGTTCTTGACCTGGCTCAAGGAGTAGAATCAGCTCTGCACTTTGACTTTTTAGTGACTCTATGGCGCTTGGTTCCTAGCATTTTTATACTCTAAAAATATGTTCTCTAACTATATTCTCATGTATAATACCTAATTTGACCATAAAAATTGTAAGAAAATGCTCACTTCAAGGAGTTCTTGACCTGGCTCACGAAGTAGAATCATCTCTACACTTTAACTTTTTAGTGACTCTATGGCGCATGGTTCTTGGTATTTTTTTGCTCTAAAAACATGTTCTCCAACTATGTTCTCATGTCTAATAACTAATTTGACCATAAAAATGGCAAGAAAATGCTCACTTCTAGGTGTTCTTGACCTTGGTCACGGAGTAGAGTCATCTCTGCACTTTAGCTTTTTAGTGACTCAATATCGCAATCTGCCTAACATTTTTATACTCTGAAAATATATTCTCCAACTATATTCTCATGTCTAATAACTAATTTGACCATAAAAATAGCAAGAAAATGCTCATTTCAAGGAGTTCTTAACTTGGCTCGCGGAGTAAATTCTGCTATGCACTGTGTGTTTTTAATGACTCTATGGTGCAAATTTTGTTGCAGTTATATACTATGAAAACATGTCCTCCAACTATATACTCATGTATAATAACTAATTTGACCATCAAAATGGTAAGAAAAAGCTCACTTAAGGGAGTTCTTGACCTGGCTTAGGGAGTAGAATCAGCTCTGCACTGACTTTTTAGTGACTCTATGGCGAAGGCTTCCTAGCATTTTTATACTCTAAAAAATGTTCTCCAACCATATTTTCATTTATAATAATTAATTTGTCCATAAAAATGATAAGAAAATTCTCAATTCAAGGAGTTCTTGACCTGGCTCACGTAGTAGTATCAGCTCTGCACTTTGACATTTTAGTGACTCTATGACGCAAGGTTCCTGGTATTTTTGTACTCTGGAAAAACATGTTCTTTAATTATATTCTCATGTCTAATAACTAATTTGACCATAAAAATGGCAAGAAAATGCTCACTTCTAGGAGTTCTTGACCTGGCTCACGGAGTATAATAAGCTCTGCACTTTGACTTTTTAGTGACTCTATAGCATAAGATTCCTATCATTTTTATAATCTAGAAACATGTTCTATAACTATATTCTCATGTCTAATAACTAATTTGACCATAAAAATGACAAGAAAATGCTCACTTCAAGGAGTTCTTGACCTGGCTCGCGGAGTAAAAACTGCTCTGCATTGTGTGTTTTTAGTGACTCTATGGCGTAAACTTCGTAGCAGTTATATACTCTAAAAACATGTTCTCCAACTATATACTCATGTATAATAACTAATTTTATATCAAAATGGTAACAAAATGCTCACTTCAAGGAGTTCTTGACCTGGCTCAGGGAGTAGAATAAGCTCTGCACTTTGAATTTTTAGTGACTCTATGGCACAAGCTTCCTTGCATTTTTATACTCTGAAAACATGTTCTTCAACTATATTTTCATGTATAATAACTAATTTGACCATAAAAATCGTAAGAAAATGCTTAATTCCAGGAGTCCTTGACATGGCTCACTGACGATGCATAGTAGAATCAGCTATATTTTCTAAAAAACATGTTATCCAATTATATTCGCACGTTTAATAACTAATTTGACCAGGCTTGCAGAGTATAATCAGCTATGCACTGTGAGCTTTTAGTGACTCAATGGTGCAAGCTTTCTACCATTTTTATAGTATAAAAACATGTTCACCAACTATGTTCACGTGTCTAATAACTAATTTGACCATAAATGGCCAGAAAATGCTCACTTAAAGGAGTTCTTGACCTGGCTCAAGGAGTAGAATCAGCTCTGCACTTTGACTTTTTAGTGACTCTATGGCGCTTGGTTCCTAGCATTTTTATACTCTAAAAATATGTTCTCTAACTATATTCTCATGTATAATACCTAATTTGACCATAAAAATTGTAAGAAAATGCTCACTTCAAGGAGTTCTTGACCTGGCTCACGAAGTAGAATCATCTCTACACTTTAACTTTTTAGTGACTCTATGGCGCATGGTTCTTGGTATTTTTTTGCTCTAAAAACATGTTCTCCAACTATGTTCTCATGTCTAATAACTAATTTGACCATAAAAATGGCAAGAAAATGCTCACTTCTAGGTGTTCTTGACCTTGGTCACGGAGTAGAGTCATCTCTGCACTTTAGCTTTTTAGTGACTCAATATCGCAATCTGCCTAACATTTTTATACTCTGAAAATATATTCTCCAACTATATTCTCATGTCTAATAACTAATTTGACCATAAAAATAGCAAGAAAATGCTCATTTCAAGGAGTTCTTAACTTGGCTCGCGGAGTAAATTCTGCTATGCACTGTGTGTTTTTAATGACTCTATGGTGCAAATTTTGTTGCAGTTATATACTATGAAAACATGTCCTCCAACTATATACTCATGTATAATAACTAATTTGACCATCAAAATGGTAAGAAAAAGCTCACTTAAGGGAGTTCTTGACCTGGCTTAGGGAGTAGAATCAGCTCTGCACTGACTTTTTAGTGACTCTATGGCGAAGGCTTCCTAGCATTTTTATACTCTAAAAAATGTTCTCCAACCATATTTTCATTTATAATAATTAATTTGTCCATAAAAATGATAAGAAAATTCTCAATTCAAGGAGTTCTTGACCTGGCTCACGTAGTAGTATCAGCTCTGCACTTTGACATTTTAGTGACTCTATGACGCAAGGTTCCTGGTATTTTTGTACTCTGGAAAAACATGTTCTTTAACTATATTCTCATGTCTAATAACTAATTTGACCATAAAAATGGCAAGAAAATGCTCACTTCTAGGAGTTCTTGACCTGGCTCACGGAGTATAATAAGCTCTGCACTTTGACTTTTTAGTGACTCTATAGCATAAGATTCCTATCATTTTTATAATCTAGAAACATGTTCTATAACTATATTCTCATGTCTAATAACTAATTTGACCATAAAAATGACAAGAAAATGCTCACTTCAAGGAGTTCTTGACCTGGCTCGCGGAGTAAAAACTGCTCTGCATTGTGTGTTTTTAGTGACTCTATGGCGTAAACTTCGTAGCAGTTATATACTCTAAAAACATGTTCTCCAACTATATACTCATGTATAATAACTAATTTTATATCAAAATGGTAACAAAATGCTCACTTCAAGGAGTTCTTGACCTGGCTCAGGGAGTAGAATAAGCTCTGCACTTTGAATTTTTAGTGACTCTATGGCACAAGCTTCCTTGCATTTTTATACTCTGAAAACATGTTCTTCAACTATATTTTCATGTATAATAACTAATTTGACCATAAAAATCGTAAGAAAATGCTTAATTCCAGGAGTCCTTGACATGGCTCACTGACGATGCATAGTAGAATCAGCTATATTTTCTAAAAAACATGTTATCCAATTATATTCGCACGTTTAATAACTAATTTGACCAGGCTTGCAGAGTATAATCAGCTATGCACTGTGAGCTTTTAGTGACTCAATGGTGCAAGCTTTCTACCATTTTTATAGTATAAAAACATGTTCACCAACTATGTTCACGTGTCTAATAACTAATTTGACCATAAATGGCCAGAAAATGCTCACTTAAAGGAGTTCTTGACCTGGCTCAAGGAGTAGAATCAGCTCTGCACTTTGACTTTTTAGTGACTCTATGGCGCTTGGTTCCTAGCATTTTTATACTCTAAAAATATGTTCTCTAACTATATTCTCATGTATAATACCTAATTTGACCATAAAAATTGTAAGAAAATGCTCACTTCAAGGAGTTCTTGACCTGGCTCACGAAGTAGAATCATCTCTACACTTTAACTTTTTAGTGACTCTATGGCGCATGGTTCTTGGTATTTTTTTGCTCTAAAAACATGTTCTCCAACTATGTTCTCATGTCTAATAACTAATTTGACCATAAAAATGGCAAGAAAATGCTCACTTCTAGGTGTTCTTGACCTTGGTCACGGAGTAGAGTCATCTCTGCACTTTAGCTTTTTAGTGACTCAATATCGCAATCTGCCTAACATTTTTATACTCTGAAAATATATTCTCCAACTATATTCTCATGTCTAATAACTAATTTGACCATAAAAATAGCAAGAAAATGCTCATTTCAAGGAGTTCTTAACTTGGCTCGCGGAGTAAATTCTGCTATGCACTGTGTGTTTTTAATGACTCTATGGTGCAAATTTTGTTGCAGTTATATACTATGAAAACATGTCCTCCAACTATATACTCATGTATAATAACTAATTTGACCATCAAAATGGTAAGAAAAAGCTCACTTAAGGGAGTTCTTGACCTGGCTTAGGGAGTAGAATCAGCTCTGCACTGACTTTTTAGTGACTCTATGGCGAAGGCTTCCTAGCATTTTTATACTCTAAAAAATGTTCTCCAACCATATTTTCATTTATAATAATTAATTTGTCCATAAAAATGATAAGAAAATTCTCAATTCAAGGAGTTCTTGACCTGGCTCACGTAGTAGTATCAGCTCTGCACTTTGACATTTTAGTGACTCTATGACGCAAGGTTCCTGGTATTTTTGTACTCTGGAAAAACATGTTCTTTAACTATATTCTCATGTCTAATAACTAATTTGACCATAAAAATGGCAAGAAAATGCTCACTTCTAGGAGTTCTTGACCTGGCTCACGGAGTATAATAAGCTCTGCACTTTGACTTTTTAGTGACTCTATAGCATAAGATTCCTATCATTTTTATAATCTAGAAACATGTTCTATAACTATATTCTCATGTCTAATAACTAATTTGACCATAAAAATGACAAGAAAATGCTCACTTCAAGGAGTTCTTGACCTGGCTCGCGGAGTAAAAACTGCTCTGCATTGTGTGTTTTTAGTGACTCTATGGCGTAAACTTCGTAGCAGTTATATACTCTAAAAACATGTTCTCCAACTATATACTCATGTATAATAACTAATTTTATATCAAAATGGTAACAAAATGCTCACTTCAAGGAGTTCTTGACCTGGCTCAGGGAGTAGAATAAGCTCTGCACTTTGAATTTTTAGTGACTCTATGGCACAAGCTTCCTTGCATTTTTATACTCTGAAAACATGTTCTTCAACTATATTTTCATGTATAATAACTAATTTGACCATAAAAATCGTAAGAAAATGCTTACTTCCAGGAGTCCTTGACATGGCTCACTGACGATGCATAGTAGAATCAGCTATATTTTCTAAAAAACATGTTATCCAATTATATTCGCACGTTTAATAACTAATTTGACCAGGCTTGCAGAGTATAATCAGCTATGCACTGTGAGCTTTTAGTGACTCAATGGTGCAAGCTTTCTACCATTTTTATAGTATAAAAACATGTTCACCAACTATGTTCACGTGTCTAATAACTAATTTGACCATAAATGGCCAGAAAATGCTCACTTCAAGGAGTTCTTGACCTGGCTCAAGGAGTAGAATCAGCTCTGCACTTTGACTTTTTAGTGACTCTATGGCGCTTGGTTCCTAGCATTTTTATACTCTAAAAATATGTTCTCTAACTATATTCTCATGTATAATACCTAATTTGACCATAAAAATTGTAAGAAAATGCTCACTTCAAGGAGTTCTTGACCTGGCTCATGAAGTAGAATCATCTCTACACTTTAACTTTTTAGTGACTCTATGGCGCATGGTTCTTGGTATTTTTTTGCTCTAAAAACATGTTCTCCAACTATATTCTCATGTCTAATAACTAATTTGACCATAAAAATGGCAAGAAAATGCTCACTTCTAGGTGTTCTTGACCTTGGTCACGGAGTAGAGTCATCTCTGCACTTTAGCTTTTTAGTGACTCAATATCGCAATCTGCCTAACATTTTTATACTCTGAAAATATATTCTCCAACTATATTCTCATGTCTAATAACTAATTTGACCATAAAAATAGCAAGAAAATGCTCATTTCAAGGAGTTCTTAACTTGGCTCGCGGAGTAAATTCTGCTATGCACTGTGTGTTTTTAATGACTCTATGGTGCAAATTTTGTTGCAGTTATATACTATGAAAACATGTCCTCCAACTATATACTCATGTATAATAACTAATTTGACCATCAAAATGGTAAGAAAAAGCTCACTTAAGGGAGTTCTTGACCTGGCTTAGGGAGTAGAATCAGCTCTGCACTGACTTTTTAGTGACTCTATGGCGAAGGCTTCCTAGCATTTTTATACTCTAAAAAATGTTCTCCAACCATATTTTCATTTATAATAATTAATTTGTCCATAAAAATGATAAGAAAATTCTCAATTCAAGGAGTTCTTGACCTGGCTCACGTAGTAGTATCAGCTCTGCACTTTGACATTTTAGTGACTCTATGACGCAAGGTTCCTGGTATTTTTGTACTCTGGAAAAACATGTTCTTTAACTATATTCTCATGTCTAATAACTAATTTGACCATAAAAATGGCAAGAAAATGCTCACTTCTAGGAGTTCTTGACCTGGCTCACGGAGTATAATAAGCTCTGCACTTTGACTTTTTAGTGACTCTATAGCGTAAGATTCCTATCATTTTTATAATCTAGAAACATGTTCTATAACTATATTCTCATGTCTAATAACTAATTTGACCATAATAATGACAAGAAAATGCTCACTTCAAGGAGTTCTTGACCTGGCTCGCGGAGTAAAAACAGCTCTGCATTGTGTGTTTTTAGTGACTCTATGGCGCAAACTTCATAGCAGTTATATACTCTAAAAACATGTTCTCCAACTATATACTCATGTATAATAACAAATTTTATATCTAAATGGTAAGAAAATGCTCACTTCAAGGAGTTCTTGACCTGGCTCAGGGAGTAGAATAAGCTCTGCACTTTGAATTTTTAGTGACTCTATGGCACAAGCTTCCTTGCATTTTTATACTCTGAAAACATGTTCTTCAACTATATTTTCATGTATAATAACTAATTTGACCATAAAAATCGTAAGAAAATGCTTACTTCCAGGAGTCCTTGACATGGCTCACTGACGATGCATAGCAGAATCAGCTATATTCTCTAAAAAACATGTTATCCAATTATATTCGCACGTTTAATAACTAATTTGACCAGGCTTGCAGAGTAGAATCAGCTATGCACTGTGAGCTTTTAGTGACTCAATGGTGCAAGCTTTCTACCATTTTTATAGTATAAAAACATGTTCACCAACTATGTTCACGTGTCTAATAACTAATTTGACCATAAATGGCCAGAAAATGCTCACTTCAAGGAGTTCTTGACCTGGCTCAAGGAGTAGAATCAGCTCTGCACTTTGACTTTTTAGTGACTCTATGGCGCTTGGTTCCTAGCATTTTTATACTCTAAAAATATGTTCTCTAACTATATTCTCATGTATAATACCTAATTTGACCATAAAAATTGTAAGAAAATGCTCACTTCAAGGAGTTCTTGACCTGTCTCACAAAGTAGAATCAGCTCTGCACTTGGAGTTTTTAGTGACTCTATGGCGCAAATTTCCTAGCATTTTTATACTCTGGAATCATGTTCTCCAACTAAATACTCATGATTAATAACTAATTTGACCATCAATATGGTAAGAAAATGCTCACTTAAGGGAGTTCTTGACCTGGCTCAGGGAGTAGAATCAGCTCTGCACTTTGACTTTTTAGTGACCCTGTGGCAAAAGCTTCCTAGTATTTTTATACTTTGAAAACATGTTATTCAACTATATTCTCATGTAGGATAACAAATTTGACTATAACGATGGTAAGAAAATGCTCACTTCAAGGAGTTCTTGACCTGGCTCATGAAGTAGAATCATCTCTACACTTTAACTTTTTAGTGACTCTATGGCGCATGGTTCTTGGTATTTTTTTGCTCTGAAAACATGTTCTCCAACTATATTCTCATGTCTAATAACTAATTTGACCATAAAAATGGCAAGAAAATGCTTCATCTCTGCACTTTAGCTTTTTAGTGACTCAATATCGCAAACTGCCTAACATTTTTATACTCTGAAAATATATTCTCCAACTATATTCTCATGTCTAATAACTAATTTGACCATAAAAATAGCAAGAAAATGCTCATTTCAAGGAGTTCTTAACTTGGCTCGCGGAGTAAATTCTGCTATGCACTGTGTGTTTTTAATGACTCTATGGTGCAAATTTTGTTGCAGTTATATACTATGAAAACATGTCCTCCAACTATATACTCATGTATAATAACTAATTTGACCATCAAAATGGTAAGAAAATGCTCACTTAAGGGAGTTCTTGACCTAGCTTAGGGAGTAGAATCAGCTCTGCACTGACTTTTTAGTGACTCTATGGCGAAGGCTTCCTAGCATTTTTATACTCTAAAAAATGTTCTCCAACCATATTTTCATTTATAATAATTAATTTGTCCATAAAAATGATAAGAAAATTCTCAATTCAAGGAGTTCTTAACCTGGCTCACGTAGTAGTATCAGCTCTGCACTTTGACATTTTAGTGACTCTATGACGCAAGGTTCCTTGTATTTTTGTACTCTGGAAAAACATGTTCTTTAACTATATTCTCATGTCTAATAACTAATTTGACCATAAAAATGGCAAGAAAATGCTCATTTCTAGGAGTTCTTGACCTGGCTTACGGAGTAGAATAAGCTCTGCACTTTGACTTTTTAGTGACTCTATAGCGTAAGATTCCTATCATTTTTATAATCTAGAAACATGTTCTATAACTATATTCTCATGTCTAATAACTAATTTGACCATAATAATGACAAGAAAATGCTCACTTCAAGGAGTTCTTGACCTGGCTCGCGGAGTAAAAACAGCTCTGCATTGTGTGTTTTTAGTGACTCTATGGCGCAAACTTCATAGCAGTTATATACTCTAAAAACATGTTCTCCAACTATATACTCATGTATAATAACAAATTTTATATCTAAATGGTAAGAAAATGCTCACTTCAAGGAGTTCTTGACCTGGCTCAGGGAGTAGAATAAGCTCTGCACTTTGAATTTTTAGTGACTCTATGGCACAAGCTTCCTTGCATTTTTATACTCTGAAAACATGTTCTTCAACTATATTTTCATGTATAATAACTAATTTGACCATAAAAATCGTAAGAAAATGCTCACTTCCAGGAGTCCTTGACATGGCTCACTGACGATGCATAGTAGAATCAGCTATATTCTCTAAAAAACATGTTATCCAATTATATTCGCACGTTTAATAACTAATTTGACCAGACTTGCAGAGTAGAATCAGCTATGCACTGTGAGCTTTTAGTGACTCAATGGTGCAAGCTTTCTACCATTTTTATAGTATAAAAACATGTTCACCAACTATGTTCACGTGTCTAATAACTAATTTGACCATAAATGGCCAGAAAATGCTCACTTAAAGGAGTTCTTGACCTGGCTCAAGGAGTAGAATCAGCTCTGCACTTTGACTTTTTAGTGACTCTATGGCGCTTGGTTCCTAGCATTTTTATACTCTAAAAATATGTTCTCTAACTATATTCTCATGTATAATACCTAATTTGACCATAAAAATTGTAAGAAAATGCTCACTTCAAGGAGTTCTTGACCTGTCTCACAAAGTAGAATCAGCTCTGCACTTTGAGTTTTTAGTGACTCTATGGCGCAAATTTCCTAGCATTTTTATACTCTAGAATCATGTTCTCCAACTAAATACTCATGATTAATAACTAATTTGACCATCAATATGGTAAGAAAATGCTCACTTAAGGGAGTTCTTGACCTGGCTCAGGGAGTAGAATCAGCTCTGCACTTTGACTTTTTAGTGACCCTGTGGCAAAAGCTTCCTAGTATTTTTATACTTTGAAAACATGTTCTTCAACTATATTCTCATGTAGGATAACAAATTTGACTATAACGATGGTAAGAAAATGCTCACTTCAAGGAGTTCTTGACCTGGCTCACGAAGTAGAATCATCTCTACACTTTAACTTTTTAGTGACTCTATGGCGCATGGTTCTTGGTATTTTTTTGCTCTGAAAACATGTTCTCCAACTATATTCTCATGTCTAATAACTAATTTGACCATAAAAATGGCAAGAAAATGCTCACTTCTAGGTGTTCTTGACCTTGGTCACGGAGTAGAGTCATCTCTGCACTTTAGCTTTTTAGTGACTCAATATCGCAAACTGCCTAACATTTTTATACTCTGAAAATATATTCTCCAACTATATTCTCATGTCTAATAACTAATTTAACCATAAAAATAGTAAGAAAATGCTCATTTCAAGGAGTTCTTGACCAGGCTCACGGAGTAGAATCATATATATTATTAAAATTTTATTTAAACTGGTGTAGAGTATAATTTTTTTTATTACATCATCACATTACATTATATATATATATATATGCATATAATTTATTTAATTTCTCAAAATTACACATTAAGAATAAATAAAAAAACTCTATGTCTGCTGAGTGTTTACCAACTAATAGTAAAAAGTAAATAATCACGTCCACCATAAATTATTATTAATACTAAAAAATTATTTTAATTAAAAACCAAAAGTTGTGTAGGTCAATACAATTTGGTGTATTAAATATTCACGTTTGACATTAAAATTATGTTTCGTTTATTTCACAATCACCCATGTTCAGGGACAATATTAATCCACACCCTTTATTATATAATATAAAGATTCAAGGATGTCTGCTGAGAGAAAAATAATAAACATCAATAAGCCTTCCGCCCATGTATATCAATAAAAATAATAAAAAAATCACCCACGTGCCCCATGAACGTTGTAACTACGACAATCTACTTTTTCAATACATTAGCAAAAACTCTGATATGTGTAATTAGGGGTATTTTAGTTATATTAATTAAACTATGGGCAAAATATATGGTTATTTAACATTTGGTCACAATTGATGTCCTAATATTCTAATATGACATTCAGAGTTCCATCCATCCTCCCATTTTTTCTCTGGCACATAAATAACATCGGTGGGTGTGAACCGGCTTTGGCAAAAACAGCGGTGCGTAGACTGACATTTAACAGAGTTCTCATAAGTATAAAGGAAAGGGCGACAAGAAAGGGAGTGTGGGGTGTGTAAGGCGTTGCAAGATTAAAAAATTAGCGTCATGAGTTGCATTAACTACCGATAAGATGTTATGGGCCTCTATTGATGGTAGACGTAACCAAGGAGAAAAGAGGTGGACTGCGTATCCTTTTACTGAGCATCTAGACACTCTCTGACTCACCTGCAGCCACCGTTATCATTAGCCCGCCCCAAAATTTTGGAAAACAAAAAAATAAGTATTGAAATGTGAAAATTACGTATTTTTTACCAAGTTTGCGCCCCAGCAAATGGGATCAAATATTAATGGTATATTATTTCATCTCATATTCCATGTATTAGAATATTGCCATGTGTCGTAAACAATGATAAATTTTTGCCACATGCTCTAAGAGTTTAATGGAAATTAACTACGGAATATTATATTTAAGGAAGAGTAGAAAGTGGATTAAAAAGTGCATTATGGCCTTCGGACCGGCACTACGGGAATCTATTAGGTGATGTTGGTTTTTGAGTTTTGAGTAGGGTAGGTTCTGAATTTTATATCAAATCAATGTATTAATTTATTTAAAAAGTTAAATGAGATAGGAGAAATAAAGAGAGAAATTGTATTAATTGAGGAGAAATAATGTATTAGGTATATATAGGTGTATTGGGTTTAATCTTCCATGTTTAGATTTAATAAATCTCCTTAAATCTCCCTTATATACACCTTCATACCCTATTAACACTTAGCCACACCCTACAAAATATTCTCTCTCCTCAATTAATACTTTTTTCTTTCTTTCTCTCTCCTCTTCTCTCACCTCAATTAATACTTGATTTGTAATAAAGTTTAAATATACCATACTCAAACCCAAAACAAACATAGAATTACACTATTCACTGGTTTATTAAACAACAACCCAAAACAAATATCATCTAAACGAACATTAGTTTTTGGAATTACGCATTGGGTGCTGAAAGCAGGAGCTAACATGGCGTTGTTCACATTAGAGTACTAACTGGGTCCCATTTGCATGCCACGTTATGCAAGATATGCATGGCATGTACATTAAAATACATGTACACAAGTTGCGGTTGATATTTCACAATTCTTGCATTCCCGTGTGAAGTTCATCAACAGCATCACTATAGTGTCCATAAAGTAATCACGGACGCAACTACTATATTGTCGCAAGGCCCATATGGATTCAACATCGTACATGTAAAAATACAAAAATTATAACTTCGCTAGATACCTTAGAGATGAAGACACCGAGGACAACATGCTGGAGAGCTTCTTCTACCTTGGTGATGACCCTCGACAGTTAGCACCATCCGCCACCAAAGTCAATTTGATATCCAAAAAGGTTAGTAGTCCCTTGAAGCATGACAACCACAACCGTGACACAGGTTTCGCTCAGAGTGTTGAACGGAAATACGGCAGCATGAATGGGGAAGATTATCAGGGAGTAGGAGATGACCTTAGAGGCACATCACCGGCAATCTGCACACGTAAGTCCATGGCAAAGTTCACCATTCTGGTCTCCAGTTTCAACGAGAAGAAAAAAGAAGCTATCATGTCTTGCAGTTTTAGACACCTTTTGGACTTGAAGGACTATGTCGTTAACAAGTAGCTTTTATACTACTTAGTGGAGGCATTCGACATCGAGAGCAAAACCCTAAATGTAGGCTGCGTCCTTCATTAGCCTATATTGGAGGACTTTGAAAATGTAATGGGCATCCCACACGGTTCGTATGCACTTTCATATCCTTATAATCTCTTTAGAAATCAATGTATACGTCGATTGAGGCATAGGTATTTTTCAATTAATATCATTGTAAACATTGTATGTGAGTAGGGTGGCTTGAAGTGGAAACCAGAGGGCGGCTGTCACAGATTGACCAACTGCGATCAAGGTTTGTAACCACTGAGGAAAGCAAACAGCTAGTCAAAGGGAAGCATCTAGAAGAGATGCTTAGAACACAGGAAGATATCGATGACGACTTCATCTGGGCTTTCGTACTATTTTCGATCGTGACATTATTGGCCTCTTTGAATAACAATGACGTCTGGCACGCTTATCTTTTCTCCATAAGAGACGTGGAGAACATAAAATGAACTAATTGGGCTGACCACTTCTACGACATAATGGTTGACGGATTAAGGAAGCACAAATTGAGCAGTAAAGGCAAAGTTACGTAACCGGATGTGCGTTCTTCCTCTAGGTATAACATCCTAAATTACCTTATTCGTTACTGTAAGGAGGCACCTTTTGTAGGATGTTAGACTAAATGTTAATATATCTGCAATAACAACATAACATAAATGATAATGATCTCAACGTGTGTCACAGGTTTACTACCTAAGGCTCATACTCGTCAATGGCCCACTGACGAGTAATCGACTGCATATTATTAGAGTAAGTGGTGTTCATAATAGGAACACCATATCAAGTTCAATAGTATGCAACAAATGGGCATCAAGGCACACGGTAAGTCCATAAATCTTGGTACCCCAATTGGAATCATTACATCTCTTAGTTTACGATTGATGGAGAAATTGCGTTCATCATGAGATTGACTCTGTTATATCACCGCAGTGAGGTTGTACTCATTTATTACATTCATGATGCGATGTGTGTTTTGTCATATGGAATTACGTCATCTGACTGTGCAATAGAAGGACGTATAGATTTTCATTGAAATCGTTGTGTAGTACTAATGATTTTAGGGTTTCCATTACTATGGTGTTGTCTACTAATATTTTTCACTAATATTTTAACATGACACGAAACATTAACACAATGCAGTGCCGTCCTACAGGAGAGTTTTTCCCATTTAGTAAGACCAACTATGGGAGGTGCTTGATGGTTACTCGGATGGTGGAGCTATCATTACTGCGCTCAACACACTAACACACACAATGAAGGAATTAGATGATTGGGTGCGGGTCGTTGTAGAATCCATGCACGAACACATTGGGACGATTACCATACTGCAAAGCGCATTTCCCAGTTCAATTAACAGGATAGTGCGTGATGTGCTGTCAGGGGATTTCTATATAGGGGCAACTTGTGCTGTCACACCCACGAATCAATGCCATTCGGGCACACCAACAATTGCAGTAAAAGTTTCCACTTCCCAGGGCAACACCATTTCAGTACAAGGCCGCGCAACAGATGGATGCATCTCGGACCCAAAAGAGCTCCTTCCCACATCACAGGAGAATAGGATAACACCATTTCTAGTTGGGATAGAGTTCTTATATGTTAGAATATTTATTGTGGATGCTAATCCTAATTGCAGTCTGACTAATATAGATTCAAAAGCAGGTGTCCACACTAGTGTTGGGTTACAGTGAAAGTGAATATTAAAGGTTGACTCATGTCCGGAGAGCTAGTAGGATGTTGAATAGTGTCGAGATAGTTGCAATCCATAATCACAAAGCCCCGAGCCCGCCGGCCAATGTTGATGGATTTCCATTAACTGCTTGCGAAAGACTAAGAGACCAAGAATGCGCCACATTGTTAATGTATGGAGTCCCAAGCAAACTCTCCAAGAGGTGATTACCATTTTCTCTTTGTATCAATGTAATTCTACAGTTTACAGAGCACGATCATTATGGTTCTGTACTTTACCTCTTGTAACTGTGATGAATTCCTTAGCGAGTCGCAACTTGTGCCAGGTACATTATGCAATAAGAGATGCGCACCCTGCTCCTAGGGGAGTAGCTTTCGGCACCAGTAAGGATACCCAATCGAAACATGTCATCTGGAATGATCATTTGCCATATAACTATTATAAAAACTATGCATCGTTTGACCACAATCCCATTATCAGGTATTAGAAATGGTGTCTGACTTGCTGAATCTAGAAAAAATGGAGTCTCCGAATCATGGTTCACAAAACTAGTTTCTCCCATTGTTTGACATGGTAAAACTACTTCACAGATTGGATCATACATTCATACTCATCTCTAGGACACATATGTTGTTGTAGAGAAGGAAAACATTTAATACTTGTGTTAGAGTGAACGCAAACAAACACTAACGTGTTGCTTGGTAACGTATCTATGTACCGGAGCTATTTACCATCATTGCATTTATGGCAAGACAACTCGATGAGGAGTAAGGCCCAATGCAATGCTTATTGTATGCTAATTGGGATCAACAATAGCTTGGAAAGAGAATGCCTGAAAGGCTTTAGCAGAGTAAGACGATTACCGCTCGTTATAACATCCCGGCCCTCTAATGTATTCAAAATCGTTGACTGTGTGGAATACATTGCAGGTCTATATCCCCATATTCACCAACAACCCCTGACACTTCAGTTAGCTTCGGGTGTACATAAGGTCCAGCACAATTGCTTTGTTCAACTCAAACCCTATGAGGATCAGAATTGAGGAGCTACTGATGGAGTGCATAAATATTCTGGAAAGACACCCCTGAATGACCATGCATGTTGTTTGCCTATTTTTATAGCACTCACGAGCAAGAATACTCGATCGTTGTAGTAGTATATCCCAAGAAAAATTATCAATCCAATAAGGAGTTATGTTCGGACTAGCAAAATACGTGAGCTCATGTTCATGTCGTTTTTGTAAAGATGATCGGGGGGTTTTGAGATTGATTAACAACAAAAACAAGCAGCAAATAAATAATATAACAAATAAGATAAATGACAAGTAAAGAAAATGGGTGCTAAAGTTCAAGTATGGAAAAACATGGGATTAGAAACATCCAAGCACACTCGATTCATATTATCATGCAAACGGAATTCAACTCAATTGATGTAGACTAAGGGTGATCACGATTGTATCCTAAGCTCCCTTTCGGGTTACAAAGGTTGTTGATCCATTTTAGACTCCCAAAAGCACTCAAGATCAAAGCCCAACATTAACCCCTTCCATCTAGGTACTAGTTAGATTAAACTCTCCCTTTTTGTGTACTAAGGCCAACGAATGGATTGGTTCCCCTCATTGAATTCAAATATCCTTTCGATCAAACCCAAACTCAATGTCTATTCATGCCTTTCTAATACTATAGAGGGTCGTTTCCATCTCACTCCAAGCAATACATGCATGAACATCATGATATCATTTAATTACTACAAATAATCCATTGATCAACAATCCATTAAACCAATAAACATTCATGAATAACAAACCATGCCATCACAACATCAAGACAATTAAACTCCATGAATAGAAATCAACATCAATTAAATCAAAAACCAATTTAATCCACACGATAATATAAATCTAATATGCTCTTCATATTCCTAATCCCACTAGAGGGATTAGCCTAACATGATAAAAGTAATAAAACAAATAAATGATTTATTACAAATACCCATAGTCTTAGATCTAAAGAAATACAAAATGAATGGATTCTTCCCTATCAATTTCTTGAAGAGAATCTTCTATTCTTCTTGATCTCCACCTCTAGCTCTTGATTCCTTGAGATCTCTCACACCCAATGGAAGGGATGAAGTTTTGATGGAGAATTAATGGAGATGATGAAGATGGATCAAAATGGATGAAGGTTGATGAAGATGATGGTGGAAAATGGAAGAAATGGTGTGTGATGTGTGTGTAGAAGATGGGATTTTCGGATCTTTTGCCAATTGTTGAATAAAGGGGTATTTATACCCCTATGGAGGCTTCTAGAAGGATCTGAAAATTTCTGCAGGAAAATACCCGGCACGAGTCGTGCTCTGCAACACGGCCACGAGGTGGCCGTGTTGTGTCTTCTGATGCTGCCGCACGGCCTCGCCTTACAGGGCCGTGTTACGCAACACGGCTCGTGTGCTGCAACACGAGTCGTGTGTTGTAACACGGGCACAGGTGTGGTCGTGTTGGCTCTTCTGATGTCGCCACATGGCCACCTTCTTACAGGGCCGTGTTGGCGACACGGCTCGTGCTCCCGACTCGACTCGTGCAATTGGACACGACCTGAAGTTGCCCGTGTTGAGTGACTAGATTTCGCCACACGGCCAACTCTTACAGGGCCGTGTTGGCTACACGGCTCGTGTGCTGGCTCCTGCATTTCTTCACTGTTTTGGCTTGTTCTCCCTCGTTTCAACTCCGAATTGAGATCCGCTTTTTCCTACATCTTTCTTATCATGTTTAAGTTCATTCACACACATTTCAATAAAAATACAAAATACAACCAAATAACATATAAAATACGGATAAAATAATACGAAAATACATATAAAAAGACACTAAAATCTAGGTGAAAATAGCTCTAATCAACCCCCCAAACTTAAGGTGTTGCTCGTCCCCGAGCAACGAAAATGACAAATCAAAAGGAGAAATTTTCACCTAGAAAAGACTAACCGAATATAAGCAATAACACATCGTTAGCAATAATAACAACAAACTATGCTAAGTCATCCTACAACATTAAAATCATGACATGAGAAATTAACAAGTTCAATCAAAAGAGAATAAAGTGTAATATAGTTCCTTTTAAGTCCAAGCCTCACAATGGATATTAATGTCTCTCAACACTCTTTTGAAATAGGGTAGATCACACTCATTAATCGATTGGCTCGACTCACTATAAGCTTGCTCGCGGACTATATTCACAAACCACCAAAGTTTCAATCAATGATCAAAAAGGTCTTTAATTAGGATGTAATGATAGGCTCTTTGGTATGGTAGGGAAGATATGGATAAGAGTGACTCAACAAGTGTAAGTAATCAAAGAGATGGCCAATTTCCTCAACTTCTCCACTTTTCTTTCTTCCTTTCTTATCTTTACAATCTAAAGCACTATTCATTAACTTTCCTTGGATTGAGCTTCTTTTGATGCATGCTTCCTATCTTTGAATTTTGTTTACTTGAGCATTTTGATGTTGATTTGCTCTTTCTCTTGCTTTGAGGTTGCATGTGCCTTCTTACTTATGCTCTTTTCATCCTTTTTCTTGCTTGTTTACCATTCCCTTTTCTTCTTTTGGTAATCAATCAATCCTTTCTAGCTACCATCTCCTCAATCACCCACACAAAGGTATATATTAGCTTTGAATAGGTAATTAAGGCTTGTAATGTGCTAAATTCACAAGAAATAGGCTTATAGGCTCAAAGTGGTTAACTAAGGATGATGTTCATGGTAGGGAACATATATGGCAATGACTATAATAACAAGGATGGCCTTAGATCATTTCACCAATCTCCACTAATCGGGCTCGTTCCTATAGTCCTTGAGCAAGTTCTAACTTATCAAACACAACCGATCCACTCATGAAGAAATACCATGTGTGCATGGTTGAGGCTCAAATGGTCACAAGCTTGTGCTCGGACCTTAAGGAACTTATTACACCACATTCATCTCAAAATTGAACAAGTTAAGTAAAACATGTCACAATTTGAAAGTGTAGAGATTCTTAATCATAATTTGTCATCACTTATCACCACAACATATCATCACTCACGTTCAAAAATGACTCACGACATCCCTAAACAAACCACCAAACATCCCAAGACAAGAATGAAAATACACACAACATACAAATAAGGACTCAACAAACAAGACACAACAAAAACACAAAACATGCAAAAACACAAAATACCATCATCCATAAGAAAATTAAGCACACATTCATCCCAACCTTTATTGAAAATAAAATCCTAAGTTACGAAAGTAAACCTCCCATAAACATAACAAATGAAGTAGCATGCTAGTCACAACAATCCAAATCAAAATCAATTCATTTCAAGTAGTAAAATGATAAGGTGTAGAGTACTCCCTCAATAGGCATTTGGTAAGGAAAACGTTAGCTTCAAGCTCCATCATGCTTCCAATACCTCTCATTCATGCTCAAACACTCAACAAACACCATTATTTCAACAATTTCATTATAAATATGGACTATCATGCACTTCAACACCACCAATCATGCCAAAATCAACCCAAACTCATGAAAAAAATTTTAAAATTGACCCAATTTTTACAAGAATCATACTCAAGTGGTGAGTCACACCACACACTCTCCCCCCAAACTTAAATCGAAACAAGAGTTGAGACTTAAGTTTGCAAAAAGTGGTGAGACTTACCCTTGTAGTTTCCTTTGGTGATCTTCTTGTTGAGAAGTAACCGCATCCACACGACTCAAGCTATGCCCACCACGCACTAGCACCCCCCAAACTTAACTCGAGACAAGAGTCTAGAATTAAGTTTGCAACAAGTGTTGGACATATCAACTTGAATCCATGAAGCATTTCTCTTTTCTTCAATGTGCATTTGTCTCCATGAGCACAATCAACCTACAAGTCCAAAATATAAAACAACAAAACAAAGCAATAAAGATAGTGATGGGGTGCCTCCCATCGAGCACTAAGTTTAGCGTCTGAAGCTAGACGAATCTTTAGCTCATCTTTCACATAAAGTATCCACAAAGAGGGTCTCCCTTTGTGATGGATCCACATAGTCCTTCACACGATGACCATTGACCAAGAACTCTCCCCCGTTCTCATCCATAACCTTTAGAGCTCCCCCATCAAGTACTTCCTTTACCACATAAGGTCCTCTCCATTTGGATTTTAACTTGCCCGGGAAAAGTCTTAGTCGAGAATTGAATACCAACACCTTTTCACCATTTTCAAAGCTCTTCTTCCTCAAACGAGCATCATGCCACCTCTTGGTTTTCTCCTTAAAAATCCTTGAGTTTTCATAAGCATTTTCTCTAAATTCCTCAAGCTCATTCAATTGTAAGAATCTTACCTTCTTCGAAGCTTTCATGTTAAAATTCAACTTCTTAATGGCCCAATAAGCTTTATGCTCTAACTCCACGGGAAGATGGCAAGACTTACCATAAACAATTTGAAAAGGAGACATACCAAGAGTGGTCTTGAATGCGGTTCGAAAGGCCCACAATGCATCATCAAGTTTATTTGACCAATCCTTTCTACTCACACTCACTGTTTTCTCCAAGACTTGTTTGATTTGTCGATTAGAAATTTCAGCTTGACCATTCGTTTGAGGGTAATACGGAGTAGACACTCGATGTTTCACTCCATAAGTCTTGAGAATGTTCTCCATTAGCTTATTTATGAAGTGACTACCCCCATCACTTACCAACACTCTAGGTACTCCAAATCTTGTGAAGATGTGCTTCTTTAAAAACCCCATGACAACTCTGGCATCACTTGTTCTTGAAGGTATGGCCTCAACCCATTTCGATACATAGTCAACCGCCAATAGGATGTATAGGAATCCATTAGATTGAGGAAATGGTCCCATGAAATCGATGCCCCACACATCAAATATCTCCACTTCTTGAAAGCTCTTAAGGGGCATCTCATCCCACTTGGAGATTCCTCCCATTCTTTGACATCGATCACAACCCTCTACAAATTTCTTACAACTCTTGAACAAAAATGGCCAATACAACCCCGATTGTAAGACTTTTACAGTGGTCTTTTGAGCTCCAAAATGGCCTCCACTAGGTGAAGAGTGGCAAAACTCCAAAACACTATTCCATTCTTCCTCGGGCACACATCTTCGCACAAGAGAATCATTACACATCTTGTATAAGAATGGATCATCCCACAAGTAACTTTAAACATCATGAAAGAACTTCTTGGATTGATACTTATTAAGCTCATAAGGCCTCCTTCCACTAGCCAAGTAATTCACATAGTCCGCATACCACGGGCTTCCTTCTTCCTCCACTAAAGCCTCAATTTGATAGCAATCACACTCCAAGATTTCTTCATCGGGAAAAACCTCCTTGATTAACTCATAAGTACTTTCACAATGCTCCCTCGACTCTAACCTTGAAAGATGGTCGGCTATCACATTCTCCGTGCCCTTCTTATCTCTCACTTCAATATCAAATTCTTGAAGAAGTAGTACCCATCTTATCACCCTTGGCTTTGCATCCTTCTTTGCCATGAGATACTTGATAGCGGCATGGTCGGTGTATACAATGCTTTTCGTTCCTACCAAATAAGGACGAAACTTATCAAATGCGTATACTACCGCCAAGAACTCTTTTTCGGTAGTAGTGTAGTTCCTTTGAGCCGCATCAAATGTCTTGCTTGCATAGTAAATGGCTCGGAATTTTTTCTCTCTTAATTGCCCCAAAACCACTCCAAGAGCTACGTCACTTGCATCACACATCAATATAAATGGCTCCTTCCAATCGGGGGTGATTAAGATGGGTGATGAAATCAAAGCTTCCTTTAGTACCTGAAAAGCATTTAAACAATTATCATCAAACTTAAATGGCACATCTTTTTCAAGGAGATGAGATAGAGGTTTAGAAAATGAAGAAAAATCCTTGATGAATCTACGATAGAACCCGGCATGACCAAGGAACGATCGTACTCCCTTCTCATTTGTTGGCGGTGGAAGCTTCTCTATAGCAACAACTTTGGCTCGGTCAACTTGCAATCCCTTTGAAGAGATGTGATGTCCAAGTACAATGCCATCATTTACCATGAAATGACACTTCTCCCAATTCAACACTAAATTAGTGTCTTGACATCGCTTCAAAACAATAGCAAGGTTAGACAAACAATTATCAAAAGAAGAACCAAACACCGGAAAGTCATCCATGAAAACTTCCATTATATTCTCAATTAATCCTTCAAAGATTGCCATCATACACCTTTGAAAGGTGGCCGGTGCATTGCAAAGTCCAAATGGCAATCTTCGAAAAGCAAATATTCCATAGGGACAAGTGAAAGCGGTCTTTTCTTGGTCTTCGGGTGCTATGAGAATTTGGTTATACCCGGAATACCCATCAAGAAAGCAATAGAATGCATACCCGGCCAACCTATCCAACATTTGATCCAAGAAAGGTAAGGGAAAGTGATCTTTACGTGTGTTTTCATTAAGCTTCCTATAATCAACACACACACGCCATCCCGTCACCGTCCTAGTGGCTATGGTCTCATCTTTCTCGGTCTTCACTATAGTCATACCCCCTTTTTTAGATACTACATGCAACGGGCTCACATAAGGGCTATCACTAATAGGAAAGATCATATCCGAATCTAACCACTTAAGAACCTCTTTTTTTACCACTTCTTGCATGATAGGATTAAGTCTTCTTTGATTTTGAACACAAGCTTTCCCTTCATCCTCAAGTCTTATCTTATGCATGCAAATTGTTGGACTAATTCCCTTCAAATCATCAATACACCAACCAATAGCCGACTTATGCTCTTTAAGGACATTAAGCAATTTATCAAGTTAACTAGAAGTTAGAGATGATGATACAATTACCGGATATGTCTCATTTTCACCAAGGTAGGCATAAGTAAGATGATCGGGTAGAGGCTTCAACTCCACCTTCTTTTCCTTTTTCTCTTCTTGCTCGAGTGGATCTCTAAGTGGTAAGAATTTTTCATTTCCCCTTGAGATGGCGGCTGCAACCTCTTGAGCTTCACTACAATCACCTAGATCAAGCAAACAATTAATCAATTCTTCATTTAAATCAAGAGAAGTAGTAGAAATATTAGAAAGAGATAAAGAATTGCTCAAGCAAAGTTCAAGTGGATCCTTGGTTACAATGGAAGGCCAACTCTCCTCGACACTTCCCTTTACAACATCTACACTTTTACATTCTTCATCATTCATTGGATATTGCATGGCCTTGTGTAGAGAGAATACCACTTCCTCATCATTAACCCTCAACTTCAATTCTCCTTTGTAGACATCAATAAGAGCTCTCCCGGTAGCAAGAAATGGTCTCCCAAAAATCAATGGCACATTTTCATCCTCCTCCATATCTAGAACAACAAAATCCACCGGAAAGACGAACTTATCAACTTTCACCAACACATCTTCAACTACTCCTTTTGGATGTGTCATAGATCGATCCGCCAATTGAAGTGAGATGGAAGTTGGCTTTACTTCACCTAATCCAAGCTTCTTGAATTTGGAGAGAGGCATTAGATTAATGCTTGCACCGAGGCCACAAAGAGCCTTGTTCTTCTTGTTCTTTCCAATTTCACATGGTATAATGAAACTACCCGGATCCTTCAATTTTTGTGGAAGTTTCCGTTGTAGAATGGAACTACACTCTTCGGTTAGATTAACCATTTCATTGTCCACAAGACTTCTTTTCTTTCCCATGATGTCCTTCAAGAAACGAGCATAATGAGGCATTTGATCCAAAGCATCGGCGAAAGGGATATTGATTTGAATCTTCTTGAAGATTTCAAGAAACTTTTTGAACCTCTCATCCAAACCCTTCTTCAAGAACCTTTGAGGAAAAGGAACCGGTACTTGAGTCTTGGGTATTCCCCAACTATCTCTTTCAACTTCAACTTCCTTTTCCCTTAACTCCTTTGCCTTTTTCCACTTTGGAATTCTCTCTATCTTCTCTTCATCTTTCTTTTGCTCAACAATTTCTTTTTTCTTGCTTACTTCCTCCATTTCAATCTCTTCTTGCACCAACCCTTCTTCCACCTTGCTTTCCACTTCCCTTTCAATGACAATACTATCTTCTTTAGGCATAGGAGGTTCCTCATACTCTTTTCCACTTCTAAGAGTGATAGCTTTGCAATCTTCTTTAGGATTAGTTACCGTGGTAGATGGAAACTTTCCTTGTTGGTGTTGAGATCCCACGGAAGAAGCAATTTGACCCATTTGATACTCAAAAGCTCTCATCCTATTGTCGGATTTCTTCTCATTTTCCTCCATTCTAGCCTCCATCTTTGCATCTCTTTTTTCCATGTAAGCCCTTGTATCTTTCATGAATGCCATCAATGTCTCTTCCAATGATGCTTTCCCTTCTCCATTTGGCGGCTTAGCACTCGGATCGAATCCCGGAGGATATGACACGGCGGCTTGAGGATTAGAGTAAGAAAGATTCTCATGCTTTCTCGGAGATTGATAATTTCCACTTGATTGATTGAAATTGCTTCCCCGAGCTTGTCCTTGATATCCTCCTTGATAATTACCTTGATTAGAAGGATAATTACCTTGGAAATTCCCTTGATGATGGAAATTCTCTTGGTAATTTCTCCTATCTAAATAGGCAACATCTTCTACACTTTGCATAACCTTGCTCTCATCATTCACCATAGAACTTGTGCTTCCCCCTTGGCTTACTCCTTGAGTGATCAAATTCAATTGCTTTGTTAAAGCTTGAATGCTCTCATTGAATTCTTTCATTCCTTCATTTTGAAACACATCACTCTTCACTTTGTTCACACTCTCCACTTGAGCTACTTTTCCAAAGGCATAACCTCCCATTACTCGCTCGGAAGGCCATTGATAGGCATTCATCGCAATGTCTTCAAAAATATACATGGCTTTCATAGCATCCACTCCAAATATAGACCCTCCGGATGAGGCATCTACATGCATCCGATTTTGTTGATTTAACCCTTGGTAAAAGAAAGCCACTTGTTGATTCTCATGAAAATCGTGTTGAGAACACTTTCGGAGCATCTCTTTGTAGCGTTCCCATGCTTCATAAAAATTTTCATCCGGAAGTTGCCTAAATTGAGTGATAAGGCTTTTCAATTGGAGCGTCTTTGAAGGAGGGAAATACTTGTTTAGGAACATTTGCTCAAGATCTTCCCATGTATTACAACTTCCCAAAGGAATTGTATTGTACCATGCTTTAACCTTGTCTCTTAAAGAAAAAGAGAACAACCTCATTCGAATAGCATCCTCCGACACTCCCTTCATCTTGACGGGATTTGCAACCTCCAAGAAGGTAGATAGATGAGTGTTCGGGTCTTCAAGAGGACCTCCCCCAAACTGATTTGCTTTAACCATGTTGATCAATCCGGTCTTGATTTCATAATCATTGGCTTGAACCGGAGGAACCATATTGTGCACGGCTCTCGGTTGGAAGTAATCCCGAATTGCTCTAGGCCTTGGCAACTCTTGTTGTTGAAATATCCTTTGAGCTTCTTGATTGGCAAGCAATTGCATATACTCTTGATTTTGAGCAAAGAAATTCCTCATTATCTCCGCTTGATTCTCTTGCACTCCTTCTTGTACCCCCCTTTGATCATATAAAGGATCTTGGGGTGGGTCATAATCAACATTGTCTCCCCGTTGATTCTCCATATTTTTTTCTTTTCTAGCTTTACGCCTCTCTCGCTTCCTTTGTCGTGCGGTCCTTTCAATCTCCAAATTCAAAGGAATGATCGATTGATTTCCCTTTGATCTTGTGATCATAAAACACCTACGAAAAGGCCAAGAGTGAGACCACAAACAACAATAGTAAATAAAATAAAATAAAAAAAATCCTTATCAAGAACAACTAAAACAATAACACAGTACTCGACTAGTCCGTCAAACTCCCCTTCGGCAACGGCGCTATTTTCTTGTTTGCCTATTTTTATAGCACTCACGAGCAAGAATACTCGATCGTTGTAGTAGTATATCCCAAGAAAAATTATCAATCCAATAAGGAGTTATGTTCGGACTAGCAAAATACGTGAGCTCATGTTCATGTCGTTTTTGTAAAGATGATCGGGGGGTTTTGAGATTGATTAACAACAAAAACAAGTAGCAAGTATATAAGATAGCAAATAAGATAAATGACAAGTAAAGAAAATGGGTGCTAAAGTTCAAGTATGGAAAAACATGGGATTAGAAACATCCAAGCACACTCGATTCATATTATCATGCAAACGGAATTCAACTCAATTGATGTAGACTAAGGGTGATCACGATTGTATCCTAAGCTCTCTTTCGGGTTACAAAGGTTGTTGATCCATTTTAGACTCCCAAAAGCACTCAAGATCAAAGCCCAACATTAACCCCTTCCATCTAGGTACTAGTTAGATTAAACTCTCCCTTTTTGTGTACTAAGGCCAACGAATGAATTGATTCCCCTCATTTAATTCAAATATCCTTTCGGTCAAACCCAAACTCAATGTCTATTCATGCTTTCCTAATACTATAGAGGGTCGTTTCCGTCTCACTCCAAGCAATACATACATGAACATCATGATAGCATTTAATTACCACAAATAATCCATTGATCAACAATCCATTAAACCAATAAACATTCATGAATAACAAACCATGCCATCACAACATCAAGACAATTAAACTCCATGAATAGAAATCAACATCAATTAAATCAAAAACCAATTTAATCCACACGATAATATAAATCTAATATGCTCTTCATATTCCTAATCCCACTAGAGGGATTAGCCTAACATGATAAAAGTAATAAAACAAATAAATGATTTATTACAAATACCCATAGTCTTAGATCTAAAGAAATACAAAATGAATGGATTCTTCCCTATCAATTTCTTGAAGAGAATCTTCTATTCTTCTTGATCTCCACCTCTAGCTCTTGATTCCTTGAGATCTCTCACACCCAATGGAAGGGATGAAGTTTTGATGGAGAATTAATGGAGATGATGAAGATGGATCAAAATGGATGAAGGTTGATGAAGATGATGGTGGAAAATGGAAGAAATGGTGTGTGATGTGTGTGTAGATGATGGGATTTTCGGATCTTTTGCCAATTGTTGAATAAAGGGGTATTTATACCCCTATGGAGGCTTCTAGAAGGATCTGGAAATTTCTGCAGGAAAATACCCGGCACGAGTCGTGCTCTGCAACACGGCCACGAGGTGGCCATGTTGTGTCTTCTGATGCTGCCGCACGGCCTCGCCTTACAGGGCCGTGTTACGCAACACGGCTCGTGTGCTGCAACACGAGTCGTGTGTTGTAACACGGGCACAGGTGTGGTCGTGTTGGCTCTTCTGATGTCGCCACATGGCCACCTTCTTACAGGGCCGTGTTGGCGACACGGCTCGTGCTCCCGACTCGACTCGTGCAACTGGACACGACCTGAAGTTGCCCGTGTTGAGTGACTAGATGTCGCCACACGGCCAACTCTTACAGGGCCGTGTTGGCTACACGGCTCGTGTGCTGGCTCCTGCATTTCTTCACTGTTTTGGCTCGTTCTCCCTCGTTTCAACTCCGAATTGAGATCCGCTTTTTCCTACATCTTACGTTTAAGTTCATTCACATACATTTCAATAAAAATACAAAACACAACCAAATAACATATAAAATACGGATAAAATAATACGAAAATACATATAAAAAGACACTAAAATCTAGGTGAAAATAGCTCTAACCACATGCTGACACTTATAGGTGCATTCTTCATGTTAATAGCCCTGTGGTACCTTCGGATGCAGATGGAGTCGTTAGATGAAATGCTTAGTTTCGAAATAGGATCGTCAACCGACGTCTGATTTCCAGGCTTCTTAGTGATGAGGTAGGTTCAGAGTCCTAAGCAACGTAATGGGTACATTAGTTTTGATTTACGCTGTGTGCAGAATTATACCAACTAAGGTTAACGTCAAAGTAATGGATACAATTATGGACTTGATTGTGAAGGCATCATGGTGGAGTCCACGTGATACATCTTATGAGCATTGCCAATCAACCTAGCATTGATGACGAAACTTTTGGTGCCCAAACCATCGATCCAGAGGTTTACAGCCAGCAGTCACGTGTTAAACTGTTATGATGGCTGATCTAGCACCGTCATAACATGTACGCAGCTGAAGTTGCTCGTAGAGCTAAAGAATGGTTTGTTGCTGCACAATCAAGGATGAAAGATGGATGTGGGGCGCTGACAAAAAGAATGGGTCGCATCACCGAATGGGCTTCCACACCGTGCAAGTGGAAGAAGAAGAGAATAATGAGTTGAACACCTCTGCATCGAGGATCAGTCAGACTCAAATCCTGCATCCATGTCGATCGTCAAAAGTTCAAAGAAAAATCTTTTACATTGAGTACGTTAATGTTGGGATTGTAGCATTTAATTAATTAATGAGATCTGTGTCATATGGATTTATCCCCTAATAGTTAAATGCCATTTTTGATCACCTTTTCCACTATCGGTGTTTCATTATTTACTGGAGTTACGCATTTCATTTATTTTTCTTTTATGTATTGACGCCAAATTGAGAGTTTCTTCGTATATATATCTATATGTCAGGAGATTTTCATATCAAGACCTAAATATATTGTAGGTCTTTAAAAATAACATCAAAATTTATTTGCGTTTATGCCCTCTAAGTTTCAGAATTAACTTTATTTTTTCAAACTAAGGCCCAGTTGAAGATTTTCAAATAGGACCTAAAAATAGTTTAGGTCTTAAAAATAAGATCAGATTTTGTAAGCGTTAATGCCCTGTAAGATTAATAATTTACTTTCTTTTCTCAAATTAAGGCCTAGTTTTTTATATTTGTTATTTTTTTCTCATTTTAACACTCATCATAAAATAAATATTTTATTTCTAGTCAAACAAAATATTTTAAAAATATTATTATACACAGTTAAATCAAATTATAAAATTAAATATATGTTACCCTTATGTTAATATTTTATAGAAAAAAAATTACAACATGCCTCAGTTTGAGAAATAAGGTCAAATTGAACCTTCAAATGAGACATTTCTGAAATGGCACATAAATTTGAGAATCTCAAATTTATAATTGGATTCTTACATGAAAATTTTCCTATATTGGTCATATCAACCGATAAAATTTTCTCTCTTTTCTTTAATTTGCAAATATAAAACTCAATTTATTATTCGGACACTCAATTTGACTAACTTACATCATCATTAGAAATCAAACACATTTTTAGTAGACATATACTAAATACATGTATCTATAGATTTATGCAACAAAAATATGTTTATAAATAAATTACAGTAAATTTGAAACTGGAAAATGCCAAATATGTGAAAACAAAAAAAATTATAATTCATGACACTAATTTACATACGAATACCTCACTTTTATTTTTTGCCATGTTGATATTTGTAAAATTTGAACATATATAGGCACTAGATATAAATAGTAAATACATAAAGTGCAATTAATATAAATATTTTTTATTACTACATATCAATAAATTTAAATTATGTACATAATGATTTATAATATTTCTAATCACATATTATTTCTTTATATCTATACTTTATACATGTTTATATCTATTGCATAAATATCAAAATTAATCCTGTAAGTATACGAATTTCCAACTTCACTCCTTTTTTTTTGCATTTCTCAGTTATGTTCCTCCGTTCAATTTTAGTCCTTTTGGTCCAAATGAAGTCCTCTTTCGCCAAAAATTTAAATAACTCGCTCGAAAAATTTTGCGTTCGTTGCGCTCTCTCAAAGTTAGTCTTATAAGTACGGACCGTTCCAACTTCAGTCTTTTTTTTTTTTGCAATTTCCACTTTTGATCCTCCGTTGTCATATTTCGTCATTTTTAGTTCATATTTGTTATTTTTTCTTGAAAATTTAAAAAACTTATTGGAAATCATGCGTCAGTTTCACGTATGCTTTCCAGCCCCATGCTTTCGATTTAAGAAACCTTAAGTGTTTGCGGTGGAAAAAATATAATGTTTCAAAATTTTATATTTTGTTTAGTAAACTTAATATTGCTAAATTAATAAAATAAAAGGCCTTTTACTTCATCTGTATATAACATGATTAATTAAAAGACCAAAAGTTGTAATATTTAGTTGAAAACGCAATTTCACATTACATTTGCTATGAATCATTGTGGGAATAGTATTATTTTGGGACTAACAATTAATTAAATAGTATAGATGTTTAAGATTATTTACCTAATTAATTTTGTGTTACAATTTTGTCTTTAACCTTTTTCATTTTTTATACATAATAATATAAATGTTATTTTATATATTTATTTATTAATCTTTTCAATAAAGTTCCAAGAGTCTTGGTACATAAATCTGAAGTTTCTTAAATTGTACACATAATTTTTCAAGAGAAGAATATTTTATTGGGTTTAATTGAATGGACTGATTTAGTTGGAAGTGGTCTATGTGTCAAATCCTTTTCTTATCAATATTTTTGAAAATTTTCTTTTTACAACAATCGGATCAAATTATATATTCGAACTTTTTATTTTAATTAGATCAATTTAATGTAATAATTCGCCCAAAACAAATTCCTTGTGAATAAGTAATAAATACGTAAAGTTTGTAATTTAATTTAAAAACAAAAAAGATAAATGAAGAGAAAAATAGACAGTACTGGAAAGATTAATGCATCTCACGCATGATTTTCGAAGTGGTTTTTAAATTTTAGGTGAAACATGACTAAATTTTGACAAAAAAGAACAAAATTCGTACAACGTGGGACCAAAAGTAAAAATTCCAATCAAAATATAACTTAATTGTTAACAACTCTACTTACAGGACCAACATTGATCGCATGCAACTCATGCATAATTTTTTCGGCCATTTTTTATATTTTCCAGGCGAAAAAGGACTACATTTGGACCATGAACTTGGTTTTAATTTTGGTATAAATTGATTAGAGCAAGTGTACTCTACCTTGAGGATGACCAACATCTATATTGTACTATTGGGAGAATTTTTTATAGGTGGCCTTTGTCAGTGCAAAAGGATCAGAATACATAAATAACATTCATCATACATTGATAATAATTAATTATCCCTTTTTTCCCATAATAAACTTCACACTTTTTATTTTCGTCCGTCCCACATTAAATTAAATAACCCAACAAGAAATAGGAAATACCACATCATTTCTCCACCTCTCTCTAAGATTTTTCCTCTCCCCTCTCATTAAAATTTATCCTTGCCGTCGCCCATGGCTTCCTATAATCCATGTGGGGCTATCTCCTTTTCACATTCTTTTCGATCACCCTCTCACACCTAAATTCCTATTCAATTTGGTTATGTTTCGTCCCTAGTTCTGTCGCCTTTTAGGGCTTCTTCTCATGATGAGATGCCGCCAACCTCTCCGGCGAAAATTACACTGGCTGTTCATGACCCTACCTATGAAAGGGACTTTGTGTCGCCTTTAGCGCCACCTAGGGCACCTCTTGATTACCCGCCCCTTCATGAAAAATTCCATCGCCTATGGGAATGGGTTGCAATGGCCCATCATCAACCTTTCCAATCCATCGAGCAGAGGAGGCGATTTCGATCTCTATTGATAAAAATTACTATTAGGAAAGAGTTAAAGTTTGTTACTTGTTTCTTATTGATAGATTACTTTTGAACCAATGTTAGAAGCCAAAATCTTCTCATGATTTGGTCTTTATTCTTAAAGAATTGTGGAAAGTCTACGAGTTATCTCTAATTCCACTTGGAAGAGGTTTTTTCAATCTGTTTGTTGCTCACCATCCGGTTTTCCATTCCTACAAGATTTATTCCCAAGCCTTGAGCGATCATAGTAATAATGCCTCCTAGCATCAAACCATGAGATGTCTGTCTTTTAGCAACACTCTCCGCATGTTGCACAAAGTGTGCTGCAATGTTCAATGGTAGCTCATTGTATAAGCAGTACATGATGTACAACTGCGTCTCTCCTACTGCTCCACTATCAAATGTTTCTAAGATGGTGTTCGAGACAATCTTCTCTAGGTACCTCATTCCTGGATTCCTTATTGCAGTTCCTTTCGAAGTGCTGGGAACATATCCTGCTTGCTCTGTCCCATCATTCATCAAACTTATCCACCATTCCTGCTGATTAAAACCACCTCCATGATAAAAGCTCTGATGGTATTGACATGGTGGGCATCCAAAGAATCCATTCAAAGCATGTAGAGGGATCTTTTCTCTCATCACATTGTCCAACTGGAACGTAACTGAAATAGGGAAAGAATTCCTATCCTTCTTCACTTGAAATGTGCTCATGAACTCCGCAGTTAGATGGTAGTAAGTAGGGGGCCTTTTATCAAAGAATGCTTCCATATTACTGAACCTAAATAACTTTCTCAAATCTTCCTCAATTCCTAACCTTTCCATTGTTTCTGTATCTTGGAATCGGGTTGGCTTGATCTTGGGAATGAGTGTTTGCCAACAAAGCATATACTTTCCCCGCTCTTCTTTAAATTCTACCCCAAAGTAGTCCGATGGATCCCATCTTCCATTAGTTGAGCATCAAGATTAGCCAATTCTCTTGGATCGGTAACGACGATGAAATCCTCATTCCTAGGTCTCACCCTCCTCTCGGCCGTCTACAATTTACAACAATGCTCAAGTCATTTTCAGTTTCATCATTAAAAATGTTAATGCATTAAGTTTAAATTCCACTCTAGTTATTCAACCAAATGTGAACTATACTATGCATCAACATTACACATTCATATCATTCTAATTTCAAGCTTTGCCACAACATTCACTTTACTATCACTCCTTTCAATTATCCATGAACATATACCTCAATTCATATCATACTTGCACATATAGGTTCCAAAACATACCATCACTAATTACCATGAACACATGATCTCAAATTAAGCCAAAATTTTCACTTACACATTTCATCAAACACTTGGCATGCACAACTTTTCTATAAATTTTCAAAATAGAATCCACATTGCCTCATACCCAAATCCCCAACACCTAAATCTATTTGGCTACAATTTTAGCATTCTACAAGCAGGATAATTCAATTTGCACAACATATTCATCCAATTTCATCATTCTTATAAATCCCCTAATTCAACTTTCTCATGAACCTTAATTCCACTCTCAATTCAACAATTAAATTGGCACATGTTTGTTCAACAATCAATAAAACATTCCAAACTCCCTATGTCACAAAGCCCATACATTGAGTTGCTCAATTTCTCTCAAACTCTAAAAAATTCGAAAGTTAGGGTTCATAGAATTCATACCTTTACTTTTGGATTTGGAGAAGTGTTCTTGGTGCACAAGATTGAAGAATCTCACTAACAATCACTCAAAACTAACCTTGATGATGAAGATCGATGAACAATTATAAAGATTGAAGTAGAATCGGTGTGTACGGAGTGAAGGGCGTATATGGAAGTGCATACAGAGTGTTCTGAAAGTAGGCTTTTAAAACTGACTTTGAACGCTACACGGCCCGTGTTCCGCTACACGGCCACAGTCGTGGCCATGTAGTGTTTTCTGACATTCAAGCATGGCTACGCATTACAGGATCGTGCTCCGCACATGGCCCGTGTTCCTATTCCCTACACGGCTCGAGTTCGGAGCTCGCCCTTGACTCTGGGTGAGTAGGCACTTACACGGCCAGTACTTACAGGGCCGTGTACTGAACACGACCCGTGTAGCAACTTGACCCTGTTTTCCAACTTCCACACTTCACCTCATTTTACCCTGTTTTTGCACTTCTGATACACCCTATTCATGCTCAAAAATACTTCAAAATATTAACACCACAATTATAATCAAATAATGGACTATCATGTAACTAAACACAACCACACATACCAAAACAAACCTAACTCATTAGAAAAAGTTCAAAATTGACCCATTTTTCCATAAGACAATATAATGACCCATTTTTCCACAAGACAATATAATATAAACACACATGATTCATCACACATTCAAGCATAAACAAATGGTGAGTCACACCACGCACTCTACCCCCAAACTTAAATAAAAACAAGTTGAGAATTAAGTTTGCAAAAAATGGTGAGACTTACCCTTGTCGTTTCCACCAATACTCTTCATGAACTTACCTCGTGATGACTCATGCGCATTCTCAAAAATCCAAGTATGACCACCACGCACCCCCAAACTTAAATTAACACGTGTTAAAATTTAAGTCTGTAAAGGGTGGTGTGGCATACATTTTCATTCTACCTTTAGCACCCTTGTCTTTCATCATATGCCCTTTTCTCCATGAGCTTCACCACCTACATACCAAATCCACAAGAAATAATAAAAATAAAAGAAAAATAAAATCTACACTACTAAACAATCAAAGAAGTTCAAGAAGAGAAGGTATCCACATACATTCTCTCCTTTTGAGAAGAAGATAGGTAATGTTTCACCCGATGACCATTTACCACAAACTCATTAATAGGACCCTTAAGCTTCAACGTGTCCACTCAACACCTCAAGCACTTCATATGGCCCCATCCATTTAGACTTAAGCTTTTCGGGGAACAACTTAAGCCTCGAGTTGAATACAAGAACTTTATCCCCAGGAGCAAATGTCATTTCTTTCACCTTAGCATCATGTCATCTCTTCATGTCCTCTTTGTAAATGATTGAGTTATCAAATGCTCTTCCTCTCAACTCCTCCAACTTCAACAATCTTGCTTGACCACTCTCTCCTTCCTCCATGTTAAGGTGTTTAATAGCCCACAATGCACGGTGTTCCAATTCCACGAGAAGATGGCAAGCCTTTCCATAGACCAATTGATACAGTGCCGCACCAAGGATGGCTTTAAAAGCCGTTTGATAAGCCCATAGGGCATCGTCAAGCTTCTCCGACCAATCCTTCCTCCCTCCATTGATTGTCTTCTCCAATACTAACTTTATTTGAGGGTTGGAAACCTCCGCCAAACCATTAGCTTGAGGGTGGTAAGGTGTAGCCACTCGATGTTTCTCATCTCGCTTACCAATTCCCCCTATTCTTTGGCATCTATCATATTGAGACACAAACTTCTTTGCATCCTTAAACAATGTAGGCCAATAAAAACCTGATTGTATGACCTTAGCCCCCGTGTTTTGATGACCAAAGTAACCCCCACACAAAGACGAATGACATACCTCAAGAATCCCCAAGACTTCTTCATCGACCACACACCTCCTTATTACTCCATCATTGCAAATCTTTAAAAAGGGTTCATCCCACAAGTACTTCTTCACTTCAATATAATACCTTTTTACCTTATACTCATTTAGCAACGTGGGCTTAATTCCACAAACTTGAAAGTTGACATAATCGGCATACCAAGGCGGCACATTCACCATTAGAGTACACACTTGCTCGACTTCAACTTGCAAAATTTTTTCATTCGGGAATTCATCCCTAATTGGCTTCATGTCTTCATTCTCACCTCCATTCTCCAATCTAGACAAATGATCCGCAATCACATTCTCCACGCCCTTCTTATCCTTGATAATCACATCAAATTCCTGCAAAATTGACACCCAATGGATTAAACGAGGTTTAGAATCTTTCTTACTCATTAAGTATTTTATGGCCGCGTGATCTGTGTAGACAATAGTTTGTGTAACAACCAAGTATGGCCAAAACTTCTCAAAAGCATACACGACGGCTAAAAATTCCTTCTTTGTTGTGGTGTAATTAACTTGGCACTTTGAGGCATAATAAATTGCTCTAAACTTTTTCTCCCTCGTTTGCGCCAACACCACTCCTATGGATTGATCACTAGAATCGCAATGTAGTTCAAATTGTAAGCTCCAATCCGGGGTAACGAGTATTGAAGAGGAAGTGAGAGCATCCTTAATCACCTGAAATGATACACAATATTCATCATTGAAATTAAATGGACAATATTTTTCAAGTAGATTACAAAGAAGTTTAGCAATTTTGGAAAAATCCTTAATGAAGAGTCTATAAAAGCCTGCATGACCTAAGAATGATCTCACCCCCTTCTCACTAGTAGGAGGGGGAAGATGTTCTATGGATATCACTTTAGCTCTATCCACTTTTAAACAATGCTTTGAAATATGATGCCCCAAGACTATACCATCGGTCACCATAAAGTGGCATTTTCCCAATTTAACACAAGATTCGACTCTTCACACCTCTGCAACATAATAGTGAGATTAGTAAAGCAAATATCATAAGAGAAACCATACACAGAAAAAACGTCCATAAACACCTCCATAATATTTTCAAATAAACCATCGAAGATAGACATCATACAATGTTGGAAACTGGCAGGGGCATTAAATAGACCGAAAGGCATCATACGAAATGCAAAAGTACCATAAGGACATGTGAATGTTGTCTTCTCTTGGTCTTTCGGAGCAATCAATTTTTGATTGTACCCAAAATACCCATCAAGAAAATAATAGTACTCATGCCCCACAAGTCGATCCAACATTTGGTCTATGAATGGCAATGAAAAATGATCTTTACAAGTATTTTTATTCAATTTATGATAATCAACACATACTCTTCAACCCGTGATAGTTCTAGTGGCAATTGTTTCATTTGTATCGGATTGAACAATTATCATACCACTCTTTTTTGCCACTACATGTAAAGGACTTACATATTGACTACCACTAATTCGAAAGATTATTCCCGCATCAAGCCATTTTAACACCTCTTTTCTTACCACTTCTTGTATTATAGGATTTATTTACGTTGGTTTTGCACACAAGACTTCTCGTCATCAATCAAATGAATCTTATGCATACACATAGATGGACTAATACCTTTCAAATCTTTTATACTCCAACAAATAGAAGATTCATGCTCCCTCAAAACCATTAACAATTTTTCCAATTCTAAATCATTAAAGGGAAGAAGATACAATTACCAGATACGTCTCATTCTCTTCCAAGTAAGCATACTTCAAATGCTCCGGTAATGGTTTCAACTCTACCTTCTTCTTCTCTTGCAGTTCTTCTTTTGGTTCTTCATCATGTCTCTCCACTTTTGCTTCCTTTGCTTCCTCACTTGAGAGTTCCCTACAAATATTTAAACCATGTAATTCATCAATCATTTCATCATTTCTTAAACAAAAAGAAGAGTTAGATTTTATAGATTTAATAGAGTAAGAGTGGCTTATGATAATCTCCAATGGATCCTTGGAGTGAAGATGATACATATGCTCTTCAACGATGTTGTGCACAACCTCCAATCTTCTACATTCCTCATTGTTCCGAGGATACCTCGTAGCCTCTCTTAATGAAAATATCACTTCTTCCTTATTCACCCTTAAAGTTAGCTCCCTTTTCTCCACATCTATCAATGCTTTCCCTATGGTAAGAAATGGACGCACAAGTATCAACGAGATATTAGCATCTTTATCCATATCAAGTACCACATAATCAACGGGAAACACAAACTTGCCAAGGGCTAAGAGCATTTTAACTCAAAGTACATCTGTTTGGATGAGGTAATCCAGTCATATGGATATATTCAAAGGGCGGATGTGTCTTGTGTATTGAAAAGAGTGACAGAAACATGGTAGTATTTCTTATACTGTACGTAGATGATATGTTACTCATTGAAGATAATGAAAGAGTATTATCAGGCGAATGGGTATGGTTGATAAAGTAGTATGAAATAAAGGACTTAAGAGAACTAAAATATATCCTTGCGATCATGGTGATCACAAGATAGGGTGTTATGCTTATCTTAAGTTTCATAAAATGATACAATCCTTGCTCGTTTTAGCATATGACTTTATCTAAGGAAATGTGTCTTATGACATAAAAGAAGATAAAGGTGATAAAGATGGTTCCTTATTCTTCAGCAAATAAGGAAGCATAATCTAAGGAATGCTATGCACGAGAATGGATATCTATTTTGCTGAATGCATGGGCAGTGGGTATCAAGGTAACCAAACACAAGAATGTTGAACTGTGGTAACACGTAATTTGAAGTACCTGAAAAGGACTAGAAAATGTATGTTGACTTACCAGACAGATTCACTACTTCTTGTGAGCTACATAGATTCAGCCTTTTCAAATTAGATATGGATAGAAGTAAATCCACTTCAAGGTATTTGTTTATTTTCGAAGTAGAGCCATAACATGGAAGAGTGTTATATAGAAATATATTTCGGACTCCACCATAGGAAGATATTGAATTGGAGCCTCTGACGCAGCCAACTCAATCTTCATGACTCTAGAAACTTCGTAATGGACTTAGATGTGATTCTAGATTTGCCCAAGATTATCACAATTTATTGTGATAATTATGGTGCACTTGCAAACTAGAAGGTATCACGAACCCATAAGACAATTAATCACATAGAGCACAAGTACCACCTTTTACGAGAAACTATATGATGAGGGGAAGTTTGTTGTTACCTAGATTGCATCGGATGATAACCTAGTAAAATCATTTTACAAGGACCTTAAGGCGAAAGCTTTTGATGGTAGTGCAGTGGGAGCGGGAATCAGGTGTATGGCAATGGAATTGACAGCATAGTCTTTTAGTACAAGAGGGAGATTGTTATATTGTATACTAAAAGTCTAGCTTTTGTATGAACAATGTTTAAACAATGAATTTGAAATGAGAATCATATGATCAAATAATTGCATCTTATAATATATTTATATGTACGATGCAATAGTCCACTTACTTTATACTGCAGATAATATGTTGTGTGACAACACGCGAAAGATAATATTATCAGTTTCCTTATAAAGTATAAACAGATGCTCACAACCGAGATAGATGGGGACTCTCTATCGGGATGGTTGTAGTGTGATTTGGTATTAGTTTTTCTTGACTATAAAATCACATTAGTGCACTTTGTATATTGAGCAGGACCGCTTGAGATCGTTCGACATATACTGACTATATAGGAGAATTTGATCTCATTTACTATGGATGTTCGTGCTCTTAATCCCTATACAATAAGCTCAACACGTAAGCCACACTATGCCAAAATTGTGGAAAGACAACGGAGAATCCCCGTTGTCGTAGCCCCTGCAGCTCCGTTGTTAACCCGGGAGTTGTTAAAAGTCTGGACTTTTAACAACGGTGAAATACCCGTTGTCGTAGGGCATTTTTAACAACGGACTATCCCCGTTGTTGTTGCTAATAAAATCCGTTGTCAATCCGGGAGTTGTTAAAGGTACCTACCCTTTAACAACGGTTTTTGACCCGTCGTCGTATGTCATCTTTAACAACGGGGAATTCCCGTTGTCATTAATTGAATCCCCGTTGTTGTAGACGAATTTAACAACGGGGATTACCCGTTGTTGTACCTCAAAATCTCCGTTGTCAATCCGGGAGTTGTTAAAGGTACCTACCCTTTAACAACGGTTTTTGACCCGTCGTCGTATGTCAGCTTTAACAACGGGGAATCCCCGTTGTCATTAATTGAATCCCCGTTGTTGTAGATGAATTTAACAACGGGGATTACCCGTTGTTGTACCTCAAAATATCTGTTGTTAATCCAGGAGTTGTTAAAAATGTCATTCTTTTAACAACAGCATTTTCCCCGTTGTTGTAAGTACTCTTTAACAACGCTGAATCACCGTTGTTGTTAGTTTTATCCCCGTTGTTGTAGATTAATTTAACAACGCAGATTAACCGTTGTTGTAGCTCGAAATCTCCGTTGTTAATCCAGGAGTTGTTAAAGGGTCTTACTTTTAACAACGGAATTTTGCCCGTTGTCGTAAATTCTATTTAACAACAGTTTATCACCGTTGTTGTTAGTTTTATCCCCGTTGTTGTAGATTAATTTTAAAAATATTGTTCTTTTTCACAACGGGCAATCCCCGTTGTCATAGCTCTCTTTGACAACGGTTTATGCCCGTTGTCGTATGCTATATCCCCGTTGTTATTATCAAAATTTTAACCTGTTTAATAATTAAAATAGTCATAATCCCTGATCTTCAATACAACATAACTAATTCAATTACATCAATTCATTCGAAAGTAATTGAACTCCAAATACAAAAACCAACATCAATACGTTCGAATATAACATCCCAACATCTCTCTAACCAATACAATTCACCAACAACAATTAAAATACTTCATAATGTATCCATGATCGACAAATACCGTCTTCCCATAAACATAAACAACAAAGCGTTCATCATGTTTTCCTTTCCCTTAGACACACTTTAGTCTTTTCGTAAGGCTGGTAAAGAAGACATAAGCTAAGGTTAGCACAATCGTATAAGTTATTATTCTCATTACAAGATATATTACAATGTTTACCTCTTCCTAGACGAGTCGTTGACATGTGCTGTTGGATGCATGAAGCCCACTCTTTTCGCACTTCATCGATATCCATTTCGCTGTAATTTTTTCCAATGAACTATAGGGCACAAAATTAAGTAAGCATTTATACCACAGTATCATGAGACTAATAAATAATAGAAATATAATAAGGCTACTTACAATTGATTGTATCATTTCAATGTGGAGGTTGATGGGGAGGGTGATGGCTCGTCGAGTTGCGCAAGAAGGTGGGACGGAGGTGGAACAACTCTTGGTGAAATGGAACGTGCTGCCTGAGGATAATGCAAGTTGGATGAATCGGGAGGAGTTTCGGCGTCAATTTCCTTGGTTCGACCTTGGGGACAAGGTCGTTTTTTAGGGGGAGGAAATTGATACGACTCGTGGTGCATATTATAAATATTGATTTTGATGCATGCATGGCAACTACACTTACTTGAAATTGGTTGTTGTTTCTTCACTAATGGAATCATTGATGCTGAAACAAGGTGGGATTTCCATTACAGAGCCATAGTTGCTCAGGAAATCCGCTACGAAGTTGTTGCCACTCAATGTGTTCTTGAAGATCTTGCTTGCCACCAATCTTGGCCACATCACCTAATTCAAGATCAAGAATCACTCAACAACTCATAAACATAAACACGCGAAAATATGTGCGACCAACAAATGATCAAATGGTGGCTAAACATGTAAGAGATATATGTAGCTTAAAGAAGAAGTGCTTACTTGTGGTTTTCTTGCAGCCATTTTAGCAATGATTAATGATCACTAGCTAGTGAGTGATTGTAATAATAATAATAATAGTAATAATAATAATAATAAAGATGAGGTCCAAAAACAATGTCCAATTATGGAGATAAAAAGGAGAGGACAGAGAGAGAAATCATAGCTCTGTGGAGAGAAGAGATAGAGCCTATATGGCAAGTTGGAATAGAAGAAATCAATTTATTAAGATGAAAAATGGAGCAAATGACGTGTGCCAAAATTTGCTGAACCTGCAGACCTACCAAAAAAAAAAAAAAGGTGAGTGAAATAAAAAATTCCCTATATAAGAGTGTGTTATTATATGATGGACTACTTACATCATTTGAGTTCCTAAACCTTACTCCCTAGTTTACATCAGCACCAATGGACATGCTTTCCTGCAAAATAATTCACAATTCACAAAACACAGGAGCTTAGTGCTAAATTAATTAATAATGAAGCACTTGGAAACAGTTCGGGTCAAAGAATATTTTCTAGAAAAGTCTATCCAATTTTGTCAAGCCCTCATATGGAATCAAACTAATTAAGTAAAGAACGCCTAAGCAGCCGAAAATGATTATAACTTCTCCACTATATGAGTGTTCTCTAGCATATGTTGCAAACATAAATATAACTCAGGTAGGGTAAATTAAAATTTTCATTTAGACATTTCATCAAACACATTTGGCATACTAATGTTTTATACCCGCAGCAGTCATACACTAGAATTAATTCAAGATTAGCAAATGTAAAAGGCATAATAAAATAGATAATTAATCTTTACTACCATCACACAACGAAGCAGTAACAAACATTCGCACATAGGCCTAATGAAATTTTTAATACATTTAGATACTACTCCATGTAAACTCCTAAGATAATTTTGATGATCTAAGGCATAGTATACTTTAAACCTTAAAATATAATAAATCCATGGTGGACAACAGACTGATTCATTGACATACATAAAAAGGGACTGCACGAACAAAAGAATTCTAGACAAATTTCAACTCTCTTTGTAACGAAAAAGGGCACCAACAGGCTAGGATATGGAATGTCATAGAATTAAAGAAAGATTGTATACAGTTAAAATGCTAACTTTACAAAAAAAAAAAGAACAATAATCAGCATTAAGTTCCAAGAAAATGAACCTGCTGCTCAAAAGATAAGCAAAGTCTTTTAATTTCCTCCTCATAAAAATCCTTGTCAAGTATTTGACTCTCTCCATAGGAAGGAAACTTTTGCAAATGTGGACTGATAATGAGGATACTTTTCGATGGCAGCACGAAACCTAGAAGGATAAGGGGAAAATATGATATTTGGAACAATTGCTTTGAATGAAATGAGAATGAGATTGATTGCAACAGGTAGAAGAACACATACAAAACAAACGGAGCCTGCATACCTTGTGATATCAAAATGGATTGCAAACTCAATGTTCTAAAATAAATATACAAAATTTAAGTTTCTCATGCTTAATTAATCTATATTTCATTTTGTTATTTATTACAAGTCACACTTATTTCTTTTCCAAACCAACTTAATTTCTTCTTATATATATAAAGACGAAAGCCTAGCTCAGTAGCTCTACTACATCAGTTCACAGCGTTTGAACTGAATTTCCAAACTTAGAAAATGGGAAAAATAACCACAAAATTGCCAATTTTTTGTTTAAATAGGATTAGGCCACTAATGAAGATCCGTTCACCTTATCTCCAATCTGAAACAAGAAAATGGTGGCAGTAGTGTTGATGAGGCAAAGGAAGCTGGATTTTACAGTGGCGAGAAGGATAATTCTGGTGTCTTAAGTGGCAAGAAAATCATGATCATGTTCGACTCTGGTGTCGAAGCTAAGAATGCTGTACACTAGGCTTTGAGCCACAGTGTACAGCATCAAGAAACTGATTCTTGTTTATGTTGCCAAGCCTGCTTCTAAAAATGGTTTCTACATTTCTCTTCTTAATTATGTATGGTTCATGGACTATCATTCATAATTTCTCCATCTCCTTTCTCTCTCTAGGTGATCAATCAACCAATAAGGGTACTGTGAGTAAAGTGCTTGAATTCCTCACTCATGTGAAGAATTCTTGCAAACTCAAGAGGCCTGGGGTACATATTGACACTTTTCTATTCTAAATTTGATTTATTTAATTAAATTATATAGTTTTTTAATCTGCAATATGTTTAAATCTTCAGTTTTTGTTTCTATATATATTTGGGGATTTTGAATGGAGAATACCAGTTAGAAACAATTAATATATATGTACATAAGTAAATTGATATGGCAATATCATTATTATATATTATATATATAGTCACACGACACACAAAATGTTTAACTTCTTTCATCCAATTAAAAACAAACATCATGTAAATTCACTTAATTTAAGTATAAACTTCAATAATAAATAAACATCTTACACTTGAATAAAAAGAATCTAGTATTAAATTTTAAACAACAGAAATTTTGAAAAACATACTTAGGTTTTCATGATACCATAAGATTAAATATGTTGAAGAAAAACTCCCACTAGCAAGAATCTTTTTTTCCTTTTTTTTTTTCCTTTTAGCTATATAATAACCAAAAGTTATAAACTACAAAGAGTAAAGGGATGAAGAATCCCTCACACCAATTACTAAAAAATTGAATACAAAGTGCAGCACCAATTAAGAAACACGTAGACTTTTAAGAATTCAAAATCCTCAAACAGATCAACATACCCAATAGAAAGGCCCACAAAAAATCACACATATCTGTCATAAGTCTCATGACCAACTTTTTAATTACTCCATTTAAAAGAAACCCTTGAATAATAATAAAATAAAATAAAACTAAACTGTATATTCGAAGGTTGGATTGCTTTAAAATCTGGAAAATATTGAGAGTTATTGGTATACTGCCATTATTATGAAACTGATCAGTTGGTAAATTGCACTAATTGTCCATCAAGAAGTATAAAAAAACCCATATAATTCAGTATTTAATATCCACAGGATGAATGCATACACCTGGGTCATTTTTGAATCAATTGAACTTTGCCTTCAGAATTTAAGCTTTGCCCTTATGGCTTTAATATCTTTTTGTGCTTATTTTTTTAAAATTTATTTCAAATGGACCCACGTATACACTTAAACTCGGTGTATAGAAGCCTAACTCTTCCACTAGAAGCATTAAAAAATATTAGTAACCTTCCCATAACAGTGAAATTTCTGTAATTCTTATCCAAGAAAAAGAGACTAATGATAGAAATTTGGAACATACTTTTAAAACCTGAAATCTTCCATAATAGTCGATTTGTAATGGACAAAAAATAAACTCAAGATTACATAAAATTGCAAACAAATCTAAGTACTTAAAGCAGCATGTTAAAGAACCATGTTAAAAATCAATGCTCTTGTAACCCACACAAGGTAAAACTGTGCAAAAAGACTAACATAAGATGAATTTGAGAGATACCAGGGACTGTAGCTTGACTTCTCAGTTGCTTTGACTATGAAGAGATTTGCTCTTTTGCAAGGAAAGAGAGAGAGAGAGAGATACGATCTGCACAACATACAAAGAGGGAGTCAAGCTGAAGAGAATTACCTTTATGCACTTAAATGAAAAGGTAGAATCCTCCAATGGAAGATGAAGTACACTTTGGCGTTAAGAAAGATAATAATAAATAATTTTTGTACAGGTATATGCATATGTTATTTAATATTTCACAGTAGCATTATGAGAATAGCTAACATCAGAAGAGCACATTTCTCACTATCATCTGGAAATACATTTTGAAACAGCTACTAACAGTAACAATTAACACGAGTAAAGAGAGGCAAAGGTAGAAAAATATAAACGTCAGCTCATAATCATAGAAAGATTTGATCGACAAAATCACATAATTCGAGCGAAGTCATGCTTGCAAATACAACATAGGTTAAAGAGAAGGAAACTAATCATGGATAAACTAAGTAGACACTGAACTATAATAGTAATAAAGAACAGTAATACTTACAGCAAAATAATATAACTGCTACGGCCTCCTATGACCATACTATCTACTACATACTTTGTACTATTTCAACAAGATTTTCCAGAGTTACTTCATCTCAGATCATACCAACTACCACCTACTTTGCAATATATACACAATCTATTATAAGTGTTCAGTTTACTATGCTGCCAAAAGTTGAAAAGAATTAAAAAATAAAAAATTACGAGAGAATATAATCACGGCGTTCAGAAAAAATCAAGAGCATAAACATTTCAAATAAAATTAGAAACTCATAAAAACTAACCATACAACATCTCATTAGATCAGCAACCCCTCTCATCGACTAACATACCTGAAACAAGTGTCTCTATGCTTCTACTTGGTATTTGGTTTTGCTCCTCAAATTGCTTTATCAGTTTTAGAGATACAGACCTTCCTCTACCTTCGTAGCTTTGATAAAAACAAGGAGTAGAATTAGCATCACTTAGATTTAAAGTTTATTTTAACAATCCAATAGTTCAAAAACAAGCTAATGATAAGAGTGATAAGAAAACAGATTATTGCAGGAGGAAGCTAAATAGCAAAAATAAAAAAAATTATTGGATACACTGTTTCATGATAGTAAGAGAGGAAAAGATATTTCAACATCACACCTTGATTTACAAGCAAAGCCCAGAAATCCAAAATTTTAGTTGTAAACATAGTAAAAAACACTGTACCTTAGCTATGAAAACAACATCAAACTCCAATTAACATTTCGATAGATCAAACAACCCAGATTAAAGAATTAAAGATAAGGAGAAAATTCTCCAAAAGAACAGCAACAAAATAGAGCAATCACTTTATACATAATTAGTTGATTGATAGTTAATTTTCCAGTAAATTCTTTAATATGTTTGTGTATGAAGCCATATAAAATATTGTAGGCAAGAAAGATGATGCTTGCTTAAGCATCTGAAAGCCTACCTGTCATCAAATCTCTGACTTTAATCTTTTATATGCTTCATTTTGCTAATACTTTGGAGCATCAATTAGGATGCAATCACAAGTTCTAGAGCTCAATGGAAAAATTAAATCTATAAATCGAGATAGAAAATATAACCAGGTAATTAAAAGATTGATAATAAAAACACACCTGCATGTTAGAAGATGATTAATCCAATAAAATTCTCTTATTTTGCGACAAATGCTCACTAGACCAATCCAAATTCATTAACCTTTTTCACGTACTCAATTACACAACTTACTCAGATGCGTCTAACTTTATAGGTAAAAAAAGTATTAAAAATGTAGCAAGTTGGAGATTGAGAAGAAATATAAGCCCTAATTTCACATTTGAACACTATACCCAGCACATACACACTGAAATTTAGGGGAAAAGCATTTCGTTCACCAAAATAAAAAAAATAAGAGGGAAAAGAGGTGCAACATATGCTATGTGTCCGCAACATTGGAGAGGCCAAAGATGCTGCTCCAAGAAAGAACCGGAGCGTCGATGGTAAATTAACGACACGACAAAACCGTTGCTATAAGAAGAGGACCTGTCGCGGCGATTTAATTTAGGGATATAGGGGTTCGCCGGATGAATTCCACGGCATGAGAGATTCGCCGAATAAATTGCACAGAAGGAGATGCTCGCCAGTTGAATTTCGCCACAGGAGATAATCGTGGGCTGGTCGATTGAGAACTAGGGCAGAGAACGTCGTGGGTAGAATAGAGTCGAGAAAAATGAGAGTTCTGAAATTCTAAGTATTCTATTTATACCAAAGAATTTTCCAGAATTAAAAATAATTAAAAAATAAAAACAAAATCAGTAAGTTGGATTGACAACGAAGTTACAACAACGGAGTGCAATTCCCCGTTGTCAATGAGCGCATACTCTATGAAACAGCAACGGGGGTTCATTTTTTGTGTTATTTTGCACCTATAACTACGGGTTATAAAATCTCCGTTGTCTTTCCTTCGTGGTCTTTCCACAGTTTTGGCATAGTGCCAGTATGTATCTCTTTGATTCATCAATAGGTGTGATTTAAATATTAAATCAACAACCTCGGTAAGTTGGGAAATAGTGTTGTCTCTATGATGTACTATTGCTTGTAGAAGGAATATGTGTCCTATTAAATAGGTTGATGATGTCCTCTTGAGGAGCTCATAAGGATTATCATGTAAACCCTGCAGGTGGATTTATTCTGGCATGATAATGAGGTTGAGTGGTACTATTCTCGAAAGAGATATTAAGTAATGGAGTTATCAGTAACTTAATTAATTAATGGGCATTTTATATCTTAAACATGGGAAGTCTGTCGAGCACATAATAAGAAGGAGCCCATAAACGTAATTATGGGATTAGAGCGGCAGTACAATAATAATATTTTAGTGGACTATATTATTATTATTGGAATTAAGTATAAGTTTTGGGCTAAACTTGGATACTTAAGCCCAATTGAGGCCCGACTCTAATTTTCTCCTCATGGTCCCTGTTGTAGCCCATATATAAGTCATCTCAACTGTTCTAACCTTAGATAATTCACACCTAATATTGTGAGGAGGGAAAGTGTCACACCCCAATTTTAACAAATAAGGTTTATACGTAAAATTCTTTATTAAAAGTCCTTTAAAAAAGGAGAATGACCAAACACTTGAACAAATAACCCATTAATAATAAAAAATAATAAATTTGGCATATGTCCTATATGTTCCTGCAAGTAAAATATTTCAAATATAACAAGTTCATTATCATGTAAACCTACAGGACTTGTCAAATATATATATATATATATATATATATATATATATATATATATATATATATATATATATATATATATATATATATATATATAATAAAACTGAACATGCAGATACATGTTACATCTCTATAAAAATATATAAACAAGCAACTTGCGAAGAAGGAGGAAAATTTTAAGTAAGGTGTGGTCCTGTAAGTTTTCTTCGAGTTCTTAAGAATCAATAGTCACGTCACATGACAACAGCCAACTCCTAACCAAAATAAATAAATAATCCATGAATGCTAAAACTCCATTTTATTAAACTCACCAAAATATTCAATAACCACCTAAAAAGAAATAGATTAGTGTATACTCAAATCTGTATTTTACTGCCAGCAACACATGAATCCACTACCAACTTTATACCTTACCACTAAGCTGACTAAGTTGGCATATCATTTATGAATTGTTGCAAGTAATAAAAATTCAGCAGCTATACAAACATGCATAATTAAATAATAACATGTGGAAAATTTAAAATCAACTCAACAATAGCAAGACGCGTATTTACCCCCCCACTGCTGTTGGATTGTATACTAAAAGTCTAGCTTTTTGTATGAACAATATTGTAACAATTAATTTGAAATGAGAATCATATGATCAAATGATTGCATCTTATAATTTATTTATATGTTCGATGCAATAGTCCACTTACTTTATACTATAGATAATATGTTGTGCGACAACACGCGGAAGATCATATTATCGGTTTCCTTATAAAGTATAAACTGATACTCACAACCGAGATAGATGGGGACTCTCTATCGGGATGGTTGTAGTGTGGTTTGGTATTAGCTTGTCTTGGCTATAGAATCACATTAGTGCACTTGTGTGTATTGAGCAGGACCGCTTGAGATCGTTCGACTTATACTGACTTATAGGAGAACTTGATCTCAGTTATTATGGAAGTTCGTGCTCTTAATCCCTATACAATAACCTCGACACGTAGGGCAGTATGTATTTCTTTGATTCATCAATGGGTGAGATTTACATGTAATTAAATCAACAAACTCGATGAGTTGGGAAGTAGTGCTGTCTCTATGGTGTGCTGTTGATTGTAGAAGGAATCCGTGTCCGTCATAGGTTGATGATGTCCCCTTGAGGAGCTCATAAGGATTATCATGTAAACCCTGCAGGTGGAATTTATTCCGGAATGATAATAAGGTTGAGTGGTACTACTCTTGGATGAGATATTAATTAATTGGGTTGTCAGTAACTTAATTAATTAATGGACATTGTATATCTTAAACATGGGGAGACTAATGGACTCATAATAAGAAGGAGCCCAAAACGTAATTTTGGGATTGGTACGGTAGTGCAATAATAATATTTTAGTGGAATATATTATTATTATTGGACTTAAGTATAAGCTTTGGGCTAAGCTTGGATACTTAAGCCCAATGGAGGCCCCACCCAATTTCTCCTCCTGGTCCCTGCTGTAGTCCATGTATATAAGTCACCTCAGCTTATCTGGAAATCTAATCTAATTGATTATTCACGTGTGATAAGGGTTGAGAGCAGATTGAGGAGGTCTCGTAGATCGTCGCCCACACGACGTCGAGATCGGACTTGGGACATACAGCAGAAGATCAGAAGGTAGTTTGCTGCTGCTGTCTGCGACCTTTCGAAATTTGTATAAATTCGTACAGTGCATAGAATTTGATGATCAATATACTGACGGAAATCCGTCGAAGAGAGGATCGTCTGAACGTAAAGATCACTCAATTCCGATAACAGACGAGGAAGTTATGGCCATTCTCGTGGAACTGCGCAGGCTGCCTGCGAGAATTAATCTTCATCAACATACCCTGGTGAACGGTAATCGTTTCTATGATTTAATGCTTCCGCTGTGTTAGAAATGCATGGTATGCTAACGGTTCACGTTAACAAAATGATCAAACGCCAACAATTGGTATCAGAGCTTCGGTTTCGTGGTGAAGCGTGACACGTTAGACTAGGGTTTATGTGGTTAATTTTTCGAAATTAGGATCGCATGTTTAGGGTTTTGGTTTTACTGCGCAAACCATGAATATCCCTATGTGAAATATACCCTGTATCATATCTGTTCGTTGATGGTTGTGTGTGAGAGGATTCGGCGAAAACTCTTCGTCAATTTCACATGGAAGGAAGAAATTGAGAGAAAATCCAGCGCAGTGATATTGCAGAGGCAATAACCAGAGTTTCAACCGTCGGATCAGGCTGAATTTTGGTTAGCACGTTTGGATTTTGTGGATGTACATTCTGAACGGTAAAGATTGTATTTGGAGCTTTGCGTTATCAGGAATACGCCGAAAACAAAGCAGTTTTTTGAGCGATTCTGTTCTGCGCAGTCGAGGGAAAAGAGCTGTTTCTCACAATCTAACCGTTGGATCGACCTGTAATTTGGACAGCATGTCCAAAACTCACAGGCGTAGATTCTGGACGGTGGAGATTGGATTTCCAGGTTCCTAAAGTTACGAACCCTGAACGACAGTTGGTGTAGTTTGATGTTGCGCGTTGGGCTGAACTTGGTTCCGTGCAAGTAGGCCCTTGGACGAGCGGATTTGCATCAGGTTCGATCGATGCTACACCAGGTTCGAGCGGATTTGCATCAGGTTCGATTGGTCTGCATCAGGTTTGATCGATGATGCACCAGGTTCGAGCAGATTTGCATCAGGTTCGATTGGTCTGCATCAGGTTCGATCGATGCTGCACCAGGTTCGAACGGATTTGCATCAGGTTCGATTGGTCTGCATCAAGTTCGATCGATGCTGAACTAGGTTCGAACGGATTTGCATCAAGTTCGATTGGTCTGCATCAGGTTCGATTGATGCTGCACCAGGTTCGAGCGGATTTGCATCAGGTTCGATTGGTCTGCATCAGGTTCGATCAATGCTACACCAGGTTCGAGCGCATTCACATCAGGTTCGATTGGTCTGTATCAGGTTTGATCGACTCTGCACCAGGTTCGAACGGATTTGCATTAGGTTCGATTGGTCTGCATCAGGTTCGATCGATGCTGCACCAGGTTCGAGCGGATTTGCATCAGGTTCGATTAGTCTGCATCAGGTTCGATCAATGCTGCACCAGGTTTGAGCAGATTTGCATCAGGTTCGATTGGTCTGCATCAGGTTCGATCGATGCTGTACCAGGTTCGAGCAGATTTGCATCAGGTTCGATTGGTCTGCATCAGGTTCGATCGATGTTGCACCAGGTTCGAACGGATTTGCATCAGGTTCGATTGGTCTGCATCAAGTTCGATCGATGCTACACCAGGTTCGAACGGATTTGCATCAGGTTCGATTGGTCTGCATCAGGTTCGATCGATGCTGCACCAGGTTCGAGCGAATTTGCATCAGGTTCGATTGGTCTGCATCAGGTTCGATCAATGCTGCACCAGGTTCGAGCGGATTCACATCAGATTCGATTGGTCTGCATCAGGTTTGATCGACTCTGCACCAGGTTCGAGCGGGTTTGCATCAAGTTCGACTGGTCTGCATCAGGTTCCGCGCGAGTCTTCACAATATGATCGGGCAGGATGCGAGAGTGGTGGAGCAAGCTGCGGGGAGGTCGATCCCCATCGCAGTTGTCCGCATTCGTGATTGGTGGCGAACAATCGAATTCGCTGTTATATAACTGTTATAATTGATTTAATAATTGATTATTGTTATATATGTATGCATGATTCTCTATGATTTATTGCCTTAAATAGAAGCATGCTAGATTGCGTATTGTATTTGGTATATTATATGCATGTATGTTGGAGTGTTGATCAAGTCAACTTATTTTTGGCAATTTATTTCCTTATATATAACTGCTATAATTGTTTTATTGGTCAATTATTGTTATATATTTGGAAGTATGAGCATGCTAGGTTGCGTATTTTATTTTTAAATATTATATGCATGTAAAAACCCTCGGTATTGAATAACTAAGTGGGAGAGGGGATTGGTAAAAATTCTCGCGGCCTCCATTATTGGTTTGTTAGCAATGTGAATAAACTTGCGCGTCGGCATTAGAGCCTTCCTCCCCATCGGATGAGTTTATTCATGGATTGCTGGGACAGACTTCTTTAAATAATTATGTTTGTAATGTGATGCATATGAACTTGCGCGTTGGCATAGACCTTCCTCCCTATCGGATGAGTTCATGTGTGGATCACTATACAGACTTATAATTGATGACTGTAGGAAGTTATCCGAGCGCGTGTGTACTTCTCCATCTGTAAGGCACATAAGCTTGGGCCGCGGACTTGGAGTCAAATAATGGTGTACACTTAGGTGTAAATAATAAGTATCCTCCCCATCGGAGTCACTGCTTTTATTTGCATGGCTAAAGAGGAACCGACTATTAATTATTTTGTCATAAAGTTAGGTTGACAAATGAAATTAATGGGTAAAACCTTCTCTTGTAAATGTTCGGGTTTGTAAACGTCCACACTATCGTGGCTTGCAGACTCACGGTGCTTGAGATGTCGGTGAATTTTATTTTTATATTGTTTTGAGGAAATCAATATAAAAGGATAAAATTCGAAGTTTTGATCGGTATATTTATTTGTGATTCTCTGATTTTCAAATGGTTTTATCTCACTTATTATTAACTAAAAGAAATTATATTTACTTGTCCAAATTAGATGATTAGAAAAGAATCTTGGTTTTGAATTTTACTGCTTAAGAAAATACATGTGTGTTCTCACAAAGGAAGTCTCATGATGCCTATTAAAGTCTCTAGTGAAGAGATGAGAGGTTCATAGAAATATGATGGTCTCATGTAACTCTTCGGATACTTGAGTAATTTAAAAGGCGGTAGGTCATGATTGAATTTGATGAATGAATTGGAAATACATGGAATAGAAGTTGAAGGGGAAACCTAAGTCAATTTTATTCTTCATAATTGCCTAGATGTTTTGAGTAAGTTTCTCATGAATTACAAGAGGTTGTATATGGTGGGAAACTTCTGACAAAACATGTGTTAAAGGAAATTCAATTTCATAAAAGGAGTGAACAAGGATAGAATCTTACTTACTAGTTGTTTAAACATGATTAGTGATGGCATCTACTGACACGAAGTGTGTAGATACTGGAATCACTGAATGTTCATTACTAAGTGAGGATAAGATTGTTATGACATGGGTAAAACTACAAGACTAGTGGCTATTGCAGTGGGAGTTGTTTATTTGTCTTACGATATGAATAAACGTTTGATTTTGTAAAATTGTCTTTACTTACATTTTCATAGAAAGAATTTGATTTCGGTTTCTATGCATTAATAGATGGATACTCCATTTCATTTAAATGACATGGTCATTATAATGAAGGATAGAGTTGTAATCTGTTATGGTACGTTGATGGACAATTTGTATACTCTTAAATCATGTATATTCCACAGATGCAACAAATAGTAATTAATAATGCATCTTCTGATCTTAGTAAGAGAAAGTAACCTTCGGAGATGAACTAAACATGCATTTGGCGTCTAAGACTAGATCATTTTACTTGAGTAGGACTCAAAAGTTGATAGCAGATGGACCGTAAGGTTTTATCTGAAGTGGAAACTATCGGACTTGCGAGTCTTACTTGGAAGTAAAAATGATTAATTACCTTTTCAAGGTAAAGGGGTGTAGAGCCAAAGATATATATGTTGGAATTGGTTCATTCTGATTCAAGCGGGCCTAATATTATCTAGGCGAGAGGTGGTTATGAATAATCAAAGATTATTCTAGATACCGATATATTTATTTGATGCACTGCATGTCTAAATTCTTTGATTTATTCAAGAATTACAAGGTTGGTACAGTAAAGCATCATGGAAAATATATCAAGTAATGACGATTTAATCGTCATTACGAGTACCTCTTAGGATAATTAGGAACTATTAATCAGAGGTTGAGATTAAATCTCAAGTGGTCTACACCGGGCATGCCCCAGCTGAATGGTGTGGTGGATAGAAGGAATAAGACTCTTATGGTAATGATTAGATAGATGATGAATTATTTGGAATTACTTAATTCATTTTATGGATAAGCCCTAGAAACAGTAATTCATTTGAATGTTTGTCTGTTTGTGGGATATGCTATAAAAATGAAGGTGATTTATTTAGTCTAAGAGATCGAAGGGTGATTGTTAACACAAACATTAGATTTTTGGAAAGGGACTATGTAATAAATCACAAACCCATGTATGAGTTGTTCTAAAGGTAGTGAGAAGAAAACACAAAGTATAAGTACCAAGTGTACGAGAGGATATACCACAAGGTAAACTGCAATGCGTGTCACGTCTGATACAAAATTACATGTAGTGCCTTGTCGCAGTGGGAGGATTATTCAACAACCCGTGAGATACATGTTTTGGGAAAGTCGTAAGACTTGATCCTTAGTAAACATGGTATTATCCCATGGATACGACGTTGCACTACAAAATTAAAATGCGGAATCTTAGTAAGTGCAATGAATATTAAAATAGAATCGATGGATTTTAAATTAGGTCTGGATGCTTGTTGAACCGCTAAATGGCGTAAAAGCCATTGGAAGCGGGCATGCAAGAATAAAAGAGGATCATAGAATAAGGTGAAAATCTTGGAAGCAAGCTTGTTGCGAAAAGGTATACTCAGAAAGAAAGGGTTCGATTATGAGAAAACCTGTTCACCGGTAGCTATGCCTAAGTTGATCCGGACTCTTTTATTTGTTGCTACTCATATGAAATATGAGGGATACCAAATAGATGTCGAGACAGCTTTCCTGATTGGAAGTCTTAAGGAAAACATCTATGTGAAGCAACCAGAGTGATTCATTGCAAAGAGCTAAGAGCATTGTGATAGTGAGCTTAAAAGTGTCCATTAATGGACTAAAACAAGCTTAAAGATCATGAAACATCCGTTTTGATGAGGTAATCCAGTGAGATGGATCTAATCAATGATCGGATGGGTCTTGTGTATTGAAAAGAGTGATGGAAACGTGGTGGTATTTCTTGTACTATACGTAGATAGTATCTTGCTCATTGGAGACAATGAAAGAGTATTGTCGGGCGTATGGGTATGGTTGATAAAGCGGTATGAGATGAAGGACTTAAGAAGAGCAAAAATATCCTTTTGATCACGGTAATACGGATCACAAGAAAGGATGTTATGCTTATCTCAAGTTTCATATAATGATACGATCCTTACTCATTTAGCATGTGAATTTATCTAAGTGAATGTGTCTTGTGACACAAAAGTAGATAAAGAAGATGAAAGCGGTTCCATATGCTTCGGCAAATGAGGAAGCTTAATCTAAGAAATGCTATGCACGAGATTGGATATCTATTTTACCGATGGCATGAACAGTGGGTATCAACGTAACCCGGAACAAGAATGATGAACTGTGGTAAGACATATACTTATGTACCTGAAAAGGACTAGAAACTATATGTGGGCTTACCGAACAGATTCACTGATTCTTATGGGTTACATAGATTCAGATTTTTCAAATCAAATAGGGACGACAGTAAATCTACCTCAAAGGTTATGCGTTTAATTTTGGGAAGTTGAGTCATAATGTGGAGGAGTGTTATATAGAAATATATTTCAGACTCCGGACTCCATCATGGAATGATGATAAATTGGAGCCTATGAGACAGCCAAAGTATCTGTATGACTCTAGAAACTTCAAGATGGACTTCGAAGTGTTTCTAAGTTTGCCCAAGGATATCACAATTTATATTGATGATTTTGGTGTAGTTGCAAACTTGAAGGAATCACGAGCCCATAAGGCAATTAAACACATGGAGTGCAACTACCACCTATTACGAGAAATCGTATGATGAGGGGAAGGTTGTTGTCGCCTAGATTGCATCGGATGATGACCTAGTAAATCCCTTTACAAGGACCTTAAGGCGAGAGCTTTTGATGGTCGTGTAGTGGGAGTGGAAATCAGATGTATGGCAGAAGACATGACAGCATAGTCTTTTAGTATAAGTGGGAGATTGTTGGATTGTATACTAAAAGTCTAGCTTTTTGTATGAACAATATTGTAACAATTAATTTGAAATGAGAATCATATGATCAAATGATTGCATCTTATAATTTATTTATATATTCGATGCAATAGTCCACTTACTTTATACTGTAGATAATATGTTGTGCAACAACACGCGGAAAATCATATTATCGGTTTTCTTATAAAGCATAAACTGATGCTCACAACCGAGATAGACGGGGACTCTCTATCGGGATGGTTGTAGTGTGGTTTGGTATTAACTTGTCTTGGCTATAAAATCACATTAGTGCACTTGTGTGTATTGAGCAGGACCGCTTGAGATCGTTCGACTTATACTGACTTATAGGAGAACTTGATCTTAGTTATTATGGAAGTTCGTGCTCTTAATCCCTATACAATAACCTCGACACGTAGGGCAGTATGTATTTCTTTGATTCATCAATGGGTGAGATTTACATGTAATTAAATCAACAAAATCGATGAGTTGGGATGTAGTGCTGTCTCTATGGTGTGCTGTTGATTGTAGAAGGAATCTGTGTCCGTCATAGGTTGATGATGTCCCCTTGAGGAGCTCATAAGAATTATCATGTAAACCCTGCAGGTGGAATTTATTCCGGCATGATAATAAGGTTGAGTGGTACTACTCTTGGATGAGATATTAATTAATTGGGTTGTCAGTAACTTAATTAATTAATGGACATTGTATATCTTAAACATGGGGAGACTAATGGACTCATAATAAGAAGGAGCCCAAAACGTAATTTTGGGATTGGTACGGTAGTGCAATAATAATATTTTAGTGGAATATATTATTATTATTGGACTTAAGTATAAGCTTTGGGCTAAGCTTGGATACTTAAGCCCAATGGAGGCCCAACCCAATTTCTCCTCCTGGTCCTTGCTGTAGCCCATGTATATAAGTCACCTCAGCTTATCTGGAAATCTAATCTAATTGATTATTCACGTGTGATGAGGGTTGAGAGCAGATTGAGGAGGTCTCGTAGATCGTCGCCCACACGACGTCGAGATCGGACTTGGGACATACAGCAGAAGATCAGAAGGTAGTTTGCTGCTGCTGTCCGCGACCTTGCAAAATTTGTATAAATTGGTACAGTGCTTAGAATTTGATGATCAATATACTGACGGAAAGCCGTCGAAGAGAGGATCGTCTGAACGCAAAGATCACTCAATTCCCATAATAGACGAGGAAGTTATGGCCATTCTCGTGGAACTGCACAGGCTGCCTGCGAGAATTAATCTTCATCAACATACCCTGGTGAACGGTAATCGTTTCTATGATTTATTGCTTCCGCTGTGTTAGAAATGCATGGTATGCTAACGGTTCACGTTAACCAAACGATCGAACGCCAACAACTACCACATAAGGTAGACTACTCAGACTTTGCTTCTATTGCAAACATCTTAAATTACCAACTTAATAAATATTATGTACTGCATAATTTTGGAAACAGAGTAAGACACGTCCGGAACACGGCAAGACTCAACTACACCTCTGCATATATGCAAAGCTCAACAGATACTAAAGATTTTGCAGATTCATCAAACATCCATGAAGTTAATTTATTCCAGTTAAACCCTTCAACTTTCATAGACCACAAAAATATAAATGATGAAACAAATCCCCAATCATCAAACATAAACATTCGAATTAACATAATTCCTAAGCTGAAAGGAAAACGAAAGTGCTTAGCATATAAGATGCAATTTATCAAACATTTTATAAAGTCTCCTCGCCAACACGCTCCAGCTCGTACACTTTCGCATGCTTAATCTGAAATGAGATAAATTATCGGGGTGAGCAATCACAAGCCCAGTGAAAATTAAATCATGCTTATACAAGTCAAGTATTCCGTGTGCAATAATCTAATTTCACTTACAATACAATCCTGTCATGTCAATAAGGCACCTTTCGGTCCATTATTCATATAATGATATGACGTCGTGATTCATTTTGTGACAATAGTAAGGCACCATTATGGTCCAAACTTGTATTGAGATTAAGGAACCATTATGGTCCAAACTTGTGATAAGAGTAAGACACCATCACAGTCCAAACTTGTAATGGAGTAAGGCACCATTACGGTCCAAACTTGTAATGAGAGTAAGGCACCATTACGGTCCAAACTTGTGATACATTTATCAGTTCACATATTCTAAGTAATTTCAACTATCATATACAAAATAATTTAACACATATAATATGAGAGAATCCCCACCTCTACCACGTAAGGAAACTTTCACGCTAAGCGTCTTGCACCGATTTCTCTTCGAATCCTATAAGTAAACAATTAATAGATACTAATGAATATTATATAACCATCGAAAACTAATCTGTAGATTCATATAAGAGTTGCAGATTGATAATTTAGGGTTAGGGTTTATGGTTAGAAGCAGAAAAGAAAAGAAAAAATAGGTTTTCGGTTTCCACGTTGAAGCAGGAAGAAGAATGAAAGAAAAAGAAAAGGAAAGAAAAGAAATGAAAGAGAAACGAAAAGAGTAAATAGTGTTACCTCTATTCAGTTGTAGCCGTATGAAGCGAGTTCTGTGTGTGTAGAAAATAAGGAAGTTGTAGTGTTTAACTTATATTGGCACGACTGAACAAAATATGGATTTAACAAATTTTCCCTAACATAGGGGATTTGATAAGAGGAAAATATATCTTCTTTAATGAAGATTATGTTTTGATTTTATAGGGAGTAAGAAATATAAATTTTACTTTTTTTGTTTACTGACGATCGACAGAAGAATGAATGGGCTGGGTTAATGACTCGTTTATGTGCTTTTAAGAATTAGGCCACAATAGAATATACGGGTGAATATATGGGATGCTACATCCTACCCTTCTAATAAAAATTTTATCCTCGGAATTCTAAACAACTTACCACTTTTGCTAGAGCGTGGATACTTTGCTTGTCGCCCATCTCTTTCTCTAAAATCACGGGCATTTCTCTTTGGGCACTGTTGAGCTTTATTCCCCAACTCACGGCATTTATAGCATACTCCTTGTCCATAAAAGCATTCGCCTCCATGGTTTCTTCCAAATTTAGCACAAGAGGGTCTAGGAGCTTGTTGGGTATCTAAGTTTGGGATTTCGTCAACCTCGTCTTGCTCGTCATTGCCATTGTAATCACTTTGGCCAAAGTTTTCCCTTCCTCTTTTGCCAAGGTTCTCCATTTGCCTTCTGCTAGATCGCCCTTTCTCTACTCAAGCTTCAACTTTCTGAGCTCTCATAAATGTATCAGCGTAGCTTATATCAGGTAAAGCAGACATTGTGCCTTGTATGTCCTGGTTTAATTCTTCAAGAAACTTCTTGGCTCGCTTCTCTTCAGTGTCGACTAGCTACGGAGCTGATCGGCACAGTTGATTGAATCGTCCCTCGTACTTAATCACGGTCATGTTTCCTTGCTTGAGGTTGTAGAATTCATTCTCCATACTAGCTCGGTAAACCTGAAGATAGTAATTTGCCATCATAATATTTTTAAACTCCGCCCAAGTGATAGCTTCCCTGTTCTCATTTGGACTCATCGCCCAATATCCATCCCACCAGTGGTCGGCATCCTAGCCAATTGATAGGATGTGCAGAGCACCCACTGTTCATTATTGCATCTCAAGAGGCAAAAAATCCTCTCGAGTGATCGCAGCCACTCCTCAACGTACTCAGGCCCTTCACTCCCTTTGAGGAATGGTGGATGGTTTGCGCGAAACTCATGCACTATTTTTGTATGAGAGTCAGGATCTGCATTTTGAGCATTCTGGACATTCTAAGCGTTCTGAGGACTCTGAACATCTCTTACTAGAGGCATCCTTCAATTACAATGTAAATTAGTTCTGAGACATGAGAATATTGTTGGAGAGCATATTTTTAGAGTATCAAAATGCTAGGAAGCTTGCGCCATAGAGTCACTAAAAAGTCAAAGTGCAGAGTTGATTCTACTCCATGAGCCATTTTCTTGCCGTTTTTATAGTCAAATTAGTTATTAGACATGAGAATGTTGTTGGAGAATGATTAGCCATAGTTTAGTGGTATGACCAACTAAAAATTATCGAACCTCAGGGAGGACGGCACTAGAGCTCAAGCGATCTCATGTTCATTGTAATTTTATAGAGACGGATATAAATGGAGGGGTGATCAAACAAGAAATTAAATCAATCAATGCAAACAAGATTAAATGATTAGATGAGTGGTTTTCCAAATTAAGCAAGGGTGATATTAACAACAATCAAGGAGTGGTAATTCATATATTCATGCATTCAAACTCATGTGGTTTAAGGCTTGACTAAGGGCTAACACTAATGTCACCTAAGCTTCCTCTCGGAATGGGTAGGATATGATCTTATAAAGGTTCTATGGTTAGTTCTCAATTAAATCATTCCAACTAGGTACTAGATTCAATTAAGAGTCCATTCACATAATCTATTGAATTCTCAATCTAATAAATGATATGTTCTATCAAAGGGTTCTAAACTATCAAGGACTTCTCAATCTCTTCATAATCTATAATGCACATGAAGTGTTTGATGAAATAATTAACTTAACTATCCTAAATATGCAATTGACTTCTCAATCTAATCACATGCTTAAAATAATTAAACACACAAAACATCATCAACCTCAAGATATTAAACATCAATGATAGAAAATCAATTACCAAATCCACACATGAATTTAAGTACATGAATATCACAAATTATTCAACTCCTATCATGTTGCTAATCTCACAAAGGAGATTAGCCTACAATCATTACAAGATCCATAACATAGACATTAGGAATCTTACTAATCATTGTAAACTAAAAGGTTTAACACTAAATCAAAATGAAAACTCCCTTGGATTGAATTCAAATGAATCTCCTTCCTTCCTTGAGTGAAATCCTTCTCTTCTTTGCTTCCTCACTTGATTTGAAGATGAAATGATGGTGGATTTATGAAAGGATGATGATAAATGATGAATGGATGAAGAAAAGGTGTAAAATGAAGAAAATGGTGTGTGAGGTGTGTGTGCAGGGCTAGAATTCGGATCTCCCTTGTAAAATGTTGAATAAAGGGGTATTTATACCCCTTGGGAAGCTTCTAGAAAGATTCTGATTTTTGACAGAATTTACACCTACACGGCTCGTGCTCTGCACACGGCCACAGGGGTGGCCGTGTTGCGTAATCTGGTGTCCGCGCACGGCTTTTGTTATAGGCCCGTGTTTGGTACACGGCCCGTGTTTCTGCACTGGACACGGGTCATGTTTCTGGGCTCGGCTGGCCGTGTTGTGTTGTCTGCTTCACTGTTCTGGCTCGTTCTTCCTTGTTTCAACTCCGAATTGAGATCCGCTTTTTCCTATGCCTTCCTTATCATATCTAGCATCAAATAAAAACACAAAACACAACCAAATAGAACACAAATATGGATAAAAATATACAAAAACTCACATAAAAAGATACTAAAATCTAGGTGAAAATATCACTCATCACACCCCCAAACTTAAAGTGTTGTGCGTCTCCGCACAATGAAAATGATAAACCAAGGAGAGTGATTTTCACCTAGGAAAAGACTAAATGAACATAAGTAACAACACATCAATAATAATAAGAATCACAATTTATGCTAAGTCATCCTACAACATTAGATTCATGACATGAAGAATTAACAAGTTCAATCACAAGAGAATATTAGTGTAATATAGTCTCTTTTTGGTTCAAGCCTCACATAGGTTATAAATGTCACTCAACACTCTTTAAAGTAGGGTAAATCATCACTCATTAACCGATTAGCTCGACTCGCTATAAGCTTGCTCGTGGACTACATTCACAAACTACCAAAGTTTAAATTAATGATCAAAAAGGTCTTTAATTGGGATGTAATGATAGGCTCTTTGGTAGGGTAGGAAGAATGTGGATAATAGTGACTAAACAAGTGTAACCTAAGAGATGGCCAATTTCCTCAACTTCTCCACTTTCCGTTTCTTCCTTTCTTTTCTTTATTACTCACAAGCACTAATCATCAACTTCCTTGGATTTCTTTAGCTTGTTTCAATGCATGCTTCCTTCTTTTGACTTTTAATACTTGAGCATTTCATTGTTTCTTTGCTCATTTTCTTGTTTTGAGGTTGCATGTTCACTCTTGTTTGTGCTATTTTCATCTTTTTTTTTTCATTTGTTTACCACTTCCTTTTCTTCTTTTTCTTCCTCATCAAACCTTTCTAGCCACCATCTCCTCAATCACCCACACAAAGGGTATATATACATGGCTTAAGAAGGTAATCAAGGCTTGTAATGTGCTATATTCACAATAAAAAGGCTTAAAGGCTCAAAATGGTTAGCTAGGGATGATGTACATGGTAGGAAAATATATGGCAATGACTATGAATAACAAGGATGGCCTAAGATCATTTCACTAATCTCCACAAATCGGGCTCGTTCCTATAGTCCTTGAGCAAGTTCTAGCTTATCAAATACAACCAATCCACTCATGAAGAAAAACCATGTATGCACGGTTGAGGCTCAAATTCTCACAAGCTTATGCATTGGACCTTAAGAAACTTATTACACCACATTCATCTCAAAATTGAACAAGTTAAGTAAAACATGTCACAATTCGAAAGTGTAGAGATTCTTAATCATAACTTGTCATCACTTACTACCACAACATATCACCACTCATGTTCAAAAATGACTCACAACATCCCAAAACAAACCACCAAACATACCAAGACAAAAATAAGAAAACACACAAAACATAAAATAAAGACTCAACAAACAAGAAACAAAACAAAAACACATAACATGCAAAAACAACAATCACCATCATTAGAAAATGAAGAACATATTCAATCATTCATAACAATGTAAGCTCACAATCTTCCCCATGCTTGATTGAAAAGGAAACCTCCCAAAGACATAACACATAAAGTAGCATGTTAATCCATCAATCCAAATCAAAATATGTCAAGCAACTAGAAGTGATAAGGTGTAGAGTACTCCCTCAATAGGCATTTGATAATGAAAGCGTTAGCTCCAAGCTCCATTCATGCTTCCAATACCTTTCACTCATGCTCAAAGACTCAACAAACACCATTAGCTCAACAACTTCATAAAAATATGGACAATCATGAACTTCAACACAACCAATCATACCAAAATCCAACCAAAACTCATGAGAAAAATTTTAAAATTGACCAATTTTTACAAGAAGACTTATCATTATCAAAATATCATCATATCAAGCACACTCAATTGGTGAGTCACACCACACACTCTCCCCCCAAACTTAAATCGAAACAAGTTGAGACTTAAGTTTGCAAAAAGTGGTGAGACTTACCCTTGTAGTTTCCATTGATGGTCTTCTTGTGGAGAAGCCATGAAACACTTCTTTTTTCTTCAATACGTTTTTCTTCTCACGAGCTCAATCCACCTACATGACCAAAATCAACAAAAAGCATCAAAATATAAAAAGAATGGGTTGCCTCCCATTTAGCGCTAAGTTTAACGTCTTCAAGCCGGAAGGAATTTTCATGCTCATCGAACCAAAGGATGGTCCATCCCACTTTCTCCTCGCATCCTCACTTTGAACAATAGCTTAGCCCTCTTTTTGTCCACTAATTCAACTTCTCCATTCTTGCTTACAAGCATCAAATCTTCATCAAGGAGTGATTCTAGTGGACTTCCTTTTTCTTCTTTATCGATTTTCCAATCAAGCTCCGATTCTTTCATCCTATTAACATCATAAGAAGATAAGTTAGCATTTGAAAATTTCATATAATCATGAAGAAATGAATTTAAATTGTCAAAGAGAAGAGAATCATGATCATCGAAATCATCCGGAGGCCTTGTATGATGAGGCTTGATCCCTTTATCTTTCTTGCACAAGAATGTGACATTCTCTCCATTTGAGCTCAAAGAAAGCTCTTCTCTCCCAACATCAATCTTTGCTCTTCCCGTGGCTAGAAATGGTCTTCCCAAAATGAGTGGAACTCGAGGGTCCACCTTTACTTCCAACACCATGAAATCAACCGGGAAAGCTAGCCCCTTCACTTTCACCTCCACGTCTTCAACAATCCCAAGTGGCTTCACAACTTCACCATTTACCACTTCAAGACGGATAGTCGTAGGCTTTAGCTCTCCAATTTCAAGGTCTTTAAACGTGGCATGAGACAACACATTGACACTTGCCCCCAAGTCACACAATGCATCAAGGGTGCTTTTTTCTTCAAAATCACAAGGAATTATGAACTTTCCCGGATCACCCACCTTCGTAGGTCCCCCTTTTTGCATCGACTTACTGATTTCGGGTTGCTCCTCTTTCTTTTTTCTTCATACTTCTTCTTGAGCGACATGACATACTCCTCAAATTCCTTCTTCTTCTCCTCCTTCACAAACATTTGTGGATAGGGAATAGGGAATGGAGTGATCGGGATACCCCAATAGTCACATTTGTACTCTTCTTCTATGACCTTCTCCTCTACTTTCTTTTCCTCTTGCACCCTCTTCCACTTGGATATCCATTTAGGCCCCTTCTCTTCTTTCTTACATACTTCTTCCATTTCTTCAACAACCTTGCTTTCCACCAACCCTTCTTCAACCTTTCGTTCCTCTTTCATATCAACCAACAAACATTGAGCCTTTGGATTAACTTTGGTTGTGGCCGGAAACTTTCCTTTTTGTTGAGCACTCAATGAACTTGCCATTTGTCCAACATTGTACTCCAAAGCTTTGCATCTTCTATCACTATTTTCCTCAATAGCTTTGAATCTTCTTTCATTAGCTTCATCTCTAGCTTTTTCCGATACTTCTTTAGCTTTGTTTGATGCAATCAATTATTCAAGTAGCTCATCGGTTGATGCTCTTCCCTCATTGTTCGGTGCCTTAGCCCCCGGTTGATATCCCGGAGGATACGCAACCGCATTGCTCGTATTAGAGTAGGAAAAGTTACCATGCCTTTGTTGTTGTTGTGGGTATGAGCTTCCACTACTTTGACCATTGAAACCTCCTTGCCTTGGTGGATAGTTTCCTTGACTTTGGTTGAAACCACCTTGGAAATTATTTTGGTAATTCCCTTGGTAGTTTCTTCCTTGCATGTATTGCACATCCTCCACACGTGGCATTGTCATAGCCCATTGTTCCCCACTAACACCATTTGGAAGAAGCACACTTTGATCCATTTGGCCATCAACCATATTAACTCCTTGATTAGTCACTCCTTGTTTCAAACTCATTTGCTTCATTACCTCCGCTACAATCATTTCCATGCTTGGTGTTTGTGTCTCAACATTCACACTCTTCACACTCGAGTGTTGCCCTTGATCATAGCTCTCAAATCCGTAGCATCCACTAACCCTCTTCAATGGCCATTGGTAGACATTTGTAGCAATTTCATTAAAAATTCTTATAGCCCTTTACGGAGTCACTCCAAGTACGGATCCACCCGCCGAAGCATCAACAAGCACTCTTTGATCATTTACCAAACCTTGGTATAAAAACCCCACTTGTTGATTTTCCGGAAATCCATGTTGAGGACACTTGCGTAGCATTTTCTTAAATCTTTCCCACGCTTCGTAAAAGCTTTCTTGAGGCAATTAATTGAATTGAGTAATCAAACTTTTCATTTGAAGCGTTTTAGAAGGTGGGAAATATTTGTTCATGAACATTTGTGCTAGCTAGTCCCATGTGTTGCACGTACCGGGAGTAAGAGTGGAGAGCCATGTGCGAGCACGATCTCTCAAAGAAAATGGAAATAACCTCATTTTGATGCAATCCTCGCTCACCCCATTCATCTTCACGGTATTAGAATCTCAATGAATTGAACTAGATGAGCATTAGGATCTTCATTCGGAGTTCCACTAAATTGTTGCTCTCTCACCAATGAAATCAAGCCCATTTTAAATTCAAAGTTGTTGGCATGAATTGGTGGTCCCATCATTTGTGGCATTGTCCTCGGCATGAAGAAATCCCAGATCACCCATTGATCATTGTGAATTCCATGTTGCACCGGAGGTGGTGGTACAATTGCTTGTTGTGGAGGAGCATACGCTTGTTGAAAGCCTTGTTGAATCATAGCTTGTTGCACTATTTGTTGAATCAAAGCTTGATTATTAAGCTCTCCAAATTGTTGATAAACTTGTTGAGGAAGATTGGCATTGGCTTGATCTTGCATATTTTGCATTCCGCCTCCATCATTCCTAACATTTCAACGTTCATCTTGATTGTTTTCCATTCGCTCACTATTTTTGTTCTCCTTTCTTCTCCTTCTCAACGTATGCTCAATCTCCCAATCGATAGGTTCTACTTTTTTTCCCTTGGATCTTGTTTGCATACACCTCCAAAGCAAAAGAAGTTAGAACAAGGTTTAACAAAGCAAATACAAGTAAACATATAAAATAAAAAAAATGTCTCTATAAAGATTACTCAAAACGATCATTCATCAAACTACTAGCAACCATTACCTCCCCGGCAACGGCGCCATTTGATTAGCCATAGTTTAGTGGTATGACCAACTAAAAATTATCAAACCTCAGGGAGGACGGCACTAGAGCTCAAGCGATCTCATGTTCATTGTAATTTTATAGAGACGGATATAAATGGAGGGGTGATCAAACAAGAAATTAAATCAATCAATGCAAACAAGATTAAATGATTAGATGAGTGGTTTTCCAAATTAAGCAAGGGTGAGATTAACAACAATCAAGGAGTGGTAATTTATATATTCATGCATTCAAACTCATGTGGTTTAAGGCTTGACTAAGGGCTAACACTAATGTTACCTAAGCTTCCTCTCGGAATGGGTAGGATATGATCTTATAAAGGTTCCATGGTTAGTTCTCAATTAAATCATTCCAACTTGGTACTAGATTCAATTAAGAGTCCCTTCACATAATCTATTGAATTCTCAATCTAATAAATGATATGTTCTATCAAAGGGTTCTAAACTATCAAGGACTTCTCAATCTCTTCATAATCTATAATGCACATGAAGTGTTTGATGAAATGATTCACTTAACTATCCTAAATATGCAATTGACTTCTCAATCTAATCACATGCTTAAAATAATTAAACACACAAAACATCATCAACCTCAAGATTTTAAACATCAATGATAGAAAATCAATTACCAAATCCACATATGAATTTAAGTACATGAATATCACAAATTATTCAACTCCTATCATGTTGCTAATCTCACAAAGGAGATTAGCCTACAATCATTACAAGATCCATAACATAGACATTAGGAATCTTACAAATCATTGTAAACTAAAAGGTTTAACACTAAATCAAAATGAAAACTCCCTTGGATTGAATTCAAATGAATCTCCTTCCTTCCTTGAGTGAAATCCTTCTCTTCTTTGCTTCCTCACTTGATTTGAAGATGAAATGATGGTGGATTTATGAAAGGATGATGATAGATGATGAATGGATGAAGAAAAGGTGTAAAATGAAGAAAATGGTGTGTGAGGTGGGTGTGCAGGGCTGGAATTTGGATCTCCCCTATAAAATGTTGAATAAAGGGGTATTTATACCCCTTGGGAAGCTTCTAGAAGGATTCTGATTTTTGACAGAATTTACACCTACACGGCTCATGCTCTGCACACGGCCACAGGGGTGGCCGTGTTGTGTAATCTGGTGTCCGCGCACGGCTTTCGTTATAGGCCCGTGTTTGGTACACGGCCCGTGTTTCTGCACTAGACACGGGTCGTGTTTCCGGGCTCGGCTGGCCGTGTTGTGCTGTCTGCTTTACTGTTCTGGCTCGTTCTTCCTCGTTTCAACTCCGAATTGAGATCCGCTTTTTCCTATGCCTTCCTTATCATATCTAGCATCAAATAAAAACACAAAACACAACCAAATAGAAGACAAATATGGATAAAAATATATGAAAACTCACATAAAAATATACTAAAATCTAGGTGAAAATATCACTCATCAGAGAACATGTCTTCAAAGTATAAAAATGCTAGGAAGCTTGCGCCATAGAGTCACTAAAAAGTCAAAGTGCAGAGCTGATTCTACTCCATAAGTCAGAAGTCTTTGAAGTGAGCATTTTATTTCCTTTTTATGGACAAATTAGTTATTAGACTTTCTAATATTGTTGGATAACATGTTTTTAGAGTATATAACTTCTATGAAGGTTGTTCCATAGAGTCATTAAATACTTACAGTGCAGAGCTGATTCTATTCTGTGAACCATGTCAAGAACTCCTTGAAGTGAGCATTTTCTTGCCATTTTTATGGTCAAATTAGTTATAAGACATGAAAATATAGTTGTAGAATATATTTTCAGAGTAAAAAAATGCTAGGAAGTTTGCACCATAGTGTCACTAAAAAGTCAAAGTGCAGAGTTGATTCTACTCCGTGAGCCAGGTCAAGAACTCCTTGAAGTGAGCATTTTCATGCAATTTTTATGGTTAGATTAGTTATTAGACATAAGAATATAGTTGGAGAACATTTTTTTAGAATATAATAATTATAGGAAGCTTGCACCATAGAGTTGTTAAAAAGTCAAAGTGGAGAGCTGATTCTACTCCGTGAACCAAGTCAAGAAGTCCTTGATGAGAGCATTTACTTTCCATTTTTATGGCCAAATTAGTATTTAGATTTGCTAGTATTTTTGGATAACATATTTTTAGAGTATTTAAATGCTATGAAGCTTGCACCATAGAGTCGCTAAAAATACATAGTGCAGAGCTTATTCTACTCCTTGAGCCAAGTCAAGAACTCCTTGAGGTGGTCATTTTCTTGCCATTTTTATGGTCAAATTAGTTATTAGACATGAGAATGTAGTTGGAGAACATGTGTTCAAAGTATAAAAATGCTAGGAAGCTTGCACCATAAAGTCACTAAAAAGTCAAAGTGCAGAGTTGATTCTACTCCGTTAGCCATTTTCTTGCCATTTTATGGTCAAAGTAGTTATTAGACATGAGAATATTGTTGGAGAACATGTTCGTAGAGTATAAAAATTCTAGGAAGCTTGCATAATAGAGAAAGTAAAAAGTCAAAGTGCATAGCTGATTCTATTCTAAGAGCCAGGTCTAAAACAACTTTTAGTAAGCATTCTCTTGCTATTTTTATGGTCAAATTAGTTCTGAGAAATGAGAATATTTTTTGAGAGCATATTTTCAGAGTATCAAAATGCTAGGAAACTTGCGCCATAGAGTCACTAAAAAGTCAAAGTGCAGAGTTGATTCTACTCCGTGAGGCAAAAATCCTTGAAGTGAGCATTTTATTTCCTTTTTATGGACAAATTAGTTATTAGAATTGCTAAAATTGTTGGATAACATGTTTTTAGAGTATATAACTTCTATGAAGCTTGTTCCGTAGAGTCATTAAAAACTTACAGTGCAGAGCTGATTCTATTCTGTGAACCATGTTAAGAACTCCTTGACGTGAGTATTTTCTTGCCATTTTTATGGCCATATTTGTTATAAGACATGAAAATATAGTTGGAGAATATATTTTCAGAGTAAAATAGGTTAGGAAGCTTACACCATAGAGTCACTAAAATATCAAAGTGCAGAGTTGATTCTACTCCGTTGGCCAGGTCTAGAACTCCTTGAAGTGAGCATTTTCTTGCAATTTATATGGTCAAATTAGTTATTAGACATAAGAATATAGATGGAGAACATATTTTTAGAATATAAAAATTCTAGGAAGCTTGCACCATAGAGTCGCTAAAAAGTCAAAGTGGAGAATTGATTCTACTCCGTGAGCTAGGTCAAGAAGTCCTTGAAGTAAGCATTTACTTTCCATTTTTATGGCCAAATTAGTTATTAGACTTGCTAGTATTTTTGGATAACATGTTTTTAGAGTGTTTACTTGCTATGAAGCTTGCACCATAGAGTCACTAAAAACTCATAGTGCAGAGCTGATTCTACTCCGTGAGCCAAGTCAAGAGCTCCTTGACATGGAAATTTTCTAGCCATTTTTATAGTCAAATTAGTTATTAGACATGAGAATATAGTTGGAGAACATGTGTTCAAAGTATAAAAATGCTAGGAAGCTTGCGCCATAGAGTCACTAAAAAGTCAAAGTGCATAGTTGATTCTACTCCGTGAGCCATTTTCTTACCATTTTTATGGTCAAATTAGTTATTAGACATGAGAATATTGTTGGAGAACATGTTTTCAGAGTATAAAAATTCTAGAAAGCTCGCATAATAGAGTAAACTAAAAAGTCAAAGTGCATAGTTGATTCTATTCCGCGAGCCAGGTCTAAAACAACTCAAAGTGAGCATTTTCTTGCTATTTTTATGGTCAAATTAGTTCTGAGACATGAGAATATTGTTGGAGAGCATATTTTAAGAGTATCAAAATGCTAGAAAGCTTGTGCCATAGAGTCACTAAAAAGTCAAAGTGCAGAGCTGATTCTACTCTGTGAGCCAGAAGTCCTTGATGTGAGCATTTTATTTCCGTTTTATGGAAAAATTAGTTATTAGACTTGCTAATATTATTGGATAACATGTTTTTAGTGTATATAACTGCTATGAAGCTTGTTCCGTAGAGTCATTAAAAACTTACAGTGCAGAGCTTATTCTATTCTATGAACCATGTCAAGAACTCCTTCAAGTGAGCATTTTCTTGCCATTTTTATGGTCAAATTAGTTATAAGACATGAAAATATAGTTGGAGAATTTATTTTCAAAGTAAAAAAAGGCTAGGAAGCTTGCACCATAGAGTCACTAAAAATTCAAAGTGCAGAGTTGATTTTGCTCCGTGAGCCAGGTCAAGAACTTCTTGAATTGAGCATTTTCTTGCAATTATATGGTCAAATTAGTTATTATACATAAGAATATAGTTGGAGATCATTTTTTAGAATATAAAAATTCTAGGAAGCTTGCACCATAGAGTCGCTAAAAAGTCAAAGTAGAGAGCTGATTCTACAACGTGAGCTAGGTCAAGAAGTCCTTGAAGTGAGCATTTACATTCCATTTTTATGGCCAAATTAGTTATTAGACTTGCTAGCATTTTTGGATAACATGTTTTTAGAGTATTTAACTGCTATAAGCTTGCACCATAGAGTCACTAAAAACTCATAGTAAAGAGCTAATTCTACTCCGTGAGCCAGGTCAATAACTCCTTGAAGTGGTCATTTTCTTGCCATTTTTATGGTCAAATTAGTTATTAGACATGAGAATATAGTTGGAGAACATATGTTCAAAGTATATAAATTCTATGAAGCTTGCACCATAGTGTCACTAAAAAGTCAAAGTGCAGAGTTTATTCTACTCCGTGAGCAGTTTTTTCCCATTTTTATGGTCAAATTAGTTATTAGACATGAGAATATTGTTGGAGAACATGTTTGCAAAGTATAAAAATTCTAGGAAGCTAGCATAATAGAGTAACTAAAAAGTCAAAGTGCATAGTTGATTCTATTCCGCAAGCCAGGTCTAAAACAACTTAAAGTGAGCATTTTCTTGCTATTCTTATTGTCAAATTAGATCTGAGACATTGTTTGAGAGAATATTTTCAGAGTATCAAAATGCTAGGAAGCTTGCGACATAGAGTCACTAAAAAGTCAAAGAACAGAGCTGATTCTACTCCGTGAGCCAAAAGTCCTTGAAGTGAGCATTTTATTTCCTTTTTATGGACAAATTAGTTATTAGACTTGCTAATATTTTTGGATAACATGTTTTTAGAGTATATAACTGTTATGAAGCTTGTTCCGTAGAGTCATTAAAAACTTACAATGCAGAGCTGATTCTATTATGTGAACCATGTCAAGAACTCCTTGACGTGAGCATTTTCATGCCATTTTTATGGTCAAATTTGTTATAAGACATGAAAATATAGATAGAGAATATATTTTCAGAGTAAAAAAAGGCTAGGAAGCTTGCACCATAGAGTCACTAAAAAGTCAAAGTGCAGAGTTAATTCTACTCCGTTAGCCAGGTCAAGAACACCTTGAAGTGAGCATTTTCTTGCAATTTTTATGGTCAAATTAGTTATTAGACATAAGAATATAGATGGAGAACATATTTTTAGAATGTAAAAATTCTACGAAGCTTGCATCATAGAGACGCTAAAAAGTCAAAGTGGAGAGTTGATTCTACTCCGTGAGCCAGGTCAAGAAGTCCTTGAAGTGAGCATTTACTTTCTATTTTTATGGCCAAATTAGTTATAAGACTTGCTAGTATTTTTGGATAACATCTTTTTAGAGTGTTTAACTGCTATGAAGCTTGTACCATAGAGTCACTAAAAACTCATAGTGCTGAGCTAATTCTACTTCGTGAGCCAGGTCAAGAACTCTTTGAAGTGGATATTTTATTGCCATTTTTACGGTCAAATTAGTTATTAGACATGAGAATATAGTTGGAGAACACGTGTTCAAAGTATAAAAATGCTAGGAAGCTTGCGCCATAGAGTCACTAAAAAGTCAAAGTGCAGAGTTGATTCTACTCCGCGAGCCGTTTTCTTGCCATTTTTATGGTCAAATTAGTTATTAGACATGAGAATATTTTTGGAGAACATGTTTGCAGAGTATAAAAATTCTATGAAGCTTTCATAATAGAGTAACTAAAAAGTCAAAGTGCAAAGTTGATTCTATTCCGCGAGCAAGGACTAAAATAACTTAAAGTGAGCATTTTCTTGCTATTTTTATGGTCAAATTAGTTCTGAGACATGAGAATATTATTGGAGAGAATAATTTCAGAGTATCAAATTGCTAGGAAGCTTGCGCCATAGAGTCGCTAAAAAGCCAAAGTGAAGAGCTAATTCTACTCCGTGAGCCAGAAGTCCTTGAAGTGAGCATTTTATTTCCTTTTTATTCTTAAATTAGTTATTAGACTTGATAATATTATTGGATAACATGTTTTTAGAGTATATATCTGCTACAAACTTGTTATATAGAGTCATCAAAAACTTATAGTGCAGAGCTGATTATACTCTGTGAACTATGTCAAGAACTCCTTGAAGTGAGCATTTTCTTGCCATTTTTATGGTCAATTTAGTTATAAGACATGAAAATATAGTTGGAGAATATATTTTCAGAGTAAAAAAAGGCTAGGAGGCTTGCACCATAGAGTCACTAAAAAGTCAAAGTGCAGAGTTGATTCTGCTCCGTGAGCCAGGTCAAGAACTTCTTGAAATGAGCATTTTCTTGCAATTATATGGTCAAATTAGTTATTAGACATAAGTATATAGTTGGAGAACATTTTTTAGAATATAAAAATTCTAGGAAGCTTGCACCATAGAGTCGCTAAAAAGTCAAAGTGGAGAGTTGATTCTACTCCGTGAGCTAGGTCAAGAAGTCCTTGAAGTGAGCATTTACTTTCCATTTTTATGGCCAAATTAGTTATTATACTTGCTAGTATTTTTGGATAACATGTTTTTAGAGTATTTAACAGCTTTAACCTTGCACCATAGAGTCACTAAAAACTCATAGTGCAGAGCTGATTCTACTCCGTGAGCCAAGTCAAGAGCTCCTTGACATGGAAATTTTCTAGCCATTTTTATGGTCAAATTAGTTATAAGACATGAGAATATAGTTGGAGAACATGTGTTCAAAGTATAAAAATGCTAGGAAGCTTGCGCCATAGAGTCACTAAAAAGTCAAAGTGCATAGTTGATTCTACTCCGTGAGCCATTTTCTTGCCATTTTTATGGTCAAATTAGTTATTAGACATTAGAATATTGTTGGAGAACATGTTTTCAGAGTATAAAAATTCTAGAAAGCTTGCATAATAGAGTAAACTAAAAAGTCAAAGTGCATAGTTGATTCTATTCCGCTAGCCAGGTCTAAAACAACTTAAAGTGAGCATTTTCTTGCTATTTTTATGGTCCAATTAGTTCTGAGACATGAGAATATTGTTGTAGAGCATATTTTAAGAGTATCAAAATGCTAGGAAGCTTGCGCCATAGAGTCACTAAAAAGTCAAAGTGCAGAGCTGATTCTACTCTGTGAGCCAGAAGTCCTTGATGTGAGCATTTTATTTCCATTTTACGGAAAAATTAGTTATTAGACTTGCTAATATTATTGGATAACATGTTTTTATAGTATATAACTGCTATGAAGCTTGTTCTGTAGAGTCATTAAAAACTTACAGTGCAGAGGTTGTTCTATTCTGTGAACCATGTCAAGAACACCTTCAAGTGAGCATTTTCTTGCCATTTTTATGGTCAAATTAGTTATAAGACATGAAAATATAGTTGGAGAATTTATTTTCAAAGTAAAAAAAGGCTAGGAAGCTTGCACCATAGAGTTACTAAAAAGTCAAAGTGCAGAGTTGATTTTGCTCCGTGAGCCAGGTCAAGAACTTCTTGAAATGAGCATTTTCTTGCAATTATATGGTCAAATTAGTTATTAGACATAAGAATATAGTTGGAGATCATTTTTTAGAATATAAAAATTCTAGGAAGCTTGCACCATAGTGTCGCTAAAAAGTCAAAGTAGAGAGCTGATTCTACAACGTGAGCTAGATCAAGAAGTCCTTGAAGTAAGCATTTACATTCCATTTTTATGGCCAAATTAGTTATTAGACTTGCTAGCATTTTTGGATAACATATTTTTAGAGTATTTAACTGCTATAAGCTTGCACCATAGAGTCACTAAAAACTCATAGTAAAGAGCTAATTCTACTCCGTGAGTCAGGTCAAGAACTCCTTGAAGTGGTCATTTTCTTGCCATTTTTATGGTCAAATTAGTTATTAGACATGAGAATATAGTTGGAGAACATATGTTCAAAGTATATAAATTTTATGAAGCTTGCACCATAGAGTCACTAAAAAGTCAAAGTGCAGAGTTTATTCTACTCCGTGAGACATTTTTTTCCCATTTTTATGGTCAAATTTGTTATTAGACATTAGAATATTGTTGGAGAACATGTTTGCAGAGTATAAAAATTCTAGGAAGCTTGCATAATAGAGTAACTAAAAAGTCAAAGTGCATAGTTGATTCTATTCCGCAAGCCAGGTCTAAAACAACTTAAAGTGAGCATTTTCTCCCTATTCTTATTGTCAAATTAGTTCTGAGACATGAGAATATTGTTGGAGAGAATATTTTCAGAGTATCAAAATGCTAGGTAGCTTGCGACATAGAGTCACTAAAAAGTCAAAGAACAGAACTGATTCTACTCCGTGGGCCAAAAGTCCTTGAAGTGAGCATTTTATTTCCTTTTTATGGACAAATTAGTTATTAGACTTGCTAATATTTTTGGATAACATGTTTTTAGAGTATATAACTGTTATGAAGCTTGTTTTGTAGAGTCATTAAAAACTTACAATGCAGAGCTGATTCTATTATGTGAACCATGTCAAGAACTCCTTGACGTGAGCATTTTCATGCCATTTTTATGGTCATATTTGTTATAAGACATGAAAATATAGTTAGAGAATATATTTTCAGAGTAAAAAAAGACTAGGAAGCTTGCACCATAGAGTCACTAAAAAGTCAAAGTGCAGAGTTAATTCTACTCCGTTAGCCAGGTCAAGAACACCTTGAAGTGAGCATTTTCTTGCAATTTTTATGGTTAAATTAGTTATTAGACATAAGAATATAGATGGAGAACATATTTTTAGAATGTAAAAATTCTAGAAAGCTTGCATCATTGAGTCGCTAAAAAGTCAAAGTGGAGAGTTGATTCTACTCCGTGAGCCAGGTCAAGAAGTCCTTGAAGTGAGCATTTACTTTCTATTTTTATGGCCAAATTAGTTATAAGACTTGCTAGTATTTTTGGATAACATCTTTTTAGAGTGTTTAACTGCTATGAAGCTTGCACCATAGAGTCACTAAAAACTCATAGTGCAGAGCTGATTCTACTCCGTGAGCCAGGTCAAGAACTCTTTGAAATGGATATTTTCTTGCCATTTTTATGGTCAAATTAGTTATTAGACATGAGAATATAGTTGGAGAACATGTGTTCAAAGTATAAAAATGCTAGGAAGCTTGCGCCATAGAGTCACTAAAAAGTCAAAGTGCAGAGTTGATTCTACTCCGTGAGCCGTTTTCTTGCCATTTTTAAGGTCAAATAAGTTATTAGACACGGGAATATTTTTGAAGAACATGTTTGCAGAGTATAAAAATTCTATGAAGCTTGCATAATAGAGTAACTAAAAAGTCAAAGTGCATAGCTGATTCTATTCCGCGAGCAAGGTCTAAAATAACTTGAAGTGAGCATTTTCTTGCTATTTTTGTGGTCAAATTAGTTCTGAGACATGAGAATATTGTTGGAGAGAATATTTTTAGAGTATCAAAATGCTAGGAAGCTTGCGCCATAGAGTCACTAAAAAGTCAAAGTGCAGAGTTGATTCTACTTTGTGAGCCAGAAGTCCTTGAAGTGAGCATTTTATTTACTTTTTATTAACAAATTAATTATTAGACTTGCTAATATTATTGGATAACATGTTTTTAGAGTATATAACTACTATGAAGCTTGTTCCGTAGAGTCATTAAAAACTTACAGTGCAGAGCTGATTCTATTATGTGAACCATGTCAAGAACTCCTTGAAGTGAGCATTTTCTTGCCATTTTTATGGTCAATTTAGTTATAAGACATGAAAATATAGTTGGAGAATATATTTTCCGAGTAAAAAAAGGCTAGGAGGCTTGCACCATAGAGTCACTAAAAAGTCAAAGTGCAGAGTTGATTCTGCTCCATGAGCCAGGTCAAGAACTTCTTGAAATAAGCATTTTCTTGCAATTATATGGTCAAATTAGTTACTAGACATAAGAATATAGTTGGAGAACATTTTTTAGAATATAAAAATTCTAGGAATCTTGCACCATAGAGTCACTAAAAAGTCAAAGTGAAGAGTTGATTCTACTCCGTGAGCTAGGTCAAGAAGTCCTTGAAGTGAGCATTTACTTTCCATATTTATGGCCAAATTAGTTATTATACTTGCTAGTATTTTTGGATGACATGTTTTTAGAGTATTTAACTGCTATAACCTTGCACCATAGAGTCACTAAAAACTCATAGTGCAGAGCTGATTCTACTCTGTGAGCCAGGTCAAGAACTCTTTGAAGTGGTCATTTTCTTGCAATTTTTATGGTCAAATAAGTTATTAGACATGAGAATATAGTTGGAGAACAAGTGTTCAAATTATATAAATGCTATGAAGCTTGCGCCATAGAGTCACTATAAAGTAAAAGTGCAAATTTGATTATACTCCGTGAGCTGTTTTCTTTCCATTTTTATGGTCAAATTAGTTATTAGACATGAGAATATTGGTAGAGAACATGTTTGCAGAGTATAAAAATTCTAGGAAGCTTGCATAATAGAGTAACTAAAAAGTCAAAGTGCATAGTTGATTCTTTTCCGCGAGCCAGGTCTAAATAAACTTAAAGTGAATATTTTCTTGCTATTTTTATGGTCAAATTAGTTCTGAGACATGAGAATATTGCTGCAGAGAATATTTTCAGAGTATCAAAATGCTAGGAAGCTTGCACCATAGAGTCACTAAAAAGTCAAAGTGCAGAGCCGATTATACTCCGTGAGCCATGTCAAGAACTCCTTGAAGTGAGCATTTTCTTGCCATTTTTAGTGTCAAATTAGTTATTATACATAAGAATATAGTTGGAGAACTTGTTTTTAGAATATAAAAATGCTTGAAAGCTTGCTCCATAGAGTCTCTAAAATGTTATAGTGGAGAGTTGATTCTACTCCGTGAGCCAGGTCAAGAAGTCCTTGAAGTGAGCATTTACTTTCTATTTTTATGGCCAAATTAGTTATAAGACTTGCTAGTATTTTTGGATAACATCTTTTTAGAGTGTTTAACTGCTATGAAGCTTGCACCATAGAGTCACTAAAAACTCATAGTGCAGAGCTGATTCTACTCCGTGAGCCAGGTCAAGAACTCTTTGAAATGGATATTTTCTTGCCATTTTTATGGTCAAATTAGTTATTAGACATGAGAATATAGTTGGAGAACATGTGTTCAAAGTATAAAAATGCTAGGAAGCTTGCGCCATAGAGTCACTAAAAAGTCAAAGTGCAGAGTTGATTCTACTCCGTGAGCCGTTTTCTTGCCATTTTTAAGGTCAAATAAGTTATTAGACACGGGAATATTTTTGAAGAACATGTTTGCAGAGTATAAAAATTCTATGAAGCTTGCATAATAGAGTAACTAAAAAGTCAAAGTGCATAGCTGATTCTATTCCGCGAGCAAGGTCTAAAATAACTTAAAGTGAGCATTTTCTTGCTATTTTTGTGGTCAAATTAGTTCTGAGACATGAGAATATTGTTGGAGAGAATATTTTTAGAGTATCAAAATGCTAGGAAGCTTGCGCCATAGAGTCACTAAAAAGTCAAAGTGCAGAGTTGATTCTACTTTGTGAGCCAGAAGTCCTTGAAGTGAGCATTTTATTTACTTTTTATTAACAAATTAATTATTAGACTTGCTAATATTATTGGATAACATGTTTTTAGAGTATATAACTACTATGAAGCTTGTTCCGTAGAGTCATTAAAAACTTACAGTGCAGAGCTGATTCTATTATGTGAACCATGTCAAGAACTCCTTGAAGTGAGCATTTTCTTGCCATTTTTATGGTCAATTTAGTTATAAGACATGAAAATATAGTTGGAGAATATATTTTCCGAGTAAAAAAAGGCTAGGAGGCTTGCACCATAGAGTCACTAAAAAGTCTAAGTGCAGAGTTGATTCTGCTCCATGAGCCAGGTCAAGAACTTCTTGAAATAAGCATTTTCTTGCAATTATATGGTCAAATTAGTTACTAGACATAAGAATATAGTTGGAGAACATTTTTTAGAATATAAAAATTCTAGGAATCTTGCACCATAGAGTCACTAAAAAGTCAAAGTGAAGAGTTGATTCTACTCCGTGAGCTAGGTCAAGAAGTCCTTGAAGTGAGCATTTACTTTCCATATTTATGGCCAAATTAGTTATTATACTTGCTAGTATTTTTGGATGACATGTTTTTAGAGTATTTAACTGCTATAACCTTGCACCATAGAGTCACTAAAAACTCATAGTGCAGAGCTGATTCTACTCTGTGAGCCAGGTCAAGAACTCTTTGAAGTGGTCATTTTCTTGCAATTTTTATGGTCAAATAAGTTATTAGACATGAGAATATAGTTGGAGAACAAGTGTTCAAATTATATAAATGCTATGAAGCTTGCGCCATAGAGTCACTATAAAGTAAAAGTGCAAATTTGATTATACTCCGTGAGCTGTTTTCTTTCCATTTTTATGGTCAAATTAGTTATTAGACATGAGAATATTGGTAGAGAACATGTTTGCAGAGTATAAAAATTCTAGGAAGCTTGCATAATAGAGTAACTAAAAAGTCAAAGTGCATAGTTGATTCTTTTCCGCGAGCCAGGTCTAAATAAACTTAAAGTGAATATTTTCTTGCTATTTTTATGGTCAAATTAGTTCTGAGACATGAGAATATTGCTGCAGAGAATATTTTCAGAGTATCAAAATGCTAGGAAGCTTGCACCATAGAGTCACTAAAAAGTCAAAGTGCAGAGCCGATTATACTCCGTGAGCCATGTCAAGAACTCCTTGAAGTGAGCATTTTCTTGCCATTTTTAGTGTCAAATTAGTTATTATACATAAGAATATAGTTGGAGAACTTGTTTTTAGAATATAAAAATGCTTGAAAGCTTGCTCCATAGAGTCTCTAAAATGTTATAGTGGAGAGTTGATTCTACTCCGTGAGCTAGGTCAAGAAGTCCTTGAAGTGAGCATTTACTTTCCATTTTTATGGCCAAATTAGTTATTAGACTTGCTAGTATTTTTGGATAACATGTTTTTAGAGTGTTTAACTGCTATGAAGCTTCCACGATAGAGTCACTAAAAACTCATAGTGCATAGTTGATTCTACTCCGTGAGCCATGTCAAGAACTCCTTGAAGTGGAAATTTTCTTGCCATTTTTATGGTCAAATTAGTTATTAGACATGAGAATATAGTTGGAGAACATGTGTTCAAAGTATAAAAATGCTAGGAAGCTTGCGCCATAGAGTCACTAAAAAGTCAAAGTGCAGAGTTGATTCTACTCCGTGAGCCATTTTCTTGCCATTTTTATGGTCAAATTAGTTACTAGACATTAGAATATTGTTGGAGAGAATATTTTCAAAGTATCAAAATGCTAGGAAGCTTGCGTCATAGAGTCACTAAAAAGTCAAAGTGCAGAGCTGATTCTACTCCGTGAGCCAGAAGTCCTTGAAGTGAGCATTTTATTTCCTTTTTATGGACAAATTAGTTATTAGAATTGCTAATATTATTGGATAACATGTTCTAAGAGTATATAATTGCTATGAAACTTGTTCCATAGAGTCATTAAAATCTTACAGTGAAGAGATGATTCTATTCTGTGAACCATGTCAAGAACTCCTTGACGTGAGCATTTTCTTGCCATTTTTATGGTCAAATTAGTTATAATACATGAAAATATAGTTGGAGAATACATTTTAAGACTAAAAAAAGGCTAGGAAGCTTGCACCATAGAGTCACTAAAAAGTGAAAGTGCAGAGTTGATTCTGCTCCATTAGCCAAGTCAAGAAATCCTTGAAGTGAGCATTTTCTTGCAATTTTTATGGTCAAATTTGTTATTAGACATAAGAATATAGATGGAGAACATATTTTTAAAATATAAAAATTTTAGGAAGCTTGCACCATAGAGTAGCTAAAAAGTCAAAGTGGAGAGTTGATTATACTCCGTGAGCCAGGTCAAGAAGTCCTTGAAGCGAGCATTTACTTTCAATTTTTATGGCCAAATTAGTTATTAGACTTGCAAGTATTTTTGGATAACATGTTTTAGAGTGTTTAACTGCTATGAAGCTTGCACCATAGAGTCACTAAAAACTTATAGTACAGAGTTGATTCTACTACGTGAGTCAGGTTAAGAACTCCTTGAAGTGGACATTTTCTTGCCATTTTTATGGTCAAATTAGTTATTAGACATGAAAATATAGTTGGAGAACATGTGTTCAAAGTATATAAATGGTAGGAAGCTTGTGCCATAAAGACACTAAAAAGTCAAAGTGCAGAGTTGATTCTACTCCGTGAGTCGTTTTCTTGCCATTTTTATGGTCAAATTAGTTATTAGACATAAGAATATTGTTGGAGAACATGTTTGAATAGTATAAAATTCTAGGAAGCTTGCATAATAGAGTAACTAAAAAGTCAAAGTGCATAGCTGATTCTATTCCGCGAGCCAGGTCTTAAACAACTTAAAGTGAGCATTTTCTTGCTATTTTTATGGTCAAATTAGTTCTGAGACATGAGAATATTGTTGGACAGCATATTTTCAGAGTATTAAAATGCTAGGAAGCTTGTGCCATAGAGTCACTAAAAAGTCAATGTGCAGAGCTGATTCTACTCTGAGAGCCAGAAGTCCTTGAAGTGAGCATTTTATTTCCTTTTTATGGACAAATTAGTTATTAGACTTGCTAATATTATTGGATAACATGTTTTTAGAGTATATAACTACTATGAAGTTTGTTCCATAGAGTCATTAAAAACTTTTAGTGTAGAGCTGATTATATTCTGTGAACCATGTAAAGAACTCCTTGAAGTGAGCATTTTTTGCCATTTTTATGGTCAAAGTAGTTATAAGACATGAAAATATAGTTGGAGAATATATTTAAGAGTAAAAAAAGGCTAGGAAGCTTGCACCATAGAGTCACTAAAAAGTCAAAGTGCAGAGTTGATTCTGCCCCGTGAGCCAGGTCAAGGACTTCTTAAAATGAAAATTTTCTTGCAATTATATCGTCAAATTAGTTATTAGACATAAGAATATAGTTGGAGAACATTTTCTAGAATATAAAAATTCTAGGAAGCTTGCACCATAGAGTCGCTAAAAAGTCAAAGTGGAGAGCTGATTCTACTCCGTGAGCCAGGTCAAGAAGTTCTTGAAGTGAGCATTTACATTCCATTTTTATGGCCAAATTAGTTATTAGACTTGCTAGTATTTTTATATAACATGTTTTTAGAGTATTTAACTGCTATAAGCTTGCACCATAGAGTCTCTTAAAACTCATAGTGCAGAGCTGATTCTACTCCATGAGCCAGGTCAAGAACATCTTGAAGTGGTCATTTTCTTGCCATTTTTATGGTCAAATTAGTTATGAGACCTGAGAATATAGTTGGAGAACATGTGTTCAAAGTATATAAATGCTAGGAAGCTTTCGTTATAGAGTCACTAAAAAGTCAAAGTGCAGAGTTGATTCTACTCCGTGAGCCATTTTCTTGCCATTTTTATGGTCAAATTAGTTATTTGACATGAGAATATTGTTAGAGAACATGTTTGCAGAGTATAAAAATTCTAGGAAGCTTGTATAATAGAGTAACTAAAAAGTCGAAGTGCATAGTTGATTCTATTCCGCAAGCCAGGTCTAAAACAACTTAAAGTGAGCATTTTCTTACTATTTTTATGGTCAAATTATATCTGAGACATGAGAATATTTTTGGAGAGAATATTTTCAGAGTATAAAAATGCTAGGAATCTAACGTCATAGAATCACTAAAAAGTCAAAGTGCAGAGCTGATTCTACTCCGTGAGCCAGAAGTCCTTGAAGTGAGCATTTTATTACCTTTTTATGGACAAATTAGTTATTAGACTTGCTAATATTGATGGATAACATGTTTTTAAGGTATATAACTGCTATGATGCTTGTTCCGTAGAGTCATTAAAACTTACAGTGTAGAACGGATTCTATTCTGTGAACCATGTCAAGAACACCTTAACGTGAGCATTTTCTTGCCATTTTTATGGTCAAATTTGTTATAAGACATGATAATATTGATGGATAATATATTTTCAGAGTAAAAAAGGCTACGAAGCTTGCACCATAGATTCACTAAAAAGTCAAAGTGCAGAGTTGATTCTACTCCGTTAGCCAGGTCAAGAACTCCTTGAAATGAGCATTTTCTTGCAATTTTTATGGTCAAATTAGTTATTAGACATAAGAATATAGATGGAGAACATATTTTTAGAATATAAAAATTCTAGGAAGCTTGCACTATAGAGTCGCTAAAAAGTCAAAGTGGAGAGTTGATTCTACTCTGTGAGCAAGGTCAAGAAGTCCTTGAAGTGAGCATTTACTTTCAATTTTAATGGCCAAATTAGTTATTAGACATGCTAGTAGTTTTGGATAACATGTTTTAGAGTGTTTAACTGCTATGAAGCTTGCACCATAGAGTCAATAAAAACTCATAGCGCAGAGCTGATTCTACTTCGTGAGCCAGGTCAAGAACTCCTTGAAGTAGACATTTTCTTGAAATTTTTAGGGTCAAATTAGTTATTAGAAATGAGAATATAGTTGGAGAACATGTGTTCAAAGTATATAAATGCTACGAAGCTTACGCCATAGAGTCACTATAAAGTCAAAGTGCAGAGTTGATTCTACTCCGTGTGCCATTTTTTTGCCATTTTTATGGTCAAATTAGTTATTAGACATGAGAATATTGTTGGAGAACATGTTTTCAGAGTATAAAAATTCTAGGAAGCTTGCATAATAGAGTAACTACAAAGTCAAAGTGCAGAGTTGATTCTACTCCATGAGCCGTTTTCTTGCCATTTTTATGGTCAAATAAGTTATTAGACATGAGAATATAGTTGGAGAACATGTTTGAAGAGTATAAAAATTCGAGGAAGCTTTCATAATAGAGTAACTAAAAAGTCAAAGTGCATAGTTGATTCTATTCCGCAAGCCAGGTCTAAAACAACTTAAAGTGAGCATTTTCTTGCTATTTTTATGGTCAAATTAGTTCTGAGACATGAGAATATTGTTGGAAAGAATATTTCAGAGTATCAAAATGCTAGGAAGCTTGCGTCATAGAGTCACTAAAAAGTCAAAGTGTAGAGGTGATTCTACTCCGTGAGCCAGATCAAGAACTCCTTGAATTGGACATTTTCATGTCATTTTTATGGTCAAATTAGTTATTAGAAATGAGAATATAGTTGGAGAACATGTGTTCAAAGTATAAAAATTCTACGAAGCTTGCGCCATAGAGTCACTAAAAAGTCAAAGTGCAGAGTTGATTCTACTCCGTGAGCCGTTTTCTTGCCATTTTTATGGTCAAATTAGTTATTAGACATGAGAATATTGTTGGAGAACATGTTTGCAGAGTATAAAAATTCTAGGAAGCTTGCATAATAGAGAAACTAAAAATTTAAAGTGCATAGCTGATTCTATTCCACAAGCCAGGTCTAAAGCAACTTAAAGTTAGCATTTTCTTGTTATTTTTATGGCCAAATTAGTTCTGAGACATGAGAATATTTTTGGAGAGCATATTTTCAGAGTATCAAAATGCTAGGAAGATTGCACCATAGAGTCACTAAAAAGTCAAAGTGCAGAGGTTATTCAACTCTGTGAGCAAGAAGTCCTTGAAGTGAGCATTTTATTTCCTTTTTATGTACAAATTAGTTATTAGACTTGCTAATATTATTGGATAACACATTTTTAGAGTATATAACTGCTATGAACCTTGTTCAGTAGAGTCATTAAAAACTTAAAGTGCAGAGCTGACTCTATTCTGCGAACCATATCAAGAACTCCTTGAAATGAGCATTTTCTTGCCATTTTTATGGTCAAATTAGTTATAAGACATGAAAATATAGTTGGAGAATATATTTTCAGAGTAAAAAAAGGCTAAGAAGCTTGTTCCATAGAGTCACTAAAAAGTAAAAGTGCAGAGTTGATTCTGCTCCGTGAGCCAGGTCAAGAACTTCTAAAAATGAGCATTTTCTTGCAATTATATGGCCAAATTAGTTATTAGATATAAGAATATAGTTGGAGAAAATTTTTTAGAATATAAAAATTCTAGGAAGCTTGCACCATAGAGTCGCTAAAAATTCAAAGTGGAGAGCTGATTCTACTCCGTGAGCTAGGTCAAGAAGTCTTCGAAGTGAGAATTTAATTTCCATTTTTATGGCCAAACTAGTTATTAGACTTGCTAGTATTTTTGGATAACATATTTTTAGAGTATTTAACTGCTATAAGCTTGCACCATAGAGTCACTAAAAACTCATAGTGCAGAGCTGATTCTACTTCGTGAGCCAGGTCAAGAACTCCTTGAAGTGGTCATTTTCTTGCAATTTTTATGGTCAAATTAGTAATTAGACATGAAAATATAGTTGGAGAACATGTGTTCAATATATATAAATGCTACGAAGCATGTGCCATAGAGTCACTATAAAGTCAAAGTGCAGAGTTGATTATATTCCGTGAGCCGTGTTCTTGCCATTTTTATGGTCAAATTAGTTATTAGACATGAGAATATTGTTGGAGAACATGTTTGAAGAGTATAAAAATTCTAGGAAGCTTGCATAATAGAGTAACTAAAAAGTCAAAGTGCAGAGTCTACTCCGTGAGCCATTTTCTTGCCATTTTTAAGGTCAAATTAGTTATTAGACATGAGAATATTGTTGGAGAAAATGCTTGCAGAGTATAAAAATTCTTGGAAGCTTGCATAATAGAGTAACTAAAAAGTCAAAGTGCATGGTTGATTCTATTCCGCAAGCAAGGTCTAAAACAACTTAAAGTGAGCATTTACTTGCTTTTTTTATGGTCAAATTAGTTCTGAGACATGAGAATATGGTTGGAGAGAATATTTTCAGAGTATTAAAATGCTAGGAAGCTTGCGTCATTGAGTCACTAAAAAGTCAAAGTGCAGAGCTGATTCTACTCCGTGAGCCAGAAGCCCTCGAAGTGAGCATTTTATTTCCTTTTTATGGACAAATTAGTTATTAGACTTGTTAATATTGTTGGATAACATGTTTTTAGAGTATATAATTGCTATGAAGCTTGTTCCGTAGAGTCATTATAAACTTACAGTGCAGAGCTGATTTTATTCTGTGAACCATGTCACGAACTCCTTGAAGTGAGCATTTTCTTGCCATTTTTAAGGTCAAATTAGTTATAAGACATGAAAATATAGTTGGAGAATATATTTTAAGAGTAAAAAAAGGCTAGGAAACTTACACCATAGAGTCACTAAAAAGTCAAAGTACAGAGTTGATTCTGCTCCATGAGCCAGGTTAAGAACTTCTTGAAATGAGCATTTTCTTGCAATTTTATTGTCAAATTAGTTGTAAGACATAAGAATATAGTTGGAGAACATTTTTTAGAATATAAAAATTCTAGGAAGCTTGCACCATAGAGTCGCTAAAAAGTTAAAGTGGAGAGCAGATTCTACTCCATGAGCTAAGTCAAGAAGTCCTTGAAGTGAGCATTTACTTTCCATTTTTATGGCCAAATTAGTTATTAGACTTGCTAGTATTTTTGGATATCATGTTTTTAGAGCATTTAACTACTATAAGCTTGCACCATAGAGTCACTAAAAACTCATAGTGCAGAGCTGATTCTACTCCGTGAGTTAGGTCAAGAACTCCTTGAAGTGGTCATTTTCTTGCCATTTTTATGGTCAATTAGTTATTAGACATGAGAATATAGTTGGAGAACATGTGTTCAATGTATATAAATGCTACGAAGCTTGCGCCATAGAGTTACTATAAAGTCAAAGTGCAGAGTTGATTTTACTCCGTGAGCCGTGTTCTTGCCATTTTTATGGTCAAATTAGTTATTAGACTTGAGAATATTGTGGGAGAACATGTTTGAAGAGTATAAAAATTCTTGGAAGCTTGCATAATAGAGTAACTAAAAAGTCAAAGTGCAGAGTTGATTCTACTCCGTGAGCCGTTTTCTTGCCATTTTTATGGTCAAATTAGTTATTAGACATGAGAATATTGTTGGAGAACATGTTTGCAGAGTATAAAAATTCTAGGAAGCTTGAATAATAGAGTAACTAAAAAGTCAAAGTGCATAGTTGATTTTATTCCGCAAGCCAGGTCTAAAACAAATTAAAGCGAGCACTTACTTGCTATTTTTATGGTCAAATTAGTTCTGAGACATGAGAATATTGTTGGAGATAATATTTTCAGAGTATTAAAATGATAGGAAGCTTGCATCATTGAGTCACTAAAAAGTCAAAGTGCAGAGCTGATTCTACTCTGCGAGCCAGAAGTCCTTGAAGTGAGCATTTTATTTCCTTTTTATGGACAAATTAGTTATTAGACTTGATAATATTGTTGGATAACATATTTTTAGAGTATATAAATGCAACGAAGCTTGTTCCGTAGAGTTATTAAAAACTTACAGTGCAGAGCTGATTCTATTCTCCGAACCATGTCAAAAACTCCTTGAAGTGAGCATTTTCTTGCCATTTTTATGGTGAAATTAGTTATAAGACATGAGAATATAGTTGGAGAATATTTTTTTGATTATAAAAATTCTTGGAAGCTTGCACCATAGAGTCGCTAAAAAGTCAAAGTGGAGAGCTGATTCTACTCCGTGAGCTAGGTCAAGAAGTCCTTGAAGTGAGCATTTACTTTCCATTTTTATGGCTAAATTTGTTAAGACTTACTAGTATTTTTGGATAACATGTTTTAGAGTATTTAACTACTATGAAGCTTGCACCATAGAGTCACTAAAAACTCATAGTGCAGAGCTGATTCTACTCCGTGACCCATGTCAAGAACTCCTTAAAGTGGACATTTTCTTGCCATTTTATGGTCAAATTAGTTATTAGACAAGAGAATATAGTTGGAGAACATGTTTTCAAAGTATAAAAATGCTAGAAAGCTTGCGCCATAGAGTCACTAAAAAGTCAAATTGCAGAGTTGATTCTGCTCCGTGAGCCGTTTTCTTACCATTTTTATGGTCAAATTAGTTATTAGACATGAGAATATTGTTGGAGAACATGTTTGCAGAGTATAAAATTTCTAGGAAGCTTGCATAATAGAGTAACTAAAAAGTCAAAGTGCATAGCTGATTCTATTCCGCAAGCCAGGTCTAAAACAACTTAAAGTGAGCATTTACTTGCTTTTTTTATGTTCAAATTAGTTCTGAGACATGAGAATATGGTTGGAGAGAATATTTTCAGAGTATTAAAATGCTAGGAAGCTTGCGTCATTGAGTCACTAAAAAGTCAAAGTGCAGAGCTGATTCTACTCCGTAAGCCAGAAGTCCTCGAAGTGAGCATTTTATTTCCTTTTTATGGATAAATTAGTTATTAGACTTGTTAATATTGTTGGATAACATGTTTTTAGAGTATATAATTGCTATGAGGCTTGTTCCGTAGAGTCATTATAAACTTACAGTGCAGAGCTGATTTTATTCTGTGAACCATGTCACGAACTCCTTGAAGTGAGCATTTTCTTGCCATTTTTAAGGTCAAATTAGTTATAAGATTGGAGAATATATTTTCAGAGTAAAAAAAGGCTAGGAAACTTACACCATAGAGTCACTAAAAAGTCAAAGTACAGAGTTGATTCTGCTCCATGAGCCAGGTCAAGAACTTCTTGAAATGAGCATTTTCTTGCAATTTTATTGTCAAATTAGTTGTAAGGCATAAGAATATAGTTGGAGAATATTTTTTAGAATATAAAAATTCTAGGAAGCTTGCACCATAGAGTTGCTAAAAAGTCAAAGTGGAGAGCTGATTCTACTCCGTGAGCTAGGTCAAGAAGTTCTTGAAGTGAGCATTTACTAGTGTAGAGCTGATTGTACTCCGTGAGCCAGGTCAATAATTCCTTGAAGTGGTCACTCTCGTGCCATTTTTATGGTCAAATTAGTTATTAGACATGAGAATATAGTTAGAGAACATGTGTTCAAAGTATCAGAGCCTTCCTGGCTATAATACGAAAAGACAATTTCAAAATTTTGATTTTTGAATATTTGTAAAAATTTCATAAGTATTAATTGCTGAACTTAGGTTCTGAATATTTACTTAATTCTATAAGTATTGTTTGCTGAACTTGGTAAGTTCGTTGGTAAGCGTGAATCCGTTGGTCAGCCTGGTGAATGGTGGTCCCGGTAGTGTTCCCGAACATTATAGCAAAGCAAATATATACTTACTTTTATTAAGTAATGTTCTCTTACTTATAGCAAAGCAATCATACTTATTGTTGTTAAACAAATTATTCATGGCATCAAGATTTAGAAATTCATTTTCGAAACACAGTTCAAGTAGCTCTACTATTGTTCAATCTCATGAATTGCATATTCAGGGTAATAATTACTCAAATTGGACTATACCTGAATAACAAATTGAAACTATGTATCATATCGGTACTCTTGATTTCAAAACAGCTTTTTCTGTTAAAACTCATGAAGAAACTATTTCAATTCAAAAGGAATTTCAAAGTTTACCTCTTTTATCCAAAGTATCTATTAAACAGTATTTGGAAAAAGGTTACAGATATATTCAATTTGGTTTAATTCAAGTTGCTATTAAACCTCTTGTTCATATTGGTATTGATTCTCATGTTTATCTCGCACTTAGAGATAACAGATTAAAAAAATAGAAATCTTCTTTACTTGCGATGATTCAAACGAATATTTGTAATGGTCCTGTTTATTTCAATTGTGCTCCTGATTTCTCTGTTGATATTACAGATCCTTTATTAATTGATTCATTAATTCTTGATATTCATTACAGAGTAACGAGTTCAAAAATCTTTGCAAAAACTTTGCTGTTATTTATCGTGTTTACTTTCGTGTTATGACTTCACAGCTCAATCCAAAATTCATTTTGCATCCTACTTCAAAAGAAGAAACTGTTATGCTTCAAATAAAAGCTGGCAGTTCAAATTTCTTTGTTCCCAAAAGACTCAAGTAGAATGAAATAACCATTCCCACAGAATTCATAATCAATAATCCTCAAATACCAAGAGGAATAAAAAGACACGAAGTCTCCGAAATAGAGGAAGATTCTAAAGGAAGAATACTTCTCAGATTCAACTCTTTGAGACAGAATGATGTTGCTCCCAACATCAGGATTCAAGAAATCAATTCTCGTTCCTCCTTTTCTGATAACTCTGGTTATCAAAACCTCAAAGTCAATTTCAAAACTCCTATTCCTTCATACCAGAAATCTATTAACCCAGGTTCCCCTACAGCTTCTCAAATAGAAAATTGTATTTCAATGATTTCTTTTGATAATTTTTATCCAAATTTTAAATACCTTGATTATTGTTTCAATGATCCTGATGAAAAGGATAGAAAAGATTGGTATTTAAAACTTGATGAAGATTTTCGAAGAAAATTGGGTATTTTATGGAGAAATGATCTTTATCATAAATATAAATCAAATATAATGATTTTAAATTGGTTTGATGCTTATTGCAAAATAAACAATATTTCTGATAATGTTTATTCTTTAAACCAAATTAATGTTCAAAAAAGTATTCATAAAAAATGGGAACTTGACTGTGGTGTCATTGTTTCTTCTGTTCATCCTCTTTTACAAAATATAAAAATTTCTTTGGAAAAAGGAAAAATCCCAGCTACCCCTTTCAGATCAGGGGAGGGAGATGTAGCTAAGGATATTAAAAAGGTTATTGAACAAAATAATTTTTCAAATCAGATTCTTCATACTATAGCTGAACAGGTGGATAACCTATCAGTGAAAATAGATTCAAAATCTTCTAATTCCAAATTTCCAAATATTACTTCCACTCCTCATTTCAATCCTAGAAGCCTTCCCACTAATATCGAGAAGAATTTGCAGCTCCCTGCTAGTTCCAGTCTCATTGACAAAATCTCAAAAAGACTTATTGAGACCTCATCTTCTCACAAAAACTCATCCTCTCATAATAATGAAACCTCTACTTCTCAGGTTACCAACATTATTAAAGCATATACTCCTCACATAGCCTCTACCTCTCATACTTTAAACATTAATTGTTTGAACAAAGCAAAAAACATTTCATCAAAAATCTCATCCGAATCAGAATCTGATAATAATGAGATTAATAAAATTCGTTTTCAATCTGGAACAAAAGCCTTTTATAATAATAGATATTCTCCTCCAGATATTCTATTCGAAGAATGGGCATATTTCAAAAACAATGCCAAATATGATGGTCATTCAATACACGAATGGAACATTGATGGCAAATCAGAATATGAAATTCTTAATACTCTTCAAGAAATGGGCATGGCTCGTATTGCTTATAAAGCCCAAGGACAAAAGGAAGAGAGCGTCGCCGCTCTCATTATCACTGGCTTCACTAGTCAGTTAAAAAATTGGTGGGATAACTCCCTTACTCTCAACGACAAACATAATATTCTTCAACATACCACTGAAGTTGAAGAACTTGATGGCATTATTATTTCAAAAAATGATGCTTGTGACATGTTGATACTCACTATTGGCATGTATTTCATTGGTAATCCTAAAGAATAACTTGATTCAACACAGGTTGTATTATCTAATATCAGATGTCCTACTTTATCTGATTATAGGTGGTACAAAGATGTTTTCCTTACTCATATTTTGAAAAGAAATGATTGCAACGCTTCTTTTTGGAAAGAAAGATTCATAGCTGGACTTCCTAAACTCTTCGGTGAAAGAATTCATCAAAAGCTTAAGGAAGCAACTGGTCAAAGTGACATTCCTTTCGAAACTATTACATATGGTCAATTATTTTCTTTCATTAAAAAATAAGGACTAGCTTTGTGTTCATAATTGAAAATACAATCTAAATACGGATCTAAAAAGAATAGATACCGTAAGGAGATCGGTACATTCTGCGAAGCTTTTGGATTATAAAAGATTCAAGCTCCTTCCTCTAAATTCAAAAACAAAGCAAAACACTTTCCAAAAAAACGCTATAAAAATTATTTCAAAGAAAAATTTTATAAAAAACCTAAATTTTCAAAAAGAAAGTCTTTTAAAATTTTTTTTGATAATTTTCAAATTACTTGTTTCAAATGTCACAGAAAAGGCCATAAAGCTAATGTCTGACCTTTAAAAAAGAAAATTAATGAAGTTTTTCATGATGATGAAGTTTTAAGAGATAAGATTTCTGCTCTTTTAATTTCTGATGATAATTCTCAAAATATTATTCTTATGAATCTGATTCAAGTTCTGATTTAGAAGAAGTTTACACAAGCTCAGAATCTGAAATAGACAAGTCCTCTTGTCAAGGATTCTGTCCATTAAACATAAATGTTATTTCAAAAGAAAAGGCTGAATAAGAACTCGTGTTCGATCTCATCGACAAAGTTCCTGATCTAGAAGAAAAACACAAATATCTTCTTAGATTAAGGAATATTATTCTTAATAATGACATTCCCAATAAAGACAAAAGCTCCTGATATCATAGAACCTTTTAGCATTTCAAGGCTTTTCAACAAGGCTCCTTCCTCATCCTTAATCAAAACAGATATTAATATTAATGATCTTCAGCGAGAGATCAATACTCTAAAAGCTGAGATAAGCAATCTGCATAAGGAGATTGACGATCTTCATCTCAAAGATTTTGAATTAGAAACCAGATTATATATTTTCAAAAATATTTCTGAAAAAGATATTCCTGAAAGCTCTTCAAAAAATCAAGTGATCGATGCTATTCCAGATACTTCAAATAATGAAGCTATCCAAAGTATCGAATATATAGCTTTTCAAAAATGGAATTCTATCATAACTTTGGTCATAAGCGATTTCAAGATCAATGTTTCCTGTCTTATAGATAGTGGAGCTGATCAAAATTGCATAAAAGAAGGTCTTATTCCTTCAATTTATTATGAAAAAACTAATGAAAGGCTTGTAGCAGCTAATGCTACTCCTCTTCATATTAAGTATAAACTTTCAAAAGCTTTTATTTGCAATGATGGTTATTGTTTCAAAACCCCTTTCATTCTTGTCAAAAACTTGAGCCAAGATATTATTTTAGGAAATCCTTTTTTAACTACTATTTATTCTTTCAAAGTTGATGGTACTGGTATTACTACCAATATCATGGGAAAAGATATTCATTTTAAATTTCTTCATCCTATCAAAGATAGAGAAGTCTTCCTTCTTCAAAATTATTACATTTCTCAAATAAATGTTATTAAGTCTAAGAAGTCTCATTTAAATTTCCTCAAAGAAGAAGTTTCTTATTTTCATATTGAAGAAAATTTACTCAAAAAGGATATTCAAAACAAAATTTTAGATTTTGAAAATATCTTGAAAAAAGAAGTATTCTCTGATCTTCCCAATGCTTTCTGGGAAAGAAAGAAGCATATTGTTTCTCTACCTTATATTACTGGTTTCAATGAAAAGTCTATTATTACAAAAGCAAGACATATTCAAATGAATCACGATCTTCTTAACATTTGTAAAGAAGAAATCAAATCCCTTCTTTCCAAAAAACTCATAAGACCCTCTAAGTCTCCTTGGAGTTGCCCTGCCTTCTATGTTAATAATCAAGCAGAGAAGGAAAGAGGAGTCCCCAGTCTCGTCATTAATTATAAACCACTCAATGAGGTTCTCGAATGGATCAGATATCCTATTCCTAATAAAAGAGATTTAATCAAAAGATTGCATAAAGCATGCATTTTTTCAAAATTCGATCTTAAGTGTAGCATTTGGCAGATACAGATCAGAGAAGAAGACAAATACAAAACTGCTTTCACAGTTCCTTTTGGACATTACGAATGGAACGTAATGCCTTTTGGTCTAAAAAATGCTCCTTCTGAATTTCAAAATATTATGAATGATATTTTCAATGATTATTCAAATTTCTCTATTGTTTACATAGATGATATTTTGATATTTTCTCAAAATATAGAACAACATTTCAAACATCTCAAAAATTTTCTTTATATTTGCAAAAAGAATGGATTAGTTATTTCTGCTCCAAAGATAAAGCTTTTCCATTGTTGATGCTTAGGAATTCTTCCATTGATTTCAGTAAAACTTTGATGTTCTACTATGTTCCTTGAAACTTCCCTGAAACATGAAATTTGACCTTGACGTAGTTCTTCTAATTGTTCTTCAAATGTATAATTGCCACGAGCTAGTGTTTTCGCCCATGCTCTTTGGTAACTATTTTGAAATCTACTGTTGACTTCAACTTTCTTCTCTGCAATTTGTCTATATAGAATATTGTAATATTGCTGTATAGGGCTATTTTCACTATCATAATTGTTAGGCCAAAATACTTTGTTGCTCCAATTTTGAATAAAACTAACGGTATTATCATGAAATCTAATAGGGGTTGGATTTTGAAGTGGATTTATAGGGATACTTTCTTGTATATGAATGGTAGGTGGCTTAGTAATGGCTGTATTTTTATCAAAGGGTTTAGTGTAACAAGGTTTTGATAGTGAGCACTCTGGAATATTTGGACTAGATGATTTATCTAACCGAGAAAATAAAGAGATTGATGAACTTGGTAAGTCAGAAAGAGTTTGAAATTGATTATGATTAACAAGGGATTTTGAATAATTCTGAGAAGTCTGAGGTCTTATTTTACTCATGGTTTTCTGCAAGATTTTGAAGAAATTCTCCCAGGGGCCGGTAGTGGCCTTGGGTCGTGTTGCAAGGGAGTACCTTGTCCCACATCAGATATGCGCTGCAGATGCGAAGGCATTATAGCCTAGGCAAACCTTATCCTTGGCACCATGGTTTTGAGGTTAAGTTAGGCTTGGCAATCCATCGCTTCTATCTGATATCAGAGCCAGTGGTAGGTGGTCCCAGGGGCCGGTAGTGGCCTTGGATCGTGTTGCAAGGGAGTACCTTGTCCCACATCGGATATGCGCAGCAGATGCGAAGGCTTTATAGCCTAGGCAAACCTTATCCTTGGCACCATGGTTTTGAGGCTAAGTTAGGCTTGGCGATCCATCGCTTCCATCTGGTATCAGAGCCGGTCGTGGGGTCCCAGGGGCTGGTAGTAGCCTTGGGTCGTGTTGCAAGGGAGTACCTTGTCCCACAACGGATATGCGCTGCAGATGCGAAGGCTTTATAGCCTAGGCAAACCTTATCCTTCGCACCATGGTTTTGAGGCTAAGTTAGGTTTTGAGTATTGGGTTTGGTAGTATAGGTCTTTGAAGGTGAGCTTCTGGTAATATTTGAATTGGGTGGTGTTTGAGTAAGAGTTGTAGGTGCTCTTACTGCTTGTGAATAAGAAGGAGAAGAGTCATTAAAAACTTACAGTGCAGAGTTGATTTTATTCTGTGAACCATGTCAAGAACTCCTTGAAGTGAGCATTTTCTTGCCATTTTTAAGGTCAAATTAGTTATAAGACATGAAAATATAGTTGGAGAATATATTTTCAGAGTAAAAAAAGGTTAGGAAGCTTACACGATAGAGTCACTAAAAAGTCAAAGTACAGAGTTGATTTTGCTCCGTGAGCCAGGACAAGAACTTCTTGAAATGAGCATTTTATTGCAATTTTATTGTCAAATTAGTTATAAGACATAAGAATATAGTTGGGGAACATTTTTTAGAATATAAAAATTCTAGGAAGCTTACACCATAGAGTCGCTAAAAAGTCAAAGTGGAGAGTTGATTCTACTCCGTGAGCTAGGTCAAGAAGTCCTTGAAGTGAACATTTACTTTCCATTTTTATGGCAAAATTAGTTATTAGACTTGCTAGTATTTTTGGATATCATGTTTTTAGAATATTTAACTACTATAAGCTTGCACCATAGAGTCACTAAAAACTCATAGTGCAGAGCTGATTCTACGCCGTGAGTTAGGTTAAGAACTCCTTGAAGTGGTCTTTTTTTTGCCATTTTTATGGTCAAATTAGTTATTAGACATGAGAATATAGTTGGAGAACATGTGTTCAATGTATATAAATGCTACGAAGCTTGCGCCATAGAGTTACTATAAAGTCAAAGTGCAGAGTTGATTCAACTCCCTGAGCCGTGTTCTTGCCATTTTTATGGTCAAATTAGTTATTAGACATGAGAATATTGTGGGAGAAAATGTTTGAAGAGTATAAAAATTCTAGGAAGCTTGCATAATAGAGTAACTAAAAAGTCAAAGTGCATAGTCGATTCTACTCCGTGAGCCATTTTCTTGCCATTTTTATGGTCAAATTAGTTATTAGACATGAGAATATTGTTGGAGAACAAGTTTGCAGAGTATAAAAATTCTAGGAAGCTTGCATAATAGAGTAACTAAAAAGTTAAAGTGCATAGTTGATTCAATTCCGCAAGCCAGGTCTAAAACAACTTAAAGTGAGCATTTTACTTGCTATTTTTATGGTCAAATTAGTTCTGAGACATGAGAATATTGTTAGCATTTTCTTGCCATTTTTATGGTGAAATTATTTATAAGACATGAAAATATAGTTGGAGAATATATTTTCAGAGTAAAAAAAGGCGAGTAAGCTTGGACCTTAGAGTCACTAAAAAGTCAAAGTGCAGAGTTGATTCTGCTCCGTGAGCCAGGTCAAGAACTTCTTGAAATGAGCATTTTCTTGCAATTTTATTGTCAAATTAGTTATAAGATATAAGAATATAGTTGGAGAACATTTTTTAGAATATAAAAATTCTAGGAAGCTTGCACCATAGAGTCGCTAAAAAGTCAAAGTGGAGAGCTGATTCTACTCCGTGAGCTAGGTCATGAAGTCCTTGAAGTGAGCATTTACTTTCCATTTTTATGGCTAAATTTGTTATTAGACTTGCTAGTATTTTTGGATAACATGTTTTTAGAGTATTTAACTGCTACGAAGCTTGCACCATAGAGTCACTAAAAACTCATAGTGCAGAGCTGATTCTACTCCGTGAGCCAGGTCAAGAACTCCTTGAAGTGGACATTTTCTTGCCATTTTTATGGTCAAATTAGTTATTAGACATGAGAATATAGTTGGAGAACATGTGTTCAAAGTATAAAAATGCTAGGAAGCTTGCGCCATAGAGTCACTAAAAAGTCAAAGTGCAGAGTTGATTCTACTCCGTGAGCCGTTTTCTTGTCATTTTTATGGTCAAATTAGTTATTAGACATGTGAATATTGTTGGAGAACATGTTTGCAGAGTATAAAAATTCTAGGAAGCTTGCATAATTGAGTAACTAAAAAGTCAAAGTGCATAGCTAATTCTATTCTGCGAGCTAGGTCTAAAACAACATAAAGTGAGCATTTTCTTGTTATTTTTATGGTCAAATTAGTTCTAAGACATGAGAATATTGTTGGAGAGAATATTTTCAGAGTATCAAAATTCTAGGAAGCTTGCGTCATAGAGTCACTAAAAAGTCAAAGTGCAGAGCTGATTCTACTACGTGAGCCAAAAGTCCTTGAAGTGAGCATTTTATTTCCTTTTTATGGACAAATTAGTTATTAGACTTGCTAATATTGTTGGATAACATGTATTTAGAGTATATAACTGCTATGAAGCTTGTTCCGTAGAGTCATTAAAATCTTAGAGTGCAGAGCTGATTCTATTCTATGAACCATGTCAAGAACTCCTTGAAGTGAGCATTTTTTTGTCATTTTTATGGTCAAATTAGTTATAAGACCTGAAAATATAGTTGTAGAATATATTTTCAGAGTAAAAAAAGAATAGGAACCTTGCACCATAGAGTCACTAAAAAGTCAAAATGCAGAGTTGACTCTACTCCGTGAGCCAGGTCAAAAACTCCTTGAAGTGAGCATTTTCTTGCAATTTTATGGTCAAATTAGTTATTTGACATAAGAATATAGTTGGCGAGAATTTGTTTAGAATATAAAAATTCTAGGAAGCTTGCACCATAGAGTCGCTAAAAAGTCAAAGTGGAGAGCTGATTCTACTCTTTGAGCTAGGTCAAGAAGTCCTTGAAGTGAGCATTTACTTTCCATTTTTATGGCCAAATTAGTTATTAGACTTGCTAATATTTTTGGATAACATGTTTTTAGAGTATTTAACTACTATAAGCTTGCACCATAGAGTCACTAAAAACTCATAGTACAAAGTTGATTCTATTCCGTGACCCAGGTCAAGAACTCCTTGAAGTGGTCATTTTCTTGCCATTTTTATGGTCAAATTAGTTATTATACATGAGAATATAATTGTAGAACATGTGTTCAAAGTATAAAAATGCTAGGAAGCTTGTGCCATAGAGTCACTAAAAAGTCAAAGTGTAGAGTTGATTCTACTCCGTGAGCCGTTATCTTGCCATTTTTATGGTCAAATTAATTATTAGACATGAGAATATTGTTGGATAACATGTTTGAAGAGTATAAAAATTCTCGAAAGCTTGCATAATAGAGTAACTAAAAAGTCAAAGTGCATAGCTGATTTTATTCCGCACGCCAGGTCTAAAACTACTTAAAGTGAGCATTTTCTTGCTATTTTTATGGTCAAATTAGTTCTGAGGCATGAGAATATTGTTGGAGAACATGTTTGCAGAGTATAAAAATTATAGGAAGCTTGCATAATAGAGCAAGTAAAAGTCAAAGTGCATAGCTAATTCTATTCCGCGAGCCATGTCTAAAACTACTTAAAGCGAGCATTTTCTTGCTATTTTAATGGTCAAATTAGTTCTGAGACATGAGAATATTGTTGGAGAGCATATTTTCAAATTACCAAAATGCTAGGAAACTTGCGCCGTAGAGTTGCGAAAAGGTCAAAGTGAAGAGCTGATTCTACTCTGTGAGCTAGAAGTCCTTGAAGTGAGCATTTTATTTCCTTTTTATGGACAAATTAGTTATTAGACTTGCTAATATTATTGGATAACATGTTTTTAGAGTATATAACTTCTATGAAGCTTGTTTCGTAGAGTCATTAAAAACTTACAGTACAGAGTTGATTCTATTCTGTGAACCATGTCAAGAACTCCTTGAAGTGAGCATTTTCTTGCCATTTTTATGGTCAAATTAGTTATAAGACATGAAAATATAGTTGGAGAATATATTTTTAGAGTAAAAAAGGCTAGAAAGCTTGCTCCATAGAGTCACTAAAAAGTCAAAGTGCAGAGTTGATTCTGCAACATGAGCCAGGTCAAGAACTTCTTGAAATGAGCATTTTCTTGCAATTTTATTGTAAAATTAGATATAACACATAAGAATATATTTGGAGAACATTTTTTAGAATATAAAAATTCTAAGAAGATTGCACCATAGAGTCGCTAAAAAGTCAAAGTGGAGAGCTGATTCTACTCCGTGAGTCAGGTCAAGAAGTCCTTGAAGTGAGCATTTACTTTCCATTTTTATGGCTAAATTTGTTGTTAGAATTGCTAATATTTTTGGATAACATGTTTTTAGTGTATTAAACTGCTATAATCTTGCACCATAGAGTCACTAAAAACTCATAGTGCAGAGCTGATTCTACTCCGTGAGCCAGGTCAAGAACTCCTCTAAGTGGTCATTCTCATGCCATTTTTATGGTCAAATTAGTAATTAGACATGAGAATATAGTTGGAGAACATGTGTTCAAAGTATATAAATGCTAGGAAGCTTCCGCCATAGAGTCAATAAAAAGTCAAAGTGCAGAGTTGATTCTACTCCGTGAGCCATTTTCTTTCCATTTTTATGGTCAAATTAGTTATTAGACAGGAGAATATTGTTGGAGAACATGTTTGCAGAGTATAAAAATTCTAGGAAGCTTGCATAATAGAGTAACAAAAAGTCAAAGTGCATAGCTGATTCTATTCCGCGAGCCAGGTCTAAAACAACATAAAGTGAGCATTTTCTTGTTATTTTTATGGTTAAATTAGTTCTAAGACATGAGAATATTGTTGGAGAGAATATTTTCAAAGTATTAAAATGCTAGGAAGCTTGCGCCATAGAGTCACTAAAAAGTCAAAGTGCAGAGCTGATTCTACTCCGTGAGCCAAAAGTCCTTGAAGTGAGCATTTTATTTCCTTTTTATTCTTAAATTAGTTATTAGACTTGATAATATTATTGGATAACATGTTTTTAGAGTATATATCTGCTACAAACTTGTTCTATAGAGTCATCAAAAACTTATAGTGCAGAGCTGATTATACTTTGTGAACTATGTCAAGAACTCCTTGAAGTGAGCATTTTCTTGCCATTTTTATGGTCAAATTAGTTTTAACACATGAAAATATAGTTGGAGAATATATTTTCAGAGTAAAAAAAGGCTAGGAAGCTTGCACCATAGAGTCACTAAAAAGTGAAAGTGCAGAGTTGATTCTACTTTGTGAGCCAAGTCAAGAACTCCTTGAAGTGAGCATTTTCTTGCAATTTTTATGGTCAAATTAGTTATTAGACATAAGAATATAGTTGGAGAACATATGTTTAGAATATAAAAATTATAAGAAGCTTGCACCATAGAGTCGCTAAAAAGTCAAAGTGGAGAGTTGATTCTACTCCGTGAGTCAGGTCAAGAAGTCCTTGAAGTGAGCATTTACTTTCCATTTTTTGGCCAAATTAGTTATTAGACTTACTAGTATTTTTGGATAACATGTTTTTAGAGTGTTTAAGTGTTATGAAGCTTGCACCATAGTGTTGGCAATTGGATCTTGTGGTGAATGCGATTCATTAAAGGTTATCAGGCAAACAAATAACAGCGGAAGCAATAAAATCTTGTTTACCGTACTTCTGGATTGATGTAGAGGATGAACCGTTGCAGAGAACCACCTCTCAATCTTCTGCAGTATGTCCCAAGTTGAATCCTGCTGTTGTGTGGGCAACAATCCGCAGGATTCTCTCAATCTGCTCCTGTTCTTTCTAACTGTCAAATGAGGCACTGACTTAGGGTTAACAGGAACTGAGATAACTTATTTGTAAGGGCTACTGCAGGGACCAGGAGGAGAAATTGGGCTGGGCCTCAATTTAATTTAATTAACCAAGCTTAGCCCAAAGCTTTTAATTAAATCCAATAATAATAATATAGTCCACTAAAATATTATTATTGCACTACCCATCCAATCCCAAATTATGTTCTGGGCTCCTTCTTATTATAAGCCCGATAGTCTCCCCATGTTTAAGATATACAATGCCCATTAATTAATTAAGTTACTGACAACTCAAATTAATTAATATCTCATCCGAGAGTAGTACCACTCAACCTTTTTATCATGCCGGAAATTAATCCACTTGCAAGATTTACATGATAAACCTTATGAGCTCCTCAAGGGGACATCATCAACCTATGACGGACATGGATTCCTTCTACAATCAACAGCACACCATAGATACAGCACTACTTCCCAACTCACCGAGTTTGTTGATTTAATACATATAAATCTCACCCATTGATGAATCAAAGAAATACATACTGCCCTACGTGTCGAGGTTATTGTATAGGGATTAAGAGCACGAACTTCCATAATAACAGAGATCAAGTTCTTCTATAAGTCAGTATAAGTCGAACGATCTCAGGCGGTCCTGCTCAATACACACAAGTGCACTAATGTGATTCTATAGCCAAGACAAGCTAATACCAAACCACACTACAACCATACCGATAGAGAGTCCCCGTCTATCTCAGTTGTGAGCATCTGTTTATACTTTATAAGGAAACCGATAATATGATCTTACGCGTGTTGTCGCACAACATATTATCTACAATATAAAGTAAATGGACTATTGCATCATGCATATAAAATAAATTATAAGATGCAATCATTTGATCAATGATTCTCATTTCAAATATTGTTATGACATTGTTCATACTAAAGCTAGACTTTTAGTATACAATCCAACAATCTCCCACTTATACTAAAAGACTATGATGTCATGTCTTCTGCCATACATCTGATTCCTACTCCCACTACACGACCATTAAAAGCTCTCGCCTTAAGGTCCTTGTAAATGGTTTACTAGGTCATCATCCGATGTAATCTAGGCGACAACAACCTTCCCCTCATCATACGATTTCTCGTAACAGGTGGTACTCACCCTCCATGTGTTTAATTGCCTTATGGACTTGTGATTTCTTCAAGTTTGCAACTGCACCAATATCATCAATGTAAATTGTGATTACCTTGGGCAAACTTAGAAACACTTCAAAGTCCATCATGAAGTCTCTAGAGTCATATAGATACTTTGGCTGCCTCTTAGGCTCCAATTCATCATCTTTCCATGATGGAGTCCGGAGTCTGAAATATATTTCTATATAACACTCCTCCACATTATGACTCTACTTCCTAAGATTAAACACATAACCTTTGAGGTGAATTTACTACCGTCCAATCTGACTAAAAAATCTGAATCTACGTAATCCACAAGAAGCAGTGAATCTGTTTAGTAAATCCACATATAATTTCCAGTCCTTCTTAGGCACTTTATATATGTCTTACTACAGTTCATCATTCTTGTTCCAGGTTACGTTGATACCCACTGTTCATGCATCCAGCAAAACAGATATCCAATATCGTTCATAGCATTCCTTAGATTAAGCTTCCTTATTCGCCGAAGCATAAGGAACCGCTTTCATCCTCTTTATCTTCTTCTTGTGTCTCAAAGACACATTCACTTAGATAAATTTACATGCTAAACGAGTATGGACTGTATCATTTATGAAACTTGAGATAAGCATAACATCCTTTCATATGATCCGTATTACCGTGATCAAAAGGATATATTTTACTTTTCTTAAGTCCTTCATATCATACTACTTTCTTAATCATACCCATACGCCCAATAATACTCTTTCATTGTCTCCAATGAGCAAGATACTATCTACATATAGTACAAGAATTACCACCACGTTTCCGTCACTCTTTACAATACACAAGATACATCCGCTCATTGAATAAATCCATATCTATGGATTTCCTTTTCAAAACAGATGTTTCACAATCTCAAAGCTTGGTTTAGTCCATTGATGGACATCTATAAGCTTACTATTAAAATGCGCTTAGCCCTTTGCAATGAATTACATAGATGTTTTCCTCAAGACTTCCAATCAGGAAAGCTGTCTTGACATCTATTTGTTGTTCCTCATAATTCAATATGAGCAGCAAAATTTAAAAGAATCCGGATCAACTAAGCATAGCTACAAGCGAACAGGTTTTCTCATAATCGAACCATTTCTTTCCGAGTACACATTTTCGCAACAAGCTTTGCTTCCAAGGTTTTCACCTTACCGTATGATCGTCTTTTATTTCATCATTCATTACAACTTACTAAGATTCCGCATTTTAATCTTGTAGTGCTAAGTCGTATCCGTGGGATAATACCATATTTACTAGGGACCAAGTCTCACGACTCTCCCAAAATATATATTTTATGAGTTGTCGAACAACCCTCCCACTACGACAAGGTACTACATGTAATTGTGTATCAGATGTGACGCGCGTTGCAGTTTACCTTGTGGCATATCCTCTTGTACACTTGGTACTTATACTTAGTGTTTTCTCTCTCATTTCCTTTAGAACAATTTTTACATTGGTTTGTGATTTATTACATAGTCCTTTTCCAAAAATCTAGTGTTTGTGTTAACAATCACTCTTCGATCTTTTGGACTAAATAAATCACCCTCTATTTTTCTAGGATGTCCCATAAACAGACAAATGTTATACGAATTACTGTTTCTAGGGCTTATCCATAAAATGAATTTATTCATTTTTAATAATTCTTCATCTATCTAATCATTACTATAAGAGATTATACCTTCTATTCACCACACCATTCCACTGGGGAATGTCCGGTGTTGCCATCTTGAGATTTAATCTCAACTTCTGATTAATAGCTCCTAACTATCCTAAGAGGTATTTACCACCACGGTTAAACCGTAATGACTACCTCTTGCCTGGATAATATTAGGTCCGCTTGAATCAGAATGAACTTATTCCAACATATATATCTTTGGCTCTACACTCCACAGCTTTGAAAAGGCAGTTAATCATTTTTACTTTCAAGCAGGACTCGCAAGTTTGATAGTTTCCACTTCAGATAAACTTTACGGTCCATCGGCTATCAACTTTTGAATCCTACTCAAGTAAAATGAATTAGTCTTAGACGCCAAATGTATGTTTAGTTCATCTCCGATGGTTCCTTTCTCTTACTAATATTAGAAGATGCATTATTAATTACTATTTCTTGCATCTGTGGGATGAACATAATTCAAGAGTATAATTATTATCCACCAACGTACTAAACGGATTATACCCCCATTCCTCATCATTATGACCATGTCATATAAATGAAATGAAGTATCCATCCGTTAATGCATAGAAACCGAAATTAAATTCTTTCCATGAAAACATACGTAAAGATAATTTCTCATAATCAATCATTTATTCCTATCATAAGATAGATAAATAACTCCCACTGCAATAGCCACTACCTTCGTAGTTTTACCCATGTCATAACTATCTTATCCTCACTTAGTAATAAATATTTAGTGATTCCAGTATCTACACACTTCGTGTTAATAGATGCCATCACTAATCATGTTTAAACAACTAGTGAATAAGATATTAAACTTGTTCACTTTATGATGAAAATGGCTTTCCTTTGCCACATGTTTTGTCAGAAGTCTCCCACCATATACATCCTCTAGTATTTCAGGTAGAACTTTCTCAAAACATCAAGGCTAAACATGGAGAATAAAATTGATCTAGGTTTCCCTTTCAATTCATACTCCAAGCTTTTCCAATTCATTCATCAAATTCTATCATGATCTTGCGCCTTTTAAATTACTCAAGTATCTGAAGAGTTACATGAGTTCATCATATTTCTATGATCCTCTCATCTCTTCACTAAAGACTTTAATAGGCATCATGAGCCGTCCTTTGAGAGAACACATGTATTTTCTTAAGCAGTAAATTTCAAAATTAAGATTCTTTTCTAATCAGTTAATTTGGACAAGTAAATATAATTTCTTTTAGTTAACAATTAGTGAGACTAAAACTATTCGAAATACAGAGAATCACGATTAAATTTACTGATCAAAACTTCGAATTTTATCCTTTTATATTGTTTCCCTCAAAACAATATAAAATAAAATTCACCGACATCTCAAGCACCGTGAGTCTGCAAGCCACGTTAGTGTGGACGTTTACAAACCCGAACATTTACAAGAGAAGGTTTTACCCATTAATTTCATTTGTCAACCTAACTTTATGACAAAATAATTAATAGTCGGTTACTCTTTAGCCATGCAAATAATAGCAGTGACTCCGTTGGGGAGGATACTAATTATTTACACCTAAGTGTACACCATTATTTGATCCCAAGTCCACTGCGCGAGCTTATGTGCCTTACAGTTGGAGAAGTACACACGCGCTCGGGTAGCTTCCTACAATCATCAATTATAAGTTTGTACCAGTGTACCGCACACAAACTCATCAGTTAGGGAGGAAGGCCTATGCCAACATGCAAGTTTATGTGCCACATTACAAACAATAATTATTTATGAAGTCTGTACCAGTGATCCATGAATAAACTCATCCGTTAGGGAGGAAGGCCTATGCCAACACGCAAGTTTACTCACATCACTTACAAACCAATAATGGAGGCCGTGAGAATTTATTACCAATCCCCTCTCCCACTTAGTTATTTAATACCGAGGGTTTTAAACATGCATATAATATTTCATAAATAAAATATACATCTTAGCATGCTTCTATTAACAGCAATTTAAGTAAATAAATCACATAGAACATGCCTTTCATATATAACAATTAATTGTCAAGTTAAAATAATTAAATCAGTTATATATCATTAATTAATTGTATAAAATGTTGGATCAATTAAATAGGCCCAGCTGACCCAAAATTTATTAGCAAAAAAAATGAGCAACCAATTAATAAAATAATTAAGCCCATTTAACCTGCCAATTTCTACATTAAGGTCTAGCCCAATATTTAAATCAGGCCCAACATAATACCCACAATTAATTAAATCCAGCAATTAAAATTGCCTAGCAGCCCATTACCATTTTAATTAAAATTGGGCCCAACAGCCCAAAACCAAATTAAAATTAATTGAGCAGCCCACAAGCAAGAAATAGGCCCAGCAGCATTTTTAATTAAAATGAGAACAGGCCCAAAAGCCCAACTGCCGACCCAGCAGCCCATCAACAAGCTGCCCTAATATCAGCCGCCGCCAAGAAGTAATCTCCCAGCCTGCTCCGGCGCTTCCGGTCGCCTCTGCCGCCGGCAGCCGCGCCAGCATTCGCCGCCAACAGCGCCGCCCGCCGCTGAGTCGCCACCAATCGCCGCACGCCACCGCTCGAGGACAACACCTTGCCGGACGCACAACTATCGCCAAACCAGTCGTCGTTCCGCCACTCAACTGCCGCACGCCGCCGCTCACTGCCCAGCGACTGCTTACCATCGCCGTGCACCAGCAGGCGGCTGATACAAACCCTGCAGATCCGTCGACCATAAGCGCCGCCGACCAGCAGTCGTCCATGCAGACAGTCTTGCTCCGCCGCGCCGACATCGCCGCCTTCACTCGCCACCTGATCCGCCCTGATCTCCTCTGATCCGTCCGGGATCGGGGATGATTCTTTTGAATCTCTCCTGACTCGATCGAATTACCGGCGACCCACCCGGAAGCAGCTACGTCAGACACTACGACGAACGAGCCTTGGAGCGTGAACTGACATGCTCCCCGCCGATGTCTTCTCCCGACGATCGACACACCTTAGTCAACCAGCCAATTCGCCTCGATCTTTCCAGAACACAGATGGACCGCCACCACCGCGTCGCCCAAACGCGAGTCATCGAGCTGTCGCCTCCATCACCGTCCAGACGCCGTCCATCAGTGAGACTCTAGGTCACGCCTACTCGTTGCCCAGATGCCTCGCCGTGGAGTAATAGCCGCCGTGTCACCGTGATAGAATCAGGTCGGCCGAAGCCACCAGCCGTCGATGGTCGGCGCCTTACAGACCCGACTGCCTGCCTGTCTTCTCACTCGCGACCGGAAGAACATCCACCGAGCAGGGGTGGGTGGAGTAAAAAAAACGTGGGGTCCAGTGAACAACAAAAGTGTGTGTATCCAGTGTACGATTCACCAACAAACACCAATGAACACATCCCATTATTATCGATAAAACACAGGAGATATTAGACAAACCCAATCCCTAAATCATGCTTTCAATCGATAACAGAATACAAAGGATATTAACAAATAATATCATATTATTCAAATCCTAAAACATATGCAACTATATCAAGATTTTATTAGAAAATCACATAGTCACATAAACTAATGAATCACGATTCACCATGATACCAGGCTCTGATACCAATTGTTGGCAATTGGATCTTGTGGTGAATGCGATTCATTAAAGGTTATCAGGCAAACAAATAACAGCGGAAGCAATAAAATCTTGTTTACCGTACTTCTGGATTGATGTAGAGGATGAACCGTTGCAGAGAACCACCTCTCAATCTTCTGCAGTATGTCCCAAGTTGAATCCTGCTGTTGTGTGAGCAACAATCCGCAGGATTCTCTCAATCTGCTCCTGTTCTTTCTAACTGTCAAATGAGGCACTGACTTAGGGTTAACAGGAACTGAGATAACTTATTTATAAGGGCTACTGCAGAGACCAGGAGGAGAAATTGGGCTGGGCCTCAATTTAATTTAATTAACCAAGCTTAGCCCAAAGCTTTTAATTAAATCCAATAATAATAATATAGTCCACTAAAATATTATTATTGCACTACCCATCCAATCCCAAATTATATTCTGGGCTCCTTCTTATTATAAGCCCGATAGTCTCCCCATGTTTAAGATATACAATGCCCATTAATTAATTAAGTTACTGACAACTCAAATTAATTAATATCTCATCCGAGAGTAGTACCACTCAACCTTTTTATCATGCCGGAAATTAATCCACTTGCAAGATTTACATGATAAACCTTATGAGCTCCTCAAGGGGACATCATCAACCTATGACGGACATGGATTCCTTCTACAATCAACAGCACACCATAGATACAGCACTACTTCCCAACTCACCGAGTTTGTTGATTTAATACATATAAATCTCACCCATTGATGAATCAAAGAAATACATACTGCCCTACGTGTCGAGGTTATTGTATAGGGATTAAGAGCACGAACTTCCATAATAACAGAGATCAAGTTCTTCTATAAGTCAGTATAAGTCGAACGATCTCAGGCGGTCCTGCTCAATACACACAAGTGCACTAATGTGATTCTATAGCCAAGACAAGCTAATACTAAACCACACTACAACCATACCGATAGAGAGTCCCCGTCTATCTCAGTTGTGAGCATCTATTTATACTTTATAAGGAAACCGATAATATGATCTTCCGCGTGTTGTCGCACAACATATTATCTACAATATAAAGTAAATGGACTATTGCATCATGCATATAAAATAAATTATAAGATGCAATCATTTGATCAATGATTCTCATTTCAAATATTGTTATGACATTGTTCATACTAAAGCTAGACTTTTAGTATACAATCCAACACATAGAGTCACTAAAAACTCATAGTGCAGAGCTGATTCTACTCCGTGAGCCAGGTCAAGAACTCCTTGAAGTGGACATTTTATTGCCATTTTTATGGTCAAATTTATTATTAGACATGAGAATATAGTTGGAGAACATGTGTTCAAAGTATAAAAATGCTACGAAGCTTGCTCCATAGAGTCACTAAAAAGTCAAAGTGCAGAGTTGATTCTACTCCGTGAGCCATTTTCTTGCCAATTTTATGGTCAAATTAGTTATTAGACATGAGAATATTGTTGGAGAACATGTTTGATGATTATAAAAATTCTAGGAAGCTTGCATAATAAAGTAACTAAAAAGTCAAAGTGGATAGTTGATTCTATTCCGCGAGCCAAGTCCAAAAACACTTAAAGTGAGCATTATCTTGCTATTTTTATGGTCAAATTAGTTCTGAGACATGAGAATATTGTTGAAGAGCATAATTTCAGAGTTTCAAAATGCTAGGAAGCTTGCGCCATGGAGTCACTAAAAAGTCAAAGTGCATAGCTGATTCTACTCCGTGAGCCAGAAGTCCTTGAAGTGAGCATTTTATTTCCTTTTTATGGACAAATTAGTTATTATACTTGCTAATATTATTGGATAACATGTTTTTAGAGTATATAACTGCTCTGAAGCTTGTTCCATAGAGTTATTAAAAACTTACAGTGCAGAGCTGATTCTATTCTGTGAACCATGTCAAGAGCTTCTTGAAGTGAGCATTTTCTTGCCATTTTTAAGGTCATATTAGTTATAAGACATGAAAATATAGTTGGAGAATATATTTTCAGTGTAAAAAAAGGCTAGGAAGCTTACACCATAGAGTCAATAAAAAGTCAAAGTGCAGAGTTGATTCTACTCCGTGAGCCATTTTCTTTCCATTTTTATGGTCAAATTAGTTATTAGACATGAGAATATTGTTGAAGAACATGTTTGCAGAGTATAAAAATTCTAGGAATCTTGCATAATAGAGTAACTAAAAAGTCAAAGTGCATAGCTAATTCTATTCCGCGAGCCAGGTCTAAAACAACATAAAGTGAGCATTTTCTTGTTATTTTTATGGTCAAATTAGATCTTAAACATGAGAATATTATTGGAGAGCATATTTTTAGAGCATCAAAATGCTAGGAAGCTTGCGCAATAGAGTCACTAAAAAGTCAAAGTGCAGAGCTGATTCTACTCCGTGAGCCAAAAGTCCTTGAAGTGAGCATTTTATTTCCTTTTTATGGACAAATTAGTTATTAGAATTGCTAATATTGTTGGATAACATGTATTTAGAGTATATAACTGCTATGAAGCTTGTTCCGTAGAGTCAATAAAATCTTAGAGTGCAAAGCTGATTCTATTCTATGAACCATGTCAAGAACTCCTTGAAGTGAGCATTTTCTTGCCATTTTTATGGTCAAATTAGTTATAAGACATGAAAATATAGTTGGAAAATATATTTTCAGAGTAAAAAAAGGATAGGAAGCTTGCACCATAGAGCCACTAAAAAGTCAAAATGCAGAGTTGACACTACTCCGTGAGCCAGGTCAAAAACTCCTTGAAGTGAGCATTTTCTTGCAATTTTATGGTCAAATTAGTTATGTGACATAAGAATACAGTTGGAGAGCATTTTTTTAGAATACAAAAATTCTAGGAAGCTTGCACCATAGAGTCGCTAAAAAGTCAAAGTGGAGAGCTGATTCTACTCCGTGAGCCAGGTCAAGAAGTCCTTGAATTGAGCATTTACTTTCCATTTTTATGGCCAAACTAGTTATTAGAATTGCTAATATTTTTGGATAACATGTTTTTAGAGTATTTAACTACTATAAGCTTGCACCATAGAGTCACTAAAAACTCAGTGCAAAGCTGATTCTACTCCATGAGCCAGGTCAAGAACTCCTTGAAGTGGTCATTTTCTTGCCATTTTTATGGTCAAATTAGTTATTAAACATGAGAATATAGTTGGAGAACATGTGTTCAAAGTATAAAAATGCTAGGAAACTTGTGACATAGAGTCACTAAAAAGTCAAAGTGTAGAGATGATTCTACTCCGTGAGCCGTTTTCTTGCCATTTTTATGGTCAAATTAATTACTAAACATGAGAATATTGTTGTAGAACATGTTTGAAGAGTATAAAAATTCTAGGAAGCTTGCTGATGTGTGATATTTTCACCTAGATTTAGTGTCTTTTTATATGTCTTTTTGTATGATTTTATCCATATTTTATGTGTTATTTGGATGCTAGATATGATAAGGAAGGCATAGGAAAAAGCGGATCTAAATTCGGAGTTGAAACGAGGGAGAACGGACAAAAACGGAAGAAGTAAAACAGGGCGTGCACCTACACGGGCCGTGTATGGAACACGGCCCTGTAAGAAGTGACCTTGTGCGGACGCTAGAAGCACCAACTCAGCCACCCCTGTGGCCGAGTGTAGGACACGGACCGTGTGCAGAGACACGGGCCGTGCACAGCGCACGGGCCTATCCAGAAAGCCGTGCGACAATGTCAGAAAATACAACACGGCCACTCCTGTGGCCGTGTGCTGCACACGAGCCGTGTAGGTGTCAAAACTGCTGAAATTTCCAGAAACTTCTAGAAGCTCCCCAAGGGGTATAAATACCCATTTATTCAACAATTTAAAAAAAAAGATCCGAAATTCCACCCTTCAACACACACAACACACACAATTCTCTCCATTTTACACCATCATCTTCATTCATTCACCATCCTTTGGATCTACCATCATCCAACCATCAAAATCATCATCCAATTGAAGAAAAGAAGCAAGGAAGAGAGGAAGATAACAAGAGAAGGAAGGAAATCACCATTGAAGTGACATCAAGGGAGTTTCCATTCATTTCTTGTATTAAACCTCATAGTTTCATCATGTTTTGTAAGGATCTTAATGTCTATGTTCATTTCCTTCTTAATATGGTAGGCTAATCTCCCTTGTGAGATTAGCAACATGAGAGTTGTTGGATAATTTTGGGGATTTGTGTATTCAAATTCATATGTTAATTGGATCTATGATTTTCTACCATTGATTATTAATTGCTTGAATTGTATTGATGATTTGTGTGTTTAGTTGTTCTAGATATATGATTAGATTGAGAAATCAATTATATGCTTAGGATAATTAAGTGAATCATTTCATCAAACACTTCATGTGCATTATAGATTGTGAAGAGATTGAGAAGTCCTCCATAGTTTAGAACCCTTTGGTAGGACATGTGATTGGTTTGATTGAGAGATTGATTAATTGTGTGAAGGGACTCTCATTTAAGCTTAGTACCTAGTTGGAATTGTTTAAGTGAAAACCAATCCATTGAGCTATTTGATATTCATATCCTATCCATCTCGAGAGGGAGTTTAGGTGATTTTAGTGTTGGCTCTTAGTCTTCAATCCATGATACATATGAATTTGATACATAATTCCTAGAATTACCACTTCTTGATTGTTGTTAATCTCACTTTTAATCAATTTGGTAAACCACTTTTCATCCATCCATCTTGTTCATTTGATCATTGCTTGTTTACTTGCATTGATTGATTTAATTTCTTGTTTGATCAACCTCCATTTGTTGATTAGTCTCTATAAAATTATAAGAAATGTGAGATCGCTTAAGCACTAGTGCCTACCTCCCTTGGGTTCGATAATTTCTTGAATTGGTCATTCTCCACTAAACTATGGCTAATCAAATGGCGCCGTTGTCGGGGAGGTAACGGTTGCTAGTAGTTTGACGAAAGATCGTTTTGAGTAATCTTAATAGAGACATTTTTTTTATTTTATTTGTTTACTTGAATTTGCTTTGTGAAACGTTGTTCTAACTTCTTTTGCTTTGGAGGTGTTGCAAACAAGATCCAAGGGGAAGCAAGTAGAACCTATCGATTGGGAGATTGAGCATACGTTGAGAAGGAGAAGAAAGGAGAACAAAAATAGTGAGCGAATGGAGAACTTTCAAGAGGATAATCGTGTGGAGATAGAGCATGATGGGGATGGAGGACACAATATGAACGTGCATGACAACGCACCTCAATTCAATGCAAATCTTCCTCAACAAGCCTATCAAAATCATGGAGCTATGAACAACCAAGCTTTGCTTCAACAAATAGTGCAACAAGTTCTAAGGCAACAAGGCATTCAACAAGCTTATGCTCCTCTGCAACAAGCATATGTACCACCACCACCACCTCCGGTGCAACATGGAATGCAAAATGATCAAAGGGTGATCCGAGATTTCTTCATGCCTAGGACAATGCCACAAATGATGGGACCACCAATTCATGCCAACAACTTTGAATTTAAAATGGGCTTGATTTCATTGGTGAGAGAGCAACAATTTAGTGGAACTCCGAATGAAGATCCTAATGCTCATCTAGCTCAATTCAATGATTGCTATCACCGTGAAGATGAATGGGGTGAGTGAAGATTGTATCAAGATGAGGTTATTTCCATTTTCGTTGAGGGATAGTGATCGAACATGGCTCTCCACTCTTACTCCCGGTACGTGCAACACATGGGACGAGCTAGCACAAATGTTCTTGAACAAATATTTCCCACCTTCCAAGACGCTTCAAATGAAAAGTTTGATTACTCAATTCAAGCAATTGCCTCAAGAAAGCTTTTACAAAGCGTGGGAAAGATTTAAGGAAATGCTACGCAAGTGTCCTCAACATGGATTTCCAGAAAATCAACAAGTGGGGTTTTTCTACCAAGGTTTGGTAAATGGTCAAAGAGTGCTTGTTGATGCTTCGGCGGGTGGATCCGTACTTGGAGTGACTCCAGAAAGGGCTATTCGAATTTTTGATGAAATTGCTACAAATGTCTACCAATGGCCATCGGAGAGGGTTAGTGGATGCTACGAATTTGAGAGCTATGATCAAGGCCAACACTCGAGTGTGAAGAGTGTGAATGTTGAGCCACAAACGCCAAGCATGGAAATGATAGTAGCGGAGGTAATGAAGCAAATGAGTTCGAAACAAGGAGTGACTAATCAAGGAGTTAATATGGTTGATGGCCAAATGGATCAAAGTGTGTTTCCTCCAAATGGTGTTAGTGGGGAACAATGGGCTATGACAATGCCACGTGTGGAGGATGTGCAATACATGCAAGGAAGAAACTACCAAGGGAATTACCAAAATAATTTCCAAGGTAGTTTCAACCAAAGTCAAGGAGACTATCCACCAAAGCAAGGAGGTTTCAATGGTCAAAGTAGTGGAAGCTCATACCCACAACAACAACAAAGACATGGTAACTTTTCCTACTCTAATCCGAGCAATGCGGTTGCGTATCCTTCGGGATATCAACCGGGGGCTAAGGCACCAAACAATGAGGGAAGAGCATCAACCGATGAGCTACTTGAACAATTGATTTCATCAAACAAAGCTAGAGAAGTATCGGAAAAAGCTAGAGATGAAGCTAATGAAAGAAGATTCAAAGCTATTGAGGAAAATAGTGATAGAAGATGCAAAGCTTTGGAATACAATGTTGGACAAACGGCAAGTTCATTGAGTGCTCAACAAAAAGGAAAGTTTCCGGCCACAACCGAAGTTAATCCAAAGGCTCAATGTTTGTTGGTTGATATGAATGAGGAACGAAAGGTTGAAGAAGGGTTGGTGGAAAGCAAGGTTGTTGAAGAAATGGAAGAAGTATGTAAGAAAGAAGAGAAGGGGCCTAAATGGATACCCAAGTGGAAGAGGGTGCAAGAGGAAAAGAAAGTAGAGGAGAAGGTCAAAGAAGAAGAGTACAAACGTGACTATTGGGGTATCCCGATCACTCCATTCCCTATTCCCTATCCACAAATGTTTGTAAAGGAGGAGAAGAAGAAGGAATTTGAGGAGTATGTCATGTCGCTCAAGAAAAAGTATGAAGAGAAAAAGAAAGAGGAGCAACCCAAAATGAGTAAGTCGATGCAAAAAGGGGGACCCACGAAGGTTGGTGATCCGGGGAAGTTCATAATTCCTTGTGATTTTGAAGGAAAAAGCACCCTTGATGCATTGTGTGACTTGGGGGCAAGTGTCAACGTGATGTCTCATGCCACGTTTAAAGACCTTGAAATTGGAGAGCTAAAGCCTACGACTATCCATCTTGAAGTGGTAAATGGTGAAGTTGTGAAGCCACTTGGGATTGTTGAAGACGTGGAGGTGAAAGTGAAGGGGCTAGCTTTCCCGGTTGATTTCATGGTGTTGGAAGTAAAGGCGGACCCTCGAGTTCCACTCATTTTGGGAAGACCATTTCTAGCCACCAGAAGAGCAACGATTGATGTTGGGAGAGAAGAGCTTTCTTTGAGCTCAAATGGAGAGAATGTCACATTCTTGTGCAAGAAAGATAAAGGGATCAAATCTCAACATACAAGGCCTCTGGATGATCTAATGGATCATGACTCTCCACTCTTTGACAACTTAAATTCATTTCTTCATGATTATATGACAATGTCAAATTCTAACTTATCTTCTTATGATGGTAATAGGATGAAAGCCCCGGACCTTGATTGGAAAATTGATAAAGGAGAAAAAGAAAGTCCACTATAATCACTCCTTGATGAAGATTTGATGCTTGTAAGCAAGAATGGTGAGGTTGAGCTTGTTGACAAGAAGAGGGCAAAACTAATGTTCAAAGTGAGGATGCAAGGAGAAAGTGGGATGGACCATCCTTTGGTCCAATGAGCATGAAAATTCCGTCCGGCTTGAAGACGTTAAACTTAGCGCTAAATGGGAGGCAACCCATTCTTTTTATATTTTGATGCTTTTTGTTGATTTTGGTCATGTAGGTGGACTGAGCTCGTGAGAAGAAAGCGTATTGAAGAAAAGAGAAGTGTTTCATGGCTTCTCCACAAGAAGACCATCAATGGAAACTACAAGGGTAAGTCTCACCACTTTTTGCAAACTTAAGTCTCAACTTGTTTCAATTTAAGTTTGGGGGGAGAGTGTGTGGTGTGACTCACCAATTGAGTGTGCTTGATATGATGATATTTTGATAATGATAAGTCTTCTTGTAAAAATTGGTCAATTTTAAAATTTTTCTCATGAGTTTTGGTTGGATTTTGGTATGATTGGTTGTGTTGAAGTTCATGATTGTCCATATTTTTATGAAATTGTTGAGCTAATGGTGTTTGTTGAGTCTTTGAGCATGAGTGAAAGGTATTGGAAGCATGAACGGAGCTTGGAGCTAACGCTTTCATTATCAAATGCCTATTGAGGGAGTACTCTACACCTTATCACTTTTAGTTGCTTGACATAATTTGATTTGGATTGATGTGATTTGCATGCTACTTCATTTGTTATGTTTTAGGGAGGTTTCCTTTTCAATCAAGGATGGGGATGATTGTGAGCTTACATTGTTATGGATGATTGAATATGTGCTTTATTGTTAATGATGGTGATTTTTATTATTGCATGTTGTGTGTTTTTGTTGTGTTTCTTGTTTGTTGAGTCTTTATTTTATGTTTTGTGTGTTTTCTTATTTTTGTCTTGGTATGTTTGGTGGTTTGTTTTGGGATGTTGTGAGTCATTTTTGAACATGAGTGGTGATATGTTTTGGTAGTAAGTGATGACAAGTTATGATTAAGAATCTCTACACTTTCGAATTGTGACATGTTTTACTTAACTTGTTCAATTTTGAGATGAATGTGGTGTAATAAGTTTCTTAAGGTTCGAGCATAAGCTTGTGAGAATTTTAGCCTCAACCGTGCATACATGATATTTTTCTTCATGAGTGGATTGGTTGTGTTTGATAAGTTAGAACTTGCTCAAGGACTATAGGAACGAGCCCGATTAGTGGAGATTAGTGAAATGATCTAAGGCCATCTTTGTTATTCATTGTCATTGCTATATATTTTCCAACCATGAACATCATCCCTAGTTAACCACTTTGAGCCTATAAGCCTTTTTATTGTGAATATAGCACATTACAAGCATTGATTACCCTCTTAAACCTTATATATATACCCTTTGTGTGGGTGATTGAGGAGATGGTAGCTAGTAAGGTTTGATGAGAAAAAAAAAGTGGAAATGGTAAATAAGTAAGAAAAAGGATGAAAAGAGCAAAATGAAGAATGCACATGCAGCCTCAAAACAAGAAATATTAGCAAAGCAACAATAATATGCCCAAGTACTTAAAAATCCAAAGAAGGAAGCATGAATCATAAGAAGCTCAAGAAATCCAAGGAAAGTTGATGAGTAGAGCTTGTGAGTACCAAAGACAAGAAAGGAAGAAAGAAAAGTGGAGAAGTTGAGGAAGTTGATCATCTCTTCGATTACTTACACTTGTTTAGTCACTATTATCCACATTCTTCCTACCCTACCAAAGAGCCTATCATTACATCCCAATTAAAGACCTTTTTGATCATTAATTTAAACTTTGGTGGTTTGTGAATGTAGTCCACGAGCAAGCTTATAGCGAGTCGAGCCAATCGATTAATGAGTATTGATTTACCTTACTTTAAAGAGTGTTGAGAGACATTGATATCCTATGTGAGGCTTGGACTAAAAAGGGACTATATTACACTTTTATTCTCTTTAGATTGAACTTGTTAATTTTTCATGTTATGAGTTTAATGTTGTAGGATGCCTTAGCATAGTTTGTAATTCTTATTATTATTAATGTGTTATTGCTTATGATTCGTTTAGTCTTTTCCAAGGTGAAAATCTCACCCCTTGGTTTATCATTTTCGTTGTTCGGGATGCACAACACTTTAAGTTTGGGGGAGTGATGAGTGATATTCTCACCTAGATTTTAGTGTCTTTTTATGTTCTTTTCGTATGATTTTATCCGTATTTTATGTGTTATTTGGTTGTGTTTTGTGTTTTTATTGAAATGTGTGTGAATGAGATTAAACCTATGATTTTCTCTTTTTATTCGATGCTAGATATGATAAGGAAGGCATAGGAAAAAGCGAATCTAAATTCGGAGTTGAAACGAGGGAGAACGAGCAAAAACGGAAGAAGTAAAATAGGGCGTGCACCTACACGGGCCATGTATGGAACACGGCCCTGTAAGAAGTGACCGTGTGCGGACGCCAAAAGCACCAACTCGGCGACCCCTATGGCCGAGTGCAGGACACGGATCGTGTGCAGGAACACGGGTCGTGCACCGCGCACGGGCCTGTCCAGAAAGCCATGCGACAATGTCAGAAAATACAACATGGCCACCCCTGTGGCCGTGTGCTGCACACGAGCTGTGTAGGTGTCAAAACTGCTGAAATTTCCAGAAACTTCTAAAAGCTCCCCAAGGGGTATAAATACCCATTTATTCAACAATTTAAAAAAAAGGATCCGAAATTCCACCCTTCCACACACACATCACACACAATTCTCTCCATTTTACACCATCATCTTCATTCATTCACCATCCTTTGGATCTACCATCATCCAACCATCAAAATCATCATCTAATTGAAGAAAAAAGCAAGGAAGAGAGGAAGATAACAAGAGAAGGAAGGAAATCACCATTGAAGTGTCATCAAGGGAGTTTCCATTCATTTCTTGTATTAAACCTCATAGTTTCATCATGTTTTGTAAGGATCTTAATGTCTATGTTCATTTCCTTCTTAATATGGTAGGCTAATCTCCCTTGTGAGATTAGCAACATGAGAGTTGTTGGATAATTTTGGGGATTTGTGTATTCAAATTCATATGTTAATTGGATCTATGATTTTCTACCATTGATTATTAATTGCTTGAATTGTATTGATGATTTGTGTGTTTAGTTGTTCTAGATATATGATTAGATTTAGAAATCAATTATATGCTTAGGATAATTAAGTGAATCATTTCATCAAACACTTCATGTGCATTATAGATTGTGAAGAGATTGAGAAGTCCTTCATAGTTTAGAACCCTTTGGTAGGACATGTGATTGGTTTGATTGAGAGATTGATTAATTGTGTGAAGGGACTCTCATTTAAGCTTAGTACTTAGTTGGAACTGTTTAAGTGAGAACCAATCCATTGAGCTATTTGATATTCATATCCTATCCATCTCGAGAGGGAGTTTAGGTGATTTTAGTGTTGGCCCTTAGTCTTCAATCCATGATACATATGAATTTGATACATAATTCCTAGAATTACCACTTCTTGATTGTTGTTAATCTCACTTTTAATCAATTTGGTAAACCACTTTTCATCCATCCATCTTGTTCGTTTGATCATTGCTTGTTTACTTGCATTGATTGATTTAATTTCTTGTTTGATCAACCTCCCTTTGTTGATTAGTCTCTATAAAATTATAAGAAACGTGAGATCGCTTAAGCACTAGTGCCTACCTCCCTTGGGTTCGATAATTTCTTGAATTGGTCATTCTCCACTAAACTATGGCTAATCAAATGACGCCGTTGTCGGGGAGGTAACGGTTGTTAGTAGTTTGACGAAGGATCGTTTTGAGTAATCTTAATAGAGACATTTTTTTATTTTATTTGTTTACTTGAATTTGATTTGTGAAACGTTGTTCTAACTTCTTTTGCTTTGGAGGTGTATGCAAACAAGATCCAAGGGGAAACAAGTAGAACCTATCGATTGGGAGATTGAGCATACGTTGAGAAGGAGAAGAAAGGAGAACAAAAATAGTGAGTGAATGGAGAACTTTCAAGAGGATAATCGTGTGGAGATAGAGCATGATGGGGATGGAGGACACAATATGAACGTGCATGACAACGCACCTCAATTCAATGCAAATCTTCCTCAACAAGCCTATCAAAATCATGGAGCTATGAACAACCAAGCTTTGCTTCAACAAATAGTGCAACAAGTTCTAAGGCAACAAGGCTTTCAACAAGCTTATGCTCCTCTGCAACAAGCATATGTACCACCACCACCACATTCGGTGCAACATGGAATGCAAAATGATCAAAGGGTGATCCGAGATTTCTTCATGCCGAGGACAATGCCACAAATGATGGGACCACCAATTCATGCCAACAACTTTGAATTTAAAATGGGCTTGATTTCATTGGTGAGAGAGCAACAATTTAGTGGAACTCCGAATGAAGATCCTAATGCTCATCTAGCTCAATTCAATGATTGCTATCACCGTGAAGATGAATGGGGTGAGTGAAGATTGTATCAAGATGAGGTTATTTCCATTTTCGTTGAGGGATAGTGATCGAACATGGCTCTCCACTCTTACTCCCGGTACGTGCAACACATGGGATGAGCCAGCACAAATGTTCTTGAACAAATATTTCCCACCTTCCAAGACGCTTCAAATGAAAAATTTGATTACTCAATTCAAGCAATTGCCTCAAGAAAGCTTTTACAAAGCGTGGGAAAGATTTAAGGAAATGCTACGCAAGTATCCTCAACATGGATTTTCGGAAAATCAACAAGTGGGGTTTTTCTACCAAGGTTTGGTAAATGGTCAAAGAGTGCTTGTTGATGCTTCGGCAGGTGGATCCGTACTTGGAGTGACTCCAGAAAGGGCTATTCAAATTTTTGATGAAATTGCTACAAATGTCTACCAATGGCCATCGGAGAGGGTTAGTGGATGCTACGAATTTGAGAGCTATGATCAAGGGCAATACTCGAGTGTGAAGAGTGTGAATGTTGAGCCACAAACGCCAAGCATGGAAATGATAGTAGCGGAGGTAATGAAGCAAATGAGTTTGAAACAAGGAGTGACTAATCAAGGAGTTAATATGGTTGATGGCCAAATGGATCAAAGTGTGCTTCCTCCAAATGGTGTTAGTGGGGAACAATGGGCTATGACAATGCCACGTGTGGAGGATGTGCAATACATGCAAGGAAGAAACTACCAAGGGAATTACCAAAATAATTTCCTAGGTAGTTTCAACCAAAGTCAAGGAAACTATCCACCAAAGCAAGGAGGTTTCAATGGTCAAAGTAGTGGAAGCTCATACCCACAACAACAACAAAGACATGGTAACTTTTTCTACTCTAATCCGAGCAATGCGGTTGCGTATCCTCCGGGATATCAACCGGGGGCTAAGGCACCAAACAATGAGGGAAGAGCATCAACCGATGAGCTACTTGAACAATTGATTGCATCAAACAAAGCTAAAGAAGTATCGGAAAAAGCTAGAGATGAAGCTAATGAAAGAAGATTCAAAGCTATTGAGGAAAATAGTGATAGAAGATGCAAAGCTTTGGAATACAATGTTGGACAAATGGCAAGTTCATTGAGTGCTCAACAAAAAGGAAAGTTTCCGGCCACAACCGAAGTTAATCCAAAGGCTCAATGTTTGTTGGTTGATATGAAAGAGGAACGAAAGGTTGAAGAAGGGTTGGTGGAAAGCAAGGTTGTTGAAGAAATGGAAGAAGTATGTAAGAAAGAAGAGAAGGGGCCTAAATGGATACCCAAGTGGAAGAGGGTGCAAGAGGAAAAGAAAGTAGAGGAGAAGGTCAAAGAAGAAGAGTACAAACGTGACTATTGGGGTATCCCGATCACTCCATTCCCTATTCCCTATCCACAAATGTTTGTAAAGGAGGAGAAGAATAAGGAATTTGAGGAGTATGTCATGTCGCTCAAGAAGAAGTATGAAGAGAAAAAGAAAGAGGAGCAACCCGAAATGAGTAAGTCGATGCAAAAAGGGGGACCTACAAAGGTTGGTGATCCGGGAAAGTTCATAATTCCTCGTGATTTTGAAGGAAAAAGCGCCCTTGATGCATTGTGTGACTTGGGGGCAAGTGTCAACGTGATGTCTCATGCCACGTTTAAAGACCTTGAAATTGGAGAGCTAAAGCCTACGACTATCCGTCTTGAAGTGGTAAATGGTGAAGTTGTGAAGCCACTTGGGATTGTTGAAGACGTGGAGGTGAAAGTGTAGGGGCTAGCTTTCCCGGTTGATTTCATGGTGTTGGAAGTAAAGGCGGACCCTCGAGTTCCACTCATTTTGGGAAGACCATTTCTAGCCACCGGAAGAGCAACGATTGATGTTGGGAGAGAAGAGCTTTCTTTGAGCTCAAATGGAGAGAATGTCACATTCTTGTGCAAGAAAGATAAAGGGATCAAGTCTCAACAGACAAGGCCTCCGGATGATCTAATGGATCATGACTCTCTTCTCTTTGACAACTTAAATTCATTTCTTCATGATTATATGACAATGTCAAATTCTAACTTATCTTCTTATGATGGTAATAGCATGAAAGCCCCGGACCTTGATTGGAAAATTGATAAAGGAGAAAAAGAAAGTCCACTAGAATCACTCCTTGATGAAGATTTGATGCTTGTAAGCAAGAATGGTGAGGTTGAGCTTGTTGACAAGAAGAGGGCAAAACTAATGTTCAAAGTGAGGATGCGAGGAGAAAGTGGGATAGACCATCCTTTGGTCCAATGAGCATGAAAATTCCGTCCGGCTTGAAGACGTTAAACTTAGCGCTAAATGGGAGGCAACCCATTTTTTTTATATTTTGATGCTTTTTGTTGATTTTGGTCATGTAGGTGGATTGAGCTCGTGATAAGAAAGCGTATTGAAGAAAAGAGAAGTGTTTCATGGCTTCTCCACAAGAAGACCATCAATGGAAACTACAAGGGTATGTCTCACCACTTTTTGCAAACTTAAGTCTCAACTTCTTTCGATTTAAGTTTGGGGGAGAGTGTGTGGTGTGACTCACCAATTGAGTGTGCTTGATATGATGATATTTTGATAATGATAAGTCTTCTTGTAAAAATTAGTCAATTTTAAAATTTTCTCATGAGTTTTGGTTGGATTTTGGTATGATTGGTTGTGTTGAAGTTCATGATTGTCCATATTTTTATGAAATTGTTGAGCTAATGGTGTTTGTTGAGTCTTTGAGCATGAGTGAAAGGTATTGGAAGCATGAATGGAGCTTGGAGCTAACGCTTTCATTATCAAATGCCTATTGAGGGAGTACTCTACACCTTATCACTTTTAGTTGCTTGATATAATTTGATTTGGATTGATGTGATTTGCATGCTACTTCATTTGTCATGTTTTAGGGAGGTTTCCTTTTCAATCAAGGATTGGAATGATTGTGAGCTTACATTGTTATGGATGATTGAATATGTGCTTTATTGTTAATGATGGTGATTTTTATTATTGCATGTTGTGTGTTTTTGTTGTGTTTCTTGTTTGTTGAGTCTTTATTTTATGTTTTGTGTGTTTTCTTATTTTTATCTTGGTATGTTTGGTGGTTTGTTTTGGGATGTTGTGAGTCATTTTTTAACATGAGTGGTGATATGTTTTGGTAGTAAGTGATGACAAGTTATGATTAAGAATCTCTACACTTTCGAATTGTGACATGTTTTACTTAACTTGTTCAATTTTAAGATGAATGTGGTGTAATAAGTTTCTTAAGGTTCGAGCATAAGCTTGTGAGAATTTTAGCCTAAACCGTGCATACATGGTATTTTTCTTCATGAGTGGATTGGTTGTGTTTGATAAGTTATAACTTGCTCAAGGACTATAGGAACGAGCCCGATTAGTGGAGATTAGTGAAATGATCTAAGGTCATCTTTGTTATTCATAGTCATTGCTATATATTTTCCTACCATGAACATCATCCCTAGTTAACCACTTTGAGCGTATAAGCCTTTTTATTGTGAATATAGCACATTACAAGCATTGATTACCCTCTTAAACCTTATATATATACCCTTTGTGTGGGTAATTGAGGAGATGGTAGCTAGTAAGGTTTGATGAGAAAAAAAAAGTGGAAATGGTAAATAAGTAAGAAAAAGGATGAAAAGAGCAAAATGAAGAATGCACATGCAACCTCAAAACAAGAAATATGAGCAAAGCAACAATAATATGCCCAAGTACTTAAAAATCCAAAGAAGGAAGCATGAATCATAAGAAGCTCAAGAAATCCAAGGAAAGTTGATGAGTAGAGCTTGTGAGTACCAAAGACAAGAAAGGAAGAAAGTAAAGTGGAGAAGTTGAGGAAGTTGATCATCTCTTCGATTACTTACACTTGTTTAGTCACTATTATCCACATTCTTCCTACCCTACCAAAGAGCCTATCATTACATCCCAATTAAAGACCTTTTTGATCATTAATTTAAACTTTGGTGGTTTGTGAATGTAGTCCACGAGCAAGCTTATAGCGAGTCGAGCCAATCGATTAATGAGTATTGATTTACCTTACTTTAAAGAGTGTTGAGAGACATTGATATCCTATGTGAGGCTTGGACTAAAAAGGGACTATATTACACTTTTATTCTCTTTAGATTGAACTTGTTAATTTTTCATGTTATGAGTTTAATGTTGTAGGATGCCTTAGCATAGTTTGTAATTCTTATTATTATTAGTGTTATTGCTTATGATTCGTTTAGTCTTTTCCTAGGTGAAAATCTCACCCCTTGGTTTATCATTTTCGTTGTTTGGGGTCGCACAACACTTTAAGTTTGGGGGAGTGATGAGTGATATTCTCACCTAGATTTTAGTGTCTTTTTATGTGTCTTTTCGTATGATTTTATCCGTATTTTATGTGTTATTTGGTTGTGTTTTGTATTTTTATTGAAATGTGTGTGAATGAGCATAAACCTATGATTTTCTCTTTTTATTGGATGCTAGATATGATAAGGAAGGCATAGGAAAAAGCGGATCTAAATTCGGAGTTGAAACGAGGGAAAACGGGCAAAAACGGAAGAAGTAAAACAGGGCGTGCACCTACACGGGCCGTGTATGGAACACGGCCCTGTAAGAAGTGACCGTGTGCAGACGCCAGAAGCACCAACTCGGCCACCCCTGTGGCCGAGTGCAGGACACGGACCGTGTGCAAAATCACGGGCCGTGCACCACGCACGGGCCTGTCTAGAAAGCTGTGCGACAATGTCAGAAAATACAACACGGCCACCCCTGTGGCCGTGTGCTGCACACGAGCCGTGTAGGTGTCAAAACTGCTGAAATTTCCAGAAACTTCTAGAAGCTTCCCAAGGGGTATAAATACCCATTTATTCAACAATTTAAAAAAAAGGATCCGAAATTCCACCCTTCCACACACACATCACACACAATTCTCTCCATTTTACACCATCATCTTCATTCATTCACCATCCTTTGGATCTACCATCATCCAACCATCAAAATCATCATCCAATTGAAGAAAAGAAGCAAGGAAGAGAGGAAGATAACAAGGGAATGAAGGAAATCACCATTGAAGTGACATCAAGGGAGTTTCCATTCATTTCTTGTATTAAACCACATAGTTTCATCATGTTTTGTAAGGATCTTAATGTCTATGTTCATTTCCTTCTTAATATGGTAGGCTAATCTCCCTTGTGAGATTAGCGACATGAGAGTTGTTGGATAATTTTGGGAATTTGTGTATTCAAATTCATATGTTGATTGGATCTATGATTTTCTACCATTGATTATTAATTGCTTGAATTGTATTGATGATTTGTGTGTTCAGTTGTTCTAGATATGTGATTAGATTGAGAAATCAATTATATGCTTAGGATAATTAGGTGAATCATTTCATCAAACACTTCATGTGCATTATAGATTGTGAAGAGATTGAGAAGTCCTTCATAGTTTAGAACCCTTTGGTAGGAAATGTGATTGGTTTGATCGAGAGATTGATTAATTGTGTGAAGGGACTCTCATTTAAGCTTAGTACCTAGTTGTAATTGTTTATGTGAGAACCAATCCATTGAGCTATTTGATATTCATATCCTATCCATCTCGAGATGGAGTTTAGGTGATTTTAGTGTTGGCCCTTAGTCTTCAATCCATGATACATATGAATTTGATACATAATTCCTAGAATTACCACTTCTTGATTGTTGTTAATCTCACTTTTAATCAATTTGGTAAACCACTTTTCATCCATCCATCTTGTTCGTTTGATCATTGCTTGTTCACTTACATTGATTGATTTAATTTCTTGTTTGATCAACCTCCCTTTGATGATTAGTCTCTATAAAATTATAAGAAACGTGATATCGCTTAAGCACTAGTGCCTACCTCCCTTGGGTTCGATAATTTCTTGAATTGGTCATTCTCCACTAAACTATGGCTAATCACTTGCATAATAGAGTAACTAAAAAGTCAAAGTGCATAGCTGATTCTATTCCACGAGCCAGTTCTAAAATTACTTAAAGTGAGCATTTTCTTGCTATTTTTATGGTCAAATTAGTTCTGAGGCATGAGAATATTGTTGGAGAAAATGTTTGCAGAGTACAAAAATTCTAGGACGCTTGCATAATAGAGTAAGTAAAAAGTCAAAGTGCATAGCTGATTCTATTCCGTGAGCCATCTCTAAAACTACTTAAAGCGAGCATTTTCTTGCTATTTTAATGGTCAAATTAGTTCTGAGACATGAGAATATTGTTGGAGAGCATATTTTCAGATTATCAAAATGCTAGGAAACTTGCGCCATAAAGTTGTGAAAAAGTCAAATTGAAGAGCTGATTCTACTCTGTGAGTCAGAAGTCCTTGAAGTGAGCATTTTATTTCCTTTTTATGGTCAAATTAGTTATTAAACTTGATAATATTGTTGGATAATATGTTTTTAAAGTATATAACTACTATGAAGCTTGTTCCATAGAGTCATTAATAACTTATAGTGCAGATCTGATTATACTCTGTGAACTATGTCAAGAACTCCTTGAAGTGAGCATTTTCTTGCCATTTTTATGGTCAAACTAGTTGTAAGACATGAAAATATAGTTGGAGAATATATTTTCAAAGTAAAAAAAGGCTAGGAAGTTTCCAGCATAGAGTCACTAAAAAGTCAAAGTGCAGAGTTGGTTCTACTTTGTGAGCCAGGTCAAGAACTCCTTGAAGTGAGCATTTTCTTGTAATTTTTTATGGTCAAATTAGTTATTAGACATAAAAATACAGTTGGAGAACATATTTTTAGAATATAAAAATTCTAGGAAGCTTGCACTATAGAGTCGCTAAAAAGTTAAAGTGGAGAGCTGATTCTAATCCGTGAGCCAGGTCAAGAAGTCCTTGAGTGAGCAATTACTTTCCATTTTTATGGCCAAATTAGTTATAAGACTTGCTAGTATTTTTTGATAACATATTTTGAGAGTATTTAACTGCTATGAAGCTGGCACCATAGAGTCACTAAAAACTCATAGTGCAGAGCTGATTCTACTCCGTGAGCTAGGTCAAGATCTCTTTGAAGTGGTCATTTTCTTACCATTTTTATGGTCAAATTGGTTATTAGTCATGAGAATATAGTTGGAGAACATGTGTTCAAAGTATAAAAATATTAGGAAGCTTGCGCCATAGAGTCACTAAAAGTCAAAGTGCAGAGTTGATTACACTTCGTGAGTCGTTTTCTTGAAATTTTTATGGTCAAATTAGTTATTAGACATGAGAATATTGTTGGAGAACATGTTTGCAAAGTATAAAAATTCTAGGAAGCTTGCATAATAGAGTAACTAAAAAGTCAAAGTGCATAGCTGATTCTATTCCGCGAGCCAGGTCTAAAACAACTTAAATTGAGCATTTTCTTGCTACTTTTATGGCCAAATTAGTTCTGAGACATGAGAATATTGTTGGAGAACATATTTTTAGAGTATCTAAATGCTAGGAAACTTGCGTCATAGAGTCACTAAAAAGTCAAAGTGTAGAGTTGATTCTACTCCGTGAGCCGTTTTCTTGCCATTTTTATGGTCAAATTAGTTATAAGACATGAGAATATTGTTGGAGAACATATTTGCAGAGTATAAAAATTCTAGGAAGCTTGCATAATAGAGTAACTAAAAAGTCAAAGTGCATAGCTGATTCTTTTCCGCGAGCCAAGTCTAAATCAACTTAAAGTGAGCATTTTCTTGCTATTTTTATGGTCAAATTAGTTCTGAGACATGAGAATATTGTTGGAGAGCATATTTTCAGAGTATCAAAATGCTAGGAAGCTTGTGCCATAGAGTCACTAAAAAGTCTAAGTGCAGAGCTTATTCTACTCCGTGAGCCAGAAGTCCTTGAAGTGAGCATTTTATTTCCTTTTTATGCTCAAATTAGTTATTAGACTTTCTAATATTTTTAAATAACATGTTTTTAGTGTATATAACTTCTATGAAGCTTGTTCCATAGAGTCATAAAAAACTCACAGTGCTGAGCTGATTATACTCTGTGAACCATGTCAAGAACTCCTTGAAGTGAGCATTTACTTGCCATTTTTATGGTCAAATTAGCTATTAGACATAAGAATATAGTTTTAGAACATGTTTTTATAATATAAAAATGCAAGGAAGCTTGCACCGTAGAGTTGCTAAAAAGTCAAAGTGTAGAGTTGATTCTACTCCGTGAGCCAGGTCAAGAAGTCCTTGAAGTGAGCATTTACTTTTCATTTTTATGGCCAAATTAGTTATTAGACTTACTAGTATTGTTGGATAACATGTTTTTACAGTATATAACTGCTACGAAGCTTGCACCATAGAGTCACTAAAAACTCATAGTGCAGAGCTGATTCTACTCGAGGGCCAGGTCAAGAACACCTTGAATTGAGCATTTTCTTGCCATTTTTACGGTCAAATTAGTTCTAAGACATGAGAATATTGTTGGAGAATGTATTTTCAGAGTATCAAAATTCTAGAAAGTTTGCGCCGTAAAGTCACTAAAAAGTCAAAGTGCAGAGCTGATTCTACTCCGTGAGCCAGAAGACCTTGAAGTGAGCATTTTATTTCCTTTTTATGGACAAATTAGTTATTAGACTTTCTAATATTGTTGGATAACAGTTTTAAGAGTATATAATTGCTATTAAGCTTGTTCTATAGAGTCATTAAAAACTCAGTGCAGAGCTGATTCTACTCTATGAACCATATCAAGAATTCCTTGAAGTGAGCATTTTCTTGCCATTTTTATGATCAAATTAGTTATAAGACATGAGAATATAGTTGGAGAATATATTTTAGGGTTAAAAAAGGCTAGGAAGCTTGCATAATAGAGTAACTAAAAAGATAAAGTGCATAGCCGATTCTATTCCGCGAGCAAGGTCTAAAACTACTTAAAGTGAACATTTTCTTGCTATTTTTATGGTCAAATTAGTTTTTAGACATAGGAATATTGTTGGAGAGCATATTTTTAGAGTATCAAAATGCTAGGAAGCTTGAACCATAGAGTCACAAAAAAGCCAAAGTGCAGAGCTGATTCTACTCCGTGAGCCGTTTTCTTACCATTTTATGGTCAAATTAGTTATTAGACCTGAGAATATTGTTGGAGAACATGTTTGCAGAGTATAAAAATTATAGGAAGCTAGCATAATAGAGTAACTAAAAAGTCAAAGTGCATAACCGATTCTATTCCGCGAGCCAAGTCTTAAACAACTTAAAGTGAGCATTTTCTTGCTATTTTTATGGACAAATTAGTTATGAGACATGAGAATATTGTTGGAGAGCATATTTATCAAAATGCTAGGAAGCTTGCGCCATAAAGTCACTAAAAAGTCAAAGTGCAGAGTTGATTCTACTCCATGAGCCAGAAGTCCTTTAAGTGAGCATTTTATTTCCTTTTTATGGAAAAATTAGTTACTAGACTTGCTAATATTATTGGATAACATGTTTTTAGAGTATATAACTGCTATGAAGCTTGTTTCGTAGAGTCATTAAAAACTCACAGTGCAGAGCTGATTATACTCTGTGAACCATGTCAAGAACTCCTTGAAGTGAGCATTTTCTTGCCATTTTTATGATCAAATTAGTTATAAGACATGAGAATATAGTTGGAGAATATATTTTAGGGTAAAAAAGGCTAGGAAGCTTGCATAATAGAGTAACTAAAAAGACAAAGTGCATAGCTGATTCTATTCCGCGAGCCAGGTCTAAAACTACTTAAAGTGAGCATTTTCTTGCTATTTTTATGGTCAAATTAGTTTTGAGACATGAGAATATTGTTGGAGAGCATATTTTTAGAGTATCAAAGTGCTAGGAAGCTTGCGTCATAGAGTCTCTAAAAAGTCAAAGTGCAGAGCTGATTCTACTCTTGAGCCGTTTTCTTACCATTTTATGGTCAAATTAGTTTTTAGACATGAGAATACTGTTGGAGAACATGTTAGCAGAGTATAAAAATTATAGGAAGCTTGCATAATAGAGTAACTAAAAAGTCAAAGTGCATAACTAATTCTATTCCGCGAGTCAAGTCTCAAACAACTTAAAGTGAGCATTTTCTTGCTATTTTTATGGTCAAATTAGTTCTGAGACATGAGAATATTGTTGGAGAGCATATTTATCAAAATACTAGGAAGCTTGCGCCATAGAGTCACTAAAAAGTCAAAGTGCAGAGCTGATTCTACTCCATGAGCCATAAGTCCTTTAAGTGAGCATTTTATTTCCTTTTTATGGACAAATTAGTTACTAGATTTGCTAATATTGTTGGATAACATGTTTTTAGAGTATATAACTGCTATGAAGCTTGTTTTGTAGAGTCATTAAAAACTCACAGTGCAGAGCTAGTTATACTCTGTGAACCATGCCAAGAACTCCTTGAAGTGAGCATTTTCTTGCCATTTTTATGATCAAATTAGTTATAAGACATGAGAATATAGTTGGCGAATATATTTTAGGGTAAAAAAGGCTAGGAAGCTTGCATAATAGAGTAACTAAAAAGACAAAGTGCATAGCTGATTCTATTCCGCGAGCCAAGTCTAAAACTACTTAAAGTGAGCATTTTCTTGCTATTTTTATGGTCAAATTAGTTTTGAGACATGAGAATATTGTTGGAGAGCATATTTTTAGAGTATCAAAATGCTAGGAAGCTTGCGTCATAGAGTCACTAAAAAGTCAAAGTGCAGAGCTGATTCTACTCTGTGAGCCGTTTTCTTACCATTTTATGGTCAAATTAGTTATTAGACATGATAATACTATTGGAGAACATGTTAGCAGACTATAAAAATTATAGGAAGCTTGCATAATAGAGTAACTAAAAAGTCAAAGTGCATAACTAATTCTATTCCGCGAGTCAAGTCTTAAACAACTTAAAGTGAGCATTTTCTTGCTATTTTTATGGTCAAATTAGTTATGAGACATGAGAATATTGTTGGAGAGCATATTTATCAAAATGCTAGGAAGCTTGCACCATAGAGTCACTAAAAAGTCAAAGTGCAGAGCTGATTCTACTCCATGAGCCAGAAGTCCTTTAAGTGAGCATTTTATTTCCTTTTTATGGACAAATTAGTTACTAGATTTGCTAATATTGTTGGATAACATGTTTTTAGAGTATATAACTGCTATGAAGCTTGTTTTGTAGAGTCATTAAAAACTCACAGTGCAGAGCTAGTTATATTCTGTGAACCATGCCAAGAACTCCTTGAAGTGAGCATTTTCTTGCCATTTTTATGATCAAATTAGTTATAAGACATGAGAATAGAGTTGGAGAATATATTTTAGGGTAAAAAAAGGCTAGGAAGCTTGCATAATAGAGTAACTAAAAAGATAAAGTGCATAGCTGATTCTATTCCGCGAGCCAGGTCTAAAACTACTTAAAGTGAACATTTTCTTGCTATTTTTATGGTCAAATTAGTTTTTAGACATAGGAATATTGTTGGAGAGCATATTTTTAGAGTATCAAAATGCTAGGAAGCTTGCGCCGTAGAGTCACTAAAAAGCCAAAGTGCGGAGCTGATTCTACTCCGTGAGCCGTTTTCTTACCATTTTATGGTCAATTAGTTATTAGACCTGAGAATATTGTTGGAGAACATGTTTGCAGAGTATAAAAATTATAGGAAGCTTGCATAATAGAGTAACTAAAAAGTCAAAGTGCATAACCGATTCTATTCCGCGAGCCAAGTCTTAAACAACTTAAAGTGAGCATTTTCTTGCTATTTTTATGGACAAATTAGTTATGAGACATGAGAATATTGTTGGAGAGCATATTTATCAAAATGCTAGGAAGCTTGCGCCATAGAGTCACTAAAAAGTCAAAGTGCAGAGCTGATTCTACTCCATGAGCCAGAAGTCCTTTAAGTGAGCATTTTATTTCCTTTTTATCGAAAAATTAGTTACTAGACTTGCTAATATTATTGGATAACATGTTTTTAGAGTATATAACTGCTATGAAGCTTGTTTCGTAGAGTCATTAAAAACTCACAGTGCAGAGCTGATTATACTCTGCGAACCATGTCAAGAACTCCTTGAAGTGAGCATTTTCTTGCCATTTTTATAATCAAATTAGTTATAAGACATGAGAATATAGTTGGAGAATATATTTTAGGGTAAAAAAGGCTAGGAAGCTTGCATAATAGAGTAACTAAAAAGACAAACTGCATAGCTGATTCTATTCCGCGAGCCAGGTCTAAAACTACTTAAAGTGAGCATTTTCTTGCTATTTTTATGGTCAAATTAGTTTTGAGACATGAGAATATTGTTGGAGAGCATATTTTTAGAGTATCAAAATGTTAGGAAGCTTGCGTCATAGAGTTACTAAAAAGTCAAAGTGCAGAGTTGATTCTACTCTTGAGCCGTTTTCTTACCATTTTATGGTCAAATTAGTTATTAGACATGAGAATACTGTTGGAGAACATGTTAGCAGAGTATAAAAATTATAGGAAGCTTGCATAATAGAGTAATTAAAAAGTCAAAGTGCATAACTAATTCTATTCCGCGAGTCAAGTCTTAAACAACTTAAAGTGAGCATTTTCTTGCTATTTTTATGGTAAATTAGTTCTGAGACATGAGAATATTGTTGGAGAGCATATTTATCAAAATGCTAGGAAGCTTGCGCCATAGAGTCACTAAAAAGTCAAAGTGCAGAGCTGATTCTACTCCATGAGCCATAAGTCCTTTAAGTGAGCATTTTATTTCCTTTTTATGGACAAATTAGTTACTAGATTTGCTAATATTGTTGGATAACATGTTTTTAGAGTATATAACTGCTATGAAGCTTGTTTTGTAGAGTCATTAAAAACTCACAGTGCAGAGCTGGTTATACTCTGTGAACCATGCCAAGAACTCCTTGAAGTGAGCATTTTCTTGCCATTTTTATGATCAAATTAGTTATAAGACATGAGAATATAGTTGGAGAATATATTTTAGGGTAAAAAAGGCTAGGAAGCTTGCATAATAGAGTAACTAAAAAGACAAAGTGCATAGCTGATTCTATTCCGCGAGCCAAGTCTAAAACTACTTAAAGTGAGCATTTTCTTGCTATTTTTATGGTCAAATTAGTTTTGAGACATGAGAATATTGTTGGAGAGCATATTTTTGGAGTATCAAAATGCTAGGAAGCTTGCGTCATAGAGTCACTAAAAAGTCAAAGTGCAGAGCTGATTCTACTCTGTGAGTCGTTTTCTTACCATTTTATGGTCAAATTAGTTATTAGACATGATAATACTGTTGGAGAACATGTTAGCAGACTATAAAAATTATAGGAAGCTTGCATAATAGAGTAACTAAAAAGTCAAAGTGCATAACTAATTCTATTCCGCGAGTCAAGTCTTAAACAACTTAAAGTGAGCATTTTCTTGCTATTTTTATGGTCAAATTAGTTCTGAGACATGAGAATATTGTTGGAGAGCATATTTATCAAAATGCTAGGAAGCTTGCGCCATAGAGTCACTAAAAAGTCAAAGTGCAGAGCTGATTCTACTCCATGAGCCAGAAGTCCTTTAAGTGAGCATTTTATTTCCATTTTATGGACAAATTAGTTACTAGATATGCTAATATTGTTGGATAACATGTTTTTAGAGTATATAACTGCTATGAAGCTTGTTTTGTAGAGTCATTAAAAACTCACAGTGCAGAGCTGGTTATACTCTGTGAACCATGCCAAGAACTCCTTGAAGTGAGCATTTTCTTGCCATTTTTATGATCAAATTAGTTATAAGACATGAGAATATAGTTGGAGAATATATTTTAGGGTAAAAAAGGCTAGGAAGCTTGCATAATAGAGTAACTAAAAAGACAAAGTGCATAGCTGATTCTATTCCGCGAGCTAGGTCTAAAACTACTTAAAGTGAGCATTTTCTTGCTATTTTTATGGTCAAATTAGTTTTGAGACATGAGAATATTGTTGGAGAGTATATTTTTAGAGTATCAAAATGCTAGGAAGCTTGCGTCATAGAGTCACTAAAAAGTCAAAGTGCAGAGCTGATTCTACTCTGTGAGCCGTTTTCTTACCATTTTATGGTCAAATTAGTTATTAGACATGAGAATACTATTGGAGAACATGTTAGCAGAGTATAAAAATTATAGGAAGCTTGCATAATAGAGTAACTAAAAAGTCAAAGTGCATAACTAATTCTATTCCACGAGTCAAGTCTTAAACAACTTAAAGTGAGCATTTTCTTGCTATTTTTATGGTCAAATTAGTTCTGAGACATGAGAATATTGTTAGAGAGCATATTTATGAAAATGCTAGGAAGCTTGCGCCATAGAGTCACTAAAAAGTCAAAGTGCAGAGCTGATTCTACTCCATGATCCAGAAGTCCTTCAAGTGAGCATTTCATTTCCTTTTTATGGACAAATTAGTTACTAGATTTGCTAATATTGTTGGATAATATGTTTTTAGAGTATATAACTGCTATGAAGCTTGTTTTGTAGAGTCATTAAAAACTCACAGTGCAGAGCTGGTTATACTCTGTGAACCATGCCAAGAACTCCTTGAAGTGAGCATTTTCTTGCCATTTTTATGATCAAATTAGTTATAAGACATGAGAATAGAGTTGGAGAATATATTTTAGGGTAAAAAAAGGCTAGGAAGCTTGCATAATAGAGTAACTAAAAAGATAAAGTGCATAGCTGATTCTATTCCGCGAGCCAGGTCTAAAACTACTTAAAGTGAACATTTTCTTGCTATTTTTATGGTCAAATTAGTTTTTAGACATAGGAATATTGTTGGAGAGCATATTTTTAGAGTATCAAAATGCTAGGAAGCTTGCGCCGTAGAGTCACTAAAAAGCCAAAGTGCGGAGCTGATTCTACTCCGTGAGCCGTTTTCTTACCATTTTATGGTCAATTAGTTATTAGACCTGAGAATATTGTTGGAGAACATGTTTGCAGAGTATAAAAATTATAGGAAGCTTGCATAATAGAGTAACTAAAAAGTCAAAGTGCATAACCGATTCTATTCCGCGAGCCAAGTCTTAAACAACTTAAAGTGAGCATTTTCTTGCTATTTTTATGGACAAATTAGTTATGAGACATGAGAATATTGTTGGAGAGCATATTTATCAAAATGCTAGGAAGCTTGCGCCATAGAGTCACTAAAAAGTCAAAGTGCAGAGCTGATTCTACTCCATGAGCCAGAAGTCCTTTAAGTGAGCATTTTATTTCCTTTTTATCGAAAAATTAGTTACTAGACTTGCTAATATTATTGGATAACATGTTTTTAGAGTATATAACTGCTATGAAGCTTGTTTCGTAGAGTCATTAAAAACTCACAGTGCAGAGCTGATTATACTCTGCGAACCATGTCAAGAACTCCTTGAAGTGAGCATTTTCTTGCCATTTTTATAATCAAATTAGTTATAAGACATGAGAATATAGTTGGAGAATATATTTTAGGGTAAAAAAGGCTAGGAAGCTTGCATAATAGAGTAACTAAAAAGACAAACTGCATAGCTGATTCTATTCCGCGAGCCAGGTCTAAAACTACTTAAAGTGAGCATTTTCTTGCTATTTTTATGGTCAAATTAGTTTTGAGACATGAGAATATTGTTGGAGAGCATATTTTTAGAGTATCAAAATGTTAGGAAGCTTGCGTCATAGAGTTACTAAAAAGTCAAAGTGCAGAGTTGATTCTACTCTTGAGCCGTTTTCTTACCATTTTATGGTCAAATTAGTTATTAGACATGAGAATACTGTTGGAGAACATGTTAGCAGAGTATAAAAATTATAGGAAGCTTGCATAATAGAGTAATTAAAAAGTCAAAGTGCATAACTAATTCTATTCCGCGAGTCAAGTCTTAAACAACTTAAAGTGAGCATTTTCTTGCTATTTTTATGGTAAATTAGTTCTGAGACATGAGAATATTGTTGGAGAGCATATTTATCAAAATGCTAGGAAGCTTGCGCCATAGAGTCACTAAAAAGTCAAAGTGCAGAGCTGATTCTACTCCATGAGCCATAAGTCCTTTAAGTGAGCATTTTATTTCCTTTTTATGGACAAATTAGTTACTAGATTTGCTAATATTGTTGGATAACATGTTTTTAGAGTATATAACTGCTATGAAGCTTGTTTTGTAGAGTCATTAAAAACTCACAGTGCAGAGCTGGTTATACTCTGTGAACCATGCCAAGAACTCCTTGAAGTGAGCATTTTCTTGCCATTTTTATGATCAAATTAGTTATAAGACATGAGAATATAGTTGGAGAATATATTTTAGGGTAAAAAAGGCTAGGAAGCTTGCATAATAGAGTAACTAAAAAGACAAAGTGCATAGCTGATTCTATTCCGCGAGCCAAGTCTAAAACTACTTAAAGTGAGCATTTTCTTGCTATTTTTATGGTCAAATTAGTTTTGAGACATGAGAATATTGTTGGAGAGCATATTTTTGGAGTATCAAAATGCTAGGAAGCTTGCGTCATAGAGTCACTAAAAAGTCAAAGTGCAGAGCTGATTCTACTCTGTGAGTCGTTTTCTTACCATTTTATGGTCAAATTAGTTATTAGACATGATAATACTGTTGGAGAACATGTTAGCAGACTATAAAAATTATAGGAAGCTTGCATAATAGAGTAACTAAAAAGTCAAAGTGCATAACTAATTCTATTCCGCGAGTCAAGTCTTAAACAACTTAAAGTGAGCATTTTCTTGCTATTTTTATGGTCAAATTAGTTCTGAGACATGAGAATATTGTTGGAGAGCATATTTATCAAAATGCTAGGAAGCTTGCGCCATAGAGTCACTAAAAAGTCAAAGTGCAGAGCTGATTCTACTCCATGAGCCAGAAGTCCTTTAAGTGAGCATTTTATTTCCATTTTATGGACAAATTAGTTACTAGATATGCTAATATTGTTGGATAACATGTTTTTAGAGTATATAACTGCTATGAAGCTTGTTTTGTAGAGTCATTAAAAACTCACAGTGCAGAGCTGGTTATACTCTGTGAACCATGCCAAGAACTCCTTGAAGTGAGCATTTTCTTGCCATTTTTATGATCAAATTAGTTATAAGACATGAGAATATAGTTGGAGAATATATTTTAGGGTAAAAAAGGCTAGGAAGCTTGCATAATAGAGTAACTAAAAAGACAAAGTGCATAGCTGATTCTATTCCGCGAGCTAGGTCTAAAACTACTTAAAGTGAGCATTTTCTTGCTATTTTTATGGTCAAATTAGTTTTGAGACATGAGAATATTGTTGGAGAGTATATTTTTAGAGTATCAAAATGCTAGGAAGCTTGCGTCATAGAGTCACTAAAAAGTCAAAGTGCAGAGCTGATTCTACTCTGTGAGCCGTTTTCTTACCATTTTATGGTCAAATTAGTTATTAGACATGAGAATACTATTGGAGAACATGTTAGCAGAGTATAAAAATTATAGGAAGCTTGCATAATAGAGTAACTAAAAAGTCAAAGTGCATAACTAATTCTATTCCACGAGTCAAGTCTTAAACAACTTAAAGTGAGCATTTTCTTGCTATTTTTATGGTCAAATTAGTTCTGAGACATGAGAATATTGTTAGAGAGCATATTTATGAAAATGCTAGGAAGCTTGCGCCATAGAGTCACTAAAAAGTCAAAGTGCAGAGCTGATTCTACTCCATGATCCAGAAGTCCTTCAAGTGAGCATTTCATTTCCTTTTTATGGACAAATTAGTTACTAGATTTGCTAATATTGTTGGATAATATGTTTTTAGAGTATATAACTGCTATGAAGCTTGTTTTGTAGAGTCATTAAAAACTCACAGTGCAGAGCTGGTTATACTCTGTGAACCATGCCAAGAACTCCTTGATGTGAGCATTTTCTTGCCATTTTTGTGATCAAATTAGTTATAAGACATGAGAATAGAGTTGGAGAATATATTTTAGGGTAAAAAAAGGCTAGGAAGCTTGCATAATAGAGTAACTAAAAAGATAAAGTGCATAGCTGATTCTATTCCGCGAGCCAGGTCTAAAACTACTTAAAGTGAACATTTTCTTGCTATTTTTATGGTCAAATTAGTTTTTAGACATAGGAATATTGTTGGAGAGCATATTTTTAGAGTATCAAAATGCTAGGAAGCTTGCGCCGTAGAGTCACTAAAAAGCCAAAGTGCGGAGCTGATTCTACTCCGTGAGCATTTTCTTACCATTTTATGGTCAATTAGTTATTAGACCTGAGAATATTGTTGGAGAACATGTTTACAGAGTATAAAAATTATAGGAAGCTTGCATAATAGAGTAACTAAAAAGTCAAAGTGCATAACCGATTCTATTCCGCGAGCCAAGTCTTAAACAACTTAAAGTGAGCATTTTCTTGCTATTTTTATGGACAAATTAGTTATGAGACATGAGAATATTGTTGGAGAGCATATTTATCAAAATGCTAGGAAGCTTGCGCCATAGAGTCACTAAAAAGTCAAAGTGCAGAGCTGATTCTACTCCATGAGCCAGAAGTCCTTTAAGTGAGCATTTTATTTCCTTTTTATCGAAAAATTAGTTACTAGACTTGCTAATATTATTGGATAACATGTTTTTAGAGTATATAACTGCTATGAAGCTTGTTTCGTAGAGTCATTAAAAACTCACAGTGCAGAGCTGATTATACTCTGCGAACCATGTCAAGAACTCCTTGAAGTGAGCATTTTCTTGCCATTTTTATGATCAAATTAGTTATAAGACATGAGAATATAGTTGGAGAATATATTTTAGGGTAAAAAAGGCTAGGAAGCTTGCATAATAGAGTAACTAAAAAGACAAAGTGCATAGCTGATTCTATTCCGCGAGCCAGGTCTAAAACTACTTAAAGTGAGCATTTTCTTGCTATTTTTATGGTCAAATTAGTTTTGAGACATGAGAATATTGTTGGAGAGCATATTTTTAGAGTATCAAAATGCTAGGAAGCTTGCGTCATAGAGTTACTAAAAAGTCAAAGTGCAGAGTTGATTCTACTCTTGAGCCGTTTTCTTACCATTTTATGGTCAAATTAGTTATTAGACATGAGAATACTGTTGGAGAACATGTTAGCAGAGTATAAAAATTATAGGAAGCTTGCATAATAGAGTAACTAAAAAGTCAAAGTGCATAACTAATTCTATTCCGCGAGTCAAGTCTTAAACAACTTAAAGTGAGCATTTTCTTGCTATTTTTATGGTCAAATTAGTTCTGAGACATGAGAATATTGTTGGAGAGCATATTTATCAAAATGCTAGGAAGCTTGCGCCATAGAGTCACTAAAAAGTCAAAGTGCAGAGCTGATTCTACTCCATGAGCCAGAAGTCCTTTAAGTGAGCATTTTATTTCCTTTTTATGGACAAATTAGTTACTAGATTTGCTAATATTGTTGGATAACATGTTTTTAGAGTATATAACTGCTATGAAGCTTGTTTTGTAGAGTCATTATAAACTCACAGTGCAGAGCTGGTTATACTCTGTGAACCATGCCAAGAACTCCTTGAAGTGAGCATTTTCTTGCCATTTTTATGATCAAATTAGTTATAAGACATGAGAATATAGTTGGAGAATATATTTTAGGGTAAAAAAGGCTAGGAAGCTTGCATAATAGAGTAACTAAAAAGACAAAGTGCATAGCTGATTCTATTCCGCGAGCCAGGTCTAAAACTACTTAAAGTGAGCATTTTCTTGCTATTTTTACGGTCAAATTAGTTTTGAGACATGAGAATATTGTTGGAGATCATATTTTAGAGTATCAAAATGCTAGGAAGCTTGCGTCATAAAGTCACTAAAAAGTCAAAGTGCAGAGCTGATTCTACTCTGTGAGCCGTTTTCTTACCATTTTATGGTCAAATTAGTTATTAGACATGAGAATACTGTTGGATAACATGTTAGAAGAGTATAAAAATTATAGGAAGCTTGCATTATAGAGTAACTAAAAAGTCAAAGTGCATAACTAATTCTATTCCGCGAGCCAAGTCTTAAACAACTTAAAGTGAGCATTTTTTTGCTATTTTTATGGTCAAATTAGTTCTGAGACATGAGAATATTGTTGGAGAGCATATTTATCAAAATACTAGGAAGCTTGCGCCATAGAGTCACTAAAAAGTCAAAGTGCAGAGCTGATTCTACTCCATGAGCCAGAATCCTTTAAGTGAGCATTTTATTTCCTTTTTATGGACAAATTAGTTACTAGATTTGCTAATATTGTTGGATAACATGTTTTTAGAGTATATAACTGCTATGAAGCTTGTTTTGTAGAGTCATTAAAAACTTACAGTGCGGAGCTGGTTATACTCTGTGAACCATGCCAAGAACTCCTTGAAGTGAGCATTTTCTTGCCATTTTTATGATCAATTTAGTTATAAGACATGAGAATATAGTTGGAGAATATATTTTAGGGTAAAAAAAAAGGCTATGAAGCTTGCATAATAGAGTAACTAAAAAGACAAAATGTGCATAGCTGATTCTATTCCGCGAGCCAGGTCTAAAACTACTTAAAGTGATCATTTTCTTGCTATTTTTATGGTCAAATTAGTTTTGAGACCTGAGAATATTTTTGGAGAGCGTATTTTTAGAGTATCAAAATGCTAGGAAGCTTGCGTCATAGAGTCACTAAAAAGTCAATGTGCAGAGCTGATTCTACTCCGTGAGCCATTTTCTTACCATTTTATGGTCAAATTAGTTATTAGACATGAGAATATTTTTGGAGAACATGTTTGCAGAGTATAAAAATTATAGGAAGCTTGCATAATAGAGTAACTAAAAAGTCAAAGTGCATAACCGATTCTATTCCGCGAGCCAAGTCTTAAATAATTTAAAGTGAGCATTTTCTTGCTATTTTTATGGTCAAATTAGTTCTGAGACATCAGAATATTGTTGGAGAGCATATTTATCAAAATGCTAGGAAGCTTGCGCCATAGAGTCACTAAAAAGTCAAAGTGCAGAGCTGATTCTACTCCATGAGCCAGAAGTCCTTTAAGTGAGCATTTTATTTCCTTTTTATGGACAAATTAGTTACTAGATTTGCTAATATTGTTGGATAACATGTTTTTAGAGTATATAACTGCTATGAAGCTTGTTTTGTAGAGTCATTAAAAACTCACAGTGCAGAGCTGGTTATACTCTGTGAACCATGCCAAGAACTCCTTGAAGTGAGCATTTTCTTGTCATTTTTATGATCAAATTAGTTATAAGACATGAGAATATAGTTGGAGAATATATTTTAGGGTAAAAAAGGCTAGGAAGCTTGCATAATAGAGTAACTAAAAAGACATAGTGCATAGCTGATTCTATTCCGCGAGCCAGGTCTAAAACTACTTAAAGTGAGCATTTTCTTGCTATTTTTATGGTCAAATTAGTTTTGAGACATGAGAATATTGTTGGAGAGCATATTTTTAGAGTATCAAAATGCTAGGAAGCTTGCATCATTGAGTCACTAAAAAGTCAAAGTGCAAAGCTGATTCTACTCTGTGAGCCGTTTTCTTACCATTTTATGTTCAAATTAGTTATTAGACATGAGAATACTATTGGAGAACATGTTAGCAGAGTATAAAAATTATAGGAAGCTTGCATAATAGAGTAACTAAAAATTCAAAGTGCATAACTAATTATATTCCGCGAGCCAAGTCTTAAACAACTTAAAGTGAGCATTTTCTTGCTATTTTTATGGTCAAATTAGTTCTGAGACATGAGAATATTGTTGGAGAGCATATTTATCAAAATGAAAGGAAGCTTGCGCCATAGAGTCACTAAAAAGTCAAAGTGCAGAGCTGATTCTACTCCATGAACCAGAATCCTTTAAGTGAGCATTTTATTTCCTTTTTATGGACAAATTTGTTACTAGATTTGCTAATATTGTTGGATAACATGTTTTTAGAGTATATAACTGCTATGAAGCTTGTTTTGTAGAGTCATTAAAAACTCACAGTGCGGAGCTGGTTATACTCTGTGAACCATGCCAAGAACTCCTTGAAGTGAGCATTTTCTTGCCATTTTTATGATCAATTTAGTTATAAGACATGAGAATATAGTTGGAGAATATATTTTAGGGTAAAAAAAAGGCTATGAAGCTTGCATAATAGAGTAACTAAAAAGACAAAATGTGCATAGCTAATTCTATTCCGCGAGCCAGGTCTAAAACTACTTAAAGTGATCATTTTCTTGCTATTTTTATGGTCAAATTAGTTTTGAGACATGAGAATATTTTTGGAGAGCGTATTTTTAGAGTATCAAAATGCTAGGAAGCTTGCGTCATAGAGTCACTAAAAAGTCAATGTGCAGAGCTGATTCTACTCCGTGAGCCATTTTCTTACCATTTTATGGTCAAATTAGTTATTAGACATGAGAATATTTTTGGAGAACTTGTTTGCAGAGTATAAAAATTATAGGAAGCTTGCATAATAGAGTAACTAAAAAGTCAAAGTGCATAACCGATTCTATTCCGCGAGCCAAGTCTTAAACAACTTAAAGTGAGCATTTTCTTGCTATTTTTATGGTCAAATTAGTTCTGAGACATGAGAATATTGTTGGAGAGCATATTTATCAAAATGCTAGGAAGCTTGCACCATAGAGTCACTAAAAAGTCAAAGTGCAGAGCTGATTCTACTCCATGAGCCAGAAGTCCTTTAAGTGAGCATTTTATTTCCTTTTTATGGACAAATTAGTTACTAGACTTGCTAATATTGTTGGATAACATGTTTTTAGATTATATAACTGCTATGAAGCTTGTTTGGTAGAGTCATTAAAAACTCACAGTGCAGAGCTGATTATACTCTATGAACCATGTCAAGATCTCCTTGAAATGAGCATTTTCTTGCCATTTTTATGATCAAATTAGTTATAAGACATGAGAATATAGTTGGAGAATATATTTTTGTGTAAAAAAAGGCTAGGAAGCTTGCATAATAGAGTAACTAAAAAGACAAAGTGCATAGCTGATTCTATTCCGCGAGCCACGTCTAAAACTACTTAAATTGAGCATTTTCTTGCTATTTTTATCGTCAAATTAGTTTTGAGACATGAGAATATTGTTGGAGAGCATATTTTTATAGTATCAAAATGCTAGAAAGCTTGCGCCATAGAGTCACTAAAAAGTCAAAGTGCAGAGCTTACTCTATTCCGTGAGCCGTTTTCTTACCATTTTATGGTCAAATTAGTTATTAGACATTAGAATATTGTTGGAGAACATGTTTGCAGAGTATAAAAATTATAGGAAGCTTGCATAATAGAGTAACTAAAAAGTCAAAGTGCATAACTGATTCTATTCCGCGAGCCAAGTCTTAAACAACTTAAAGTGAGCATTTTCTTGCTATTTTTATGGTCTAATTAGTTCTGAGACATGAGAATATTGTTGGAGAGCATATTTATCAAAATGCTAGGAAGCTTGCACCATAGAGTCACTAAAAAGTCAAAGTGCAGAGCTGATTCTACTCCATGAGCAAGAAGTCCTTTAAGTGAGCATTTTATTTCCATTTTATGGACAAATTAGTTAATAGACTTGCTAATATTGTTGGATAACATGTTTTTAGAGTATATAACTGCTATGAAGCTTATTTCGTAAAGTCATTAAAAACTCACAGTGCAGAGCTGATTATACTCTGTGAACCATGTCAAGAACTCCTTGAAGTGAGCATTTTCTTGCCATTTTTATGATCAAATTAGTTATAAGACATGAGAATATAGTTGGAGAATATATTTTAGCGTAAAAAAGTCTAGGAAGCTTGCATAATAGAGTAACTAAAAAGACAAAGTGCATAGCTGATTCTATTCCGCGAGCTAGGTCTAAAAATACTTAAAGTGAGCATTTTCTTGCTATTTTTATGGTCAAATTAGACTTGAGACATGAGAATATTATTGGAGAGCATATTTTTAGAGTATCAAAATGCTTGGAAGCTTGCGCCATAGAGTCACTAAAAAGTCAAAGTGCAGATCTGATTCTACTCCTTGAGCCGTTTTCTTACCATTTTATGGTCAAATTAGTTATTAGACATGAGAATATTGTTGGAAAACATGTTTGCAGAGTATTAAAATTGTAGGAAGCTTGCATAATAGAGTAAGTAAAAAGTCAAAGTGCATAACTGATTCTATTCCGTGAGCCAAGTCTTAAACAACTTAAAGTGAGCATTTTCTGCTACTTTTATGGTCAAATTAGTTCTGAGACATGAGAATATTGTTGGAGAGCATATTTATCAAAATGCTAGGAAGCTTGCGACATAGAGTCACTAAAAAGTCAAAGTGCAGTGCTGATTCTACTCCATGAGCCAGAAGTCCTTTGAGGGAGCATTTTATTTCCTTTTTATGGACAAATTAGTTCCTAGACATGCTAATATTGTTGGATAACATGTTTTTAGAGTATATAACTGCTATGAAGTTTGTTTCGTAGTCATTAAAAACTGACAGTACAAAGCTGATTATACTATGTGAACCATGTCAAGAACTCCTTGAAGTGAGCATTTTCTAGCCATTTTTATGGTCAAGTTTGTTATAAGACATGAGAATATAGTTGGAGAATATATTTTCAGAGTAAAAAAAGGCTAGGAAGCTTGCACCATAGAGTCACTAAAATGTCAAAGTGCACAGTTGATTCTACTCCGTGAGCCATTTTTTTACCATTTTTATGGTCAAATTAGTTATTAGACATGAGAATATTGTTGGAGAACATGTTTTCGGAGTATAAAAATTCTAGGAACCTTGCATAATAGAATAACTAAAAAGTCAAAGTACAGAGCTGATTCTATTCCGCGAGCCAAATCTAAAACTATTTAAAGTGAGCATTTTCTTTCCATTTTTATGGTCAAATTAGTTCTGAGACATTAGAATATGGTTGGAGAACATATTTTCATAGTATCAAAATGATAGGAAACTTGCGCCATAGAGTCACTAAAAAGTCAAAGTGGAGAGCTGATTCTACTCCATGAGCCAGGTCAAGAAGTCCTTAAAGTGAGCATTTACTTTCCATTTTTATGGCCAAATTAGTTATTAGACTTGTTATTATTTTTGGATAACATGTTTTTAGAGTATATAACTACTACGAAGCTTCCACCATAGAGTCACTAAAAACTCATAGTGTAGAGGTTATTCTACTCCGTGAGCCAGGTCAAGAACACCTTGAAGTGAGCATTTTCTTGCCATTTTTATGGTAAAATTAGTTCTCAGAGATGAGAATATCTTTAGAGAATGTATTTTCAGAGTATCAAAATGCTTGGAAATTTGCTCCATAAGTCACTAAAAAGTCAAAGTGCAGAGCTGATTCTACTCCGTGAGCCAAAGTCCTTGAAGTGAGCATTTTATTTCCTTTTTAAGGACAAATTAGTTATTAGACTTTCTAATATTGTTCAATAACATGTTTTAAGAGTATATAACTGCTATTAAGCTTTTTCAATAGATTCATTAAAAACTCACAGTGCAGAGTTGATTCTACTCTGTTAACCATGTCAAGAACTCCTTGAAGTGAGCATTTTCTTGCCATTTTTATGATCAAATTAGTTATAAGACATGAGAATATAGTTGGAGAATACATTTTCAAGGTAAAAAAAGGCTAGGAAGCTTGCAACATAGAGTCACTAAAAAGTTAAAGTGCATAGTTGATTCTACTCCATGAGCCAGGTCAAGAACTCCTTGAAATGAGCATTTTCTTGCTATTTTTATGGTCAAATTAGTTATTAAACATAAGAATACAATTTGAGAACATATTTTAAGAATATAAAAAAACTAGGAAGCTTGCACTGTAGAGTCGCTAAAAAGTTAAAGTGGAGAGCGGATTCTACTCCGTGAGCCAAGTCAAGAAGTCCTTGAAGTGAGCATTTAATTTCCATTTTTATGGCTAAATTAGTTATTAGCCTAGCTAGCATTTTTGGATAACATGTTTTTTGAGTATATAACTTTTACGAAGCTTGCACCATGGAGTCACTAAAAACTCATAGTGCAGAGCTGATTGAGCCAAGTCAACAACTCCTTGAAGTGAGTATTTTCATCCCATTTTTATGGTCAAATTAGTTATTAGACATAATAATATAGTTGGAGAACATGTCTTTACAGTATAAAAATGCTAGGAAGCTTGCGCCATAGAGTCACTAAAAAGTCAAAGTGCAGAGCTGAATTTACTTCATGAGCCAGAAGTGAGCTTTTTATTTCCTTTTATGGACAAATTAGTTATTAGACTTGCTAATATTATTGGATATCATGTTTTTAGCGTATATAACTACTACGAAGCTTGTTCCATGGAATCATTAAAAACTCACAGTGCAGAGCTGATTCTTCTTTGTGAACCATGTCAAGAACTCCTTGAAGTGAGCATTTTCTTGCCATTTTTATGGTCAAATTAGTTATAAGACATGAAAATATAGTCGAAGAATATATTTTCAGAGTAAAAAAAGGCTAGGAAGCTTGCACCATAGAGTTATTAAAAAGTCAAAGTGCAGAGTTGATTCTACTCCGTGAGCCAGGTCAAGAACTCCTTCAAGTGAGCATTTTCTTGCAATTTTTATGGTCAAATTAGTTATCAGACATAAGAATACAGTTGGAGAACATTTTTTAGAATATAAAAATTCTAGGAAGCTTGCACCATAGAGTCGCTAAAAGGTCAAAGTGGAGAGTTGATTCTGCTCTGTGAGCCAAGTCAAAAAGTTCTTAAAGTGAGCATTTACTTTCCATTTTTATGGCCAAATTAGTTATTAGACTTGCTAGTATTTTTGGATAACATGTTCTTAGAGTATTTAACTGCTATGAAGTTTGCACCATAGAGTCACTAAATACTTATAGTGCAGAGCTGATTCTACTCCGTGAGCCATGTCAGGAACTCCTTGAAGTGGTCATTTTCTTGTCATTTTTATGGTCAAATTAGTTATTAAACATGAGAATATAGTTGGAGAACATGAGCTCAAACTATAAAAATGCAAGGAAGCTTGCGTCATAGAGTCACTAAAAAGTCAAAGTGCAGAGTTGTTTATACTCTGTGAGCCATTTTCTTGCCATTTTTATTGTAAAATTAGTTATTAGACATGAGAATATTTTTGGAGAACATTTTTGCATAGTATAAAAATTATAGGAAGCTTGCATAATTGAGTAACTAAAAAGTCAAAGTACAGAGCTGATTCTACTCCGCGAGCCAGGTCTAAAACTACTTAAAGTGAGAATTTTCTTGCTATTTTTATGGTCAAATTAGTTTTGAGACATGAGAATATTGTTGAAGATCATATTTACAGAGTTTTAAAATGCTAGGAAGCTTGCGTCATAGAGTCACTAAAAAGTCAAAGTGCATAGCTGATTCTACTCCGTGCGCCAGAAGTCCTTGAAGTGAGCATTTTATTTCCTTTTTACGCTCAAATTAGTTAATAGACTTGATAATATTGTTGCAAAACATGGTTTTAGAGTATATAACTTCTATGAAGCTTTATCATTAGAGTCATTAAAAATTTACAGTGCAGAGCTAATTCTACTCTGTGAACCATGTCAAGAACTCCTTGAAGTGACATTTTCTTCCCATTTTATGGTCTAATTAGTTATAAGACATGAAAATATAGTTGGAGAATATATTTTCATAGTAAAAAAAGGCTAGGAATCTTGTACCATAGAGTCACTAAAAAGTCAAAGTATAAGTTGATTCTACTCCATGAGTTAGGTCAAGAATTCCTTGAAGTGAGCATTTTCTTGTCATTTTTATGGACAAATTAGTTATTAGACATAAGAATATAGTTGGTGAACATGTTTTTAGAATATAAAAATGCTAAGAAGCTTGCACCATAGAGTCGCTAAAAAGTCAAAGTGGAGAGTTGATTCTACTCCGTCAGCCAAGTCAAGAAGTCCTTGAAGAAAGCATTTACTTTCCATTTTTATGGCCAAATTAGTTATTAGACCTGCTAGTATTGTAGGATAACATGTTTTTAGAATATATAACTGCTACGAAGCTTGCACCATAGAGTCACTATAAACTCATAGTGCATAGTTGATTCTACTCCGTGAGCCATGTCAAGAACACCTTGAATTGAGAATTTTATTGTCATTTTTATGGTCTAATTAGTTATTAGACATGAGAATATAGTTGGAGAACATATCTTCAGAGTATAAAAATCCTAGGAAGCTTGCCCCATAGGGTCACTAAAAAGTCAGAGTGTAGAGTGTATTCTACTCCGTGAGCTGTTTTCTTTACATTTTTATGGACAAATTAGTTATTCGACATTAGAATAATATTGGATAACATGTTTGCAGAGTATAAAAATTCTAGGAAGCTTGTATAATAGAGTAACTATAAAGTCAAACTGCGAAGCTGATTCTATTCCGCGAGCCAAGTCTAAAACTACTTAAAATGAGCATTTTCATGCCATTTTTATGATCAAATTAGTTCTGAGACATGAGAATATGGTTGGAGAACATATTTTCAGAGTATAAAAATGCTAGGAAGCTTGCGCCATAGAGTCACTAAAAAGTCAATGTGCAGAGTTGATTCTACTCCGTGAGCCGTTTTCTTACCATTTTATGGTCAAATTAGTTATTAGACATGAGAATATTGTTGGAGAACATGTTTGCAGAGTATAAAAATTCTAGGAACCTTGCATAATAGAATAACTAAAAAGTCAAAGTGCAGAGATGATTCTATTCCCCGAGCCAGATCTAAAACTAGTTAAAGTGAGCATTTTCTTTCCATTTTTATGGTCAAATTAGTTCTGAGACATGAGAATATGGTTGGAGAACATATTTTCAAATTATAAAAATTCTAGGAAGCTTGTGCCATAGAGTCACTAAAAAGTCAAAGTTGAGAGCTGATTCTACACCGTGAGCTAGGTCAAGAAGTCCTTGAAGTGAGCATTTACTTTCCATTTTTATGGCCAAATTAGTTATTAGACATGCTAGTATTGTTGGATAACATGTTTTAAGATAATATAACTGCTACGAAGCTTGCACCATAGAGTCACTATAAACTCATAGTGCATAGTTGATTCTACTCCGTGAGCCATGCCAAGAACACCTTGAATTGAGAATTTTATTGTCATTTTTATGGTCTAATTAATTATTAGACATGAGAATATAGTTGGAGAACATATCTTCAGAGTATAAAAATCCTAGGAAGCTTGCCCCATAGGGTCACTAAAAAGTCAGAGTGTAGAGTGTATTCTACTCCGTGAGCTGTTTTCTTTACATTTTTATGGTCAAATTAGTTATTCGACATTAGAATAATATTGGATAACATGTTTGCAGAGTATAAAAATTCTAGGAAGCTTGTATAATTGAGTAACTATAATGTCAAACTGCGAAGCTGATTCTATTCCGCGAGCCAAGTCTAAAACTACTTAAAAGGAGCATTTTCATGCCATTTTTATGATCAAATTAGTTCTGAGACATGAGAATATGGTGGAAGAACATATTTTCAGAGTATAAAAATGCTAGGAAGCTTGCGCCATAGAGTCACTAAAAAGTCAATGTGCAGAGTTGATTCTACTCCGTGAGCCGTTTTCTTAACATTTTATGGTCAAATTAGTTATTAGACATGAGAATATTGTTGGAGAACATGTTTGCAGAGTATAAAAATTCTAGGAACCTTGCATAATAGAATAACTAAAAAGTCAAAGTGCAGAGATGATTCTATTCCCCGAGCCAGATCTAAAACTAGTTAAAGTGAGCATTTTCTTTCCATTTTTATGGTCAAATTAGTTCTGAGACATGAGAATATGGTTGGAGAACATATTTTCAAATTATAAAAATTCTAGGAAGCTTGTGCTATAGAGTCACTAAAAAGTCAAAGTTGAGAGCTGATTCTACTCCGTGAGCTAGGTCAAGAAGTCCTTGAAGTGAGCATTTACTTTCCATTTTTATGGTCAAATTAGTTATTAGACATGCTAGTATTGTTGGATAACATGTTTTTAGAGAATATAACTGCTACGAAGCTTGCACCATAGAGTTACTAAAAAGTCATAGTGCACAGCTGATTCAACTCCGTGAGCCAGGTCAAGAACACCTTGAAGTGAGCATTTTCTTGTCATTTGTATGGTTAAATTAGTTTTGAGACGAGATTATTTTTGGAGAACGTATTTTTAGAGTATCAAAATGCTAGGAAGTTTGCGCCATAGACTCACTAAAAAGTCAAAGTGTAGAGCTGATTCTACTCCGTGAGCCAGAAGTCCTTGAAGTGAGCATTTTATTTCCTTTTTATGGAGTTATTAGATTTTCTCATATTGTTGGATAACATGTTTTAAGAGTATATAACTTCTATGAAGATTGTTCCATAGAGTCATTAAAACTCACAGTGCAGAGCTGATTATACTCTATGAACCATGTCAAGAACTCTATGAAGTGAGCATTTTCTTGCCATTTTTATGATCAAATTAGTTATAAGACATTAGAATATAGTTGGAGAATATATTTTCAGGGCAAAAAAAGGCTAGAAAGCTTGCACCATAGAGTCACTAAAAAGTTAAAGTGCAGAGTTGATTCTACTCCATGAGCCAGGTCAAGAACTCCTTGAAATGAGCATTTTCTTACCATTTTTATGGTCAAATTAGTTATTAGACATAAGAATACAATTGGAGAACATATTTTAAGAATATAAAAATACTAGGAAGCTTGCACTGTAGAGTCACTAAAAAGTCAAAGTGGAGAGCGGATTCTACTCCGTGAGCCAGGTCAAGAAGTCCTTGAAGTGAGCATTTACTTTCCATTTTTATTGCTAAATTAGCTATTAGTATTGTTGGATAACATGTTTTTAGAGTATATAACTTCTACGAAACTTGCACTGTAGAGTCACTAAAAAGTCATAGTGTAGAGCTGATTCTACTCCGTGAGTCAAGTCAACAACTCCTTGAAGTGAGCATTTTCTTCTCATTTTTATGGTCAAATTAGTTATTAGGCATGAGAATATAGTTGGATAACATGTGTTTAGAGTATAAAAATACTAGGAAGCTTGTGCCATAGAGTCAATGAAAAGTCAAAGTGCAGAGTTGATTTTAACTCGTGAGCCATTTTCTGACCATTTTAAAGGTCAAATTAGTTATTAGACGTGAGAATATTATTGGATAACATGTTTGCAGAGTATAAAAATTCTAGGAACCTTGCATAATAGAGTAACTAAAAAGTCAAAGTGCAAAGCTGATTCTATTCCGCGAGCTAGATCTAAAACTACTTAGAGTGAGTATTTTCTTGCCATTTTTATGGTCAAATTAGTTCTGAGACATGAGAATATTGTTAGAGAACATATTTTAAGAGTATCAAAATGCTAGGAAGCTTGCGCCATAGAGTCACTAAAAAGTCAAAATGCAGAGCTGATTCCACTCCGTGAGCCAGAAGTGAGCATTTTATTTCCTTTTTATGGACAAATTAGTTATTAGACTTGCTAATATTGTTGGATAACATGTTTTTAGAGTATAACTTCAATAATACTGTGAATCATGTCAAGAACTCCTTAAAGTGAGCATTTTCTTGCCATCTTTATGGTCAAATTAGTTATAAGACATGAGAATATAGTTAGAGAATATTTTTCTGAATATAAAAATGCTAGGAACCTTTCACCATAGTCTCTAAAAAGTCAAAGTGGAGAGCTGATTCTACTCCATGAGCCAGGTCAAGATTCCTTGAAGTGAGCATTTACTTTTCATTTTTATGGCCAAATTAGTTATTAGACTTGCTAGTATTGTTGGATAACAAGTTTTTAGAGTATATAACTACCACGAAGCTTGCACCATAGAGTCACTAAATACTCATAGTGTATAGCTGATTCTACTCAGTGAGCCAGGTCAAGAACTCCTTGAAGTGAGCATTTTCTTGGCATTTTTGTGGTCAAATTAGTTATTAGACATAAGAATATTGTTGGAAAATATGTTTTTAGAATATAAAAATGCAAGGAAGCTTGCACCATAGAGTCGCTAAAAAGTCAAAGTGGAGAGCTGATTCTACTCCGTGAGTTAGGTCAAGATTCCTTGATGTGAGCATTTACTTTCCATTTGTATGGCCAAATTAGTTATTAGACTTGCTAGTATTGTTGGATAACATGTTCTTAGAGTATATAACTGCCATGAAGCTTGCACCACAGAGTCACTAAAAACTCATAGTGCAGCGCTGATTCTACTCAATGAGCCAGGTCAAGAACTCCTTGAAGTGAGCATTTCCTTGCTATTTTCATGGCCAAATTAGTTATTAGACATGAGAATATAGTTGGAGAACATGTCTTCAGAGTATAAAAATTCAAGGAAGCTTGCACCATAGAGTCACTAAAAAGTCAAAGTGTAGAGTTGATTCTACTCCGTGAGTCATTTTTTTGCCATTTTTATGGTCAAATTAGTTATTAGACATGAGAATATTATTGGTGAACATGTTTGAAGAGTATAATAATTCTAGGAAGCTTGCATAATAGAGTAACTAAAAAGTCAAAGTGCAGTGTGCTGATTCTATTCCGCTAGCCAGGTCTAAAACTACTTAAAGTGAGCATTTTCTTGTCATTTTTATGGTCAAATTAGTTATGAGACATGAGAATATTGTTGGAGAACATATTTTCAAAGTATCAAAATGCCGGGAAGCTTGCGCCATAGAGTCAACAAAAAGTCAAAGTGCAGAACTGATTCTACTCCGTGAGCTAGAAGTGAGCATTTTATTTCTTTTTTATGGACAAATTAGTTATTAGACTTGCTAATATTGTTGGATAACATGTTTTTAGAGTATATAACTACTATGAATCTTGTTCCATAGAGTCATTAAAAACTCACAGTGCATAGCTGATTCTACTCTATGAACCATGTCAAGAACTTCTTGAAGTGAGTATTTTCTTGTCATTTTTATGGTCAAATTAGTTATAAGACATGAGAATATAGTTGGAGAATATATTTTTAGAGTAAAAAAAGGCTAGGAAGCTTGCACTATAGAGTCACTAAAAAGTCAAAGTGCAGAGTTTATTCTACTCTGTGAGTCAGGTCAAGCACTTCTTGAAGTGAATATTTTCTTGACATTTTTATGGTTAAATTAGTTATTAGAAATAAGAATGTAGTTGGAGAACATGCTTTTAGAATATAAAAATGCTAGGAAGCTTGCACCGTAGAGTCGCTAAAAAGTCAAAGTGGAGAGTTGATTCTACTCCATGAGTCAGGTCAAGAAATCCTTGAAGTGAGCATTTGCTTTCCATTTTTATGGCCAAATTAGTTATTAGACTTGCTAGTATTGTTGGATAATAAGTTTTTAGAGTATATAACTACGACGAAGCTTGCACCATAGAGTCACTAAAAACTCAGTGCAGAGATGATTCTACCCAGTGAGCCAAGTAAGGAACTTCTTGAAGTGAACATTTTCTTGCTATTTTTATGATCAAATTAGTTATTAGACATGAGAATATAGCTGGAGAACATGTCTTCGGAGTATAAAATGCTAGGAAGCTTGCGCCATAGAGTCAGTAAAAAGTCAAAGTGCAAAGTTGATTCAACTCCGTGAGCCATTTTCTTGCTATTTTATGGTCAAATTAGTTATTAGACATGAGAATATTATTGGAGAACATGTTTGCAGAGTATAAAATTCTGGGAAGCTTGCATAATAGAGTAACTAAATAGTCAAAGTGCAGAGCTGGTTCTATTCCGCGAGCCAGGTCTAAAACTACTTAAAGTGAGCATTTTCTTGCCATTTTTATGGTCAAATTAGTTTTGAGTCATGAGAATATTGTTGGAGAACATATTTTCAGAGTATCAAAAATGCTAGGAAGTTTGGACCATAGAGTCACTAAAAAGTTAAAGTGCAGAACTGATTCTACACCGTGAGCCAAAAGTGAGCATTTTATTTCTTTATTATTGACAAATTAGTTATTAGACTCGCAAATATTATTGGAGAACATGTTTTTAGAGTATATAATAGCTATGAAGCTTGTTCCATAGAGTCATTAAAAACTCACAGTGCAGAGCTGATTCTACTCTATGAACCATGTCAAAAACTCCTTAAAGTGAGCATTTTATTGACATTTTTATGGTCAAATTAGTTATAAGACATGAGAATTTAGTTGGAGAATATATTTTAAGAGTAAAAAAAGGCTAGGAAGCTTGCACCATTGAGTCACTAAAAAGTCAAAGTGCAGGGTTGATTCTACTCCGTGAGCCTGGTCAAGAACAACATGAAGTGAGCATTTTCTTGCCATTTTTATGGTCAAATTAGTTATTAGACGTAAGAATATAGTTGGAGAACATGTTTTTAGAATATAAAAATGCTAGGAATCTTTCACCATGGAGTATCTAAAAAGTCTAAGTGGAGAGTTGATTCTACTCCGTGAGCTGTTTTCTTGCAATTTTTATGGTAAAATCAGATACTGGGCATGAGAATATTATTGGAGAATATGTTTGCAGAGTATAAAAATTCTAGGAAGCTTTCATAATAGAGTAACAAAAAAGTAAAAAGTGCATAACTGATTCTATTCCACGAGCCAGGTTTAAAACTACATAAAGTGAGCATTTTCTTGCCATTTTTATGGTCATATTAGTTCTGAGACATGAGAATATTGTTGGAGAACATATTTTCAGAGTATCAAAATGCTAGGAAGCTTACGCCATAGAGTCACTAAAAAGTCAAAGTGCAGAACTGATTCTACTCCGTGAGCCAGAAGTGTGCATTTTATTTCCTTTTTATAGCAAATTAGTTATTATACTTGCTAATATTTTGGATACCATGTTTTTAGAGTATATAACTGCTATGAAGATTGTTCCATTGAGTCATTAAAAACTCACAGTGCAGAGTTTTTTCTACTATGTGAACCATGTCTAGAACTCCTTGAAGTGAGCATTTTCTTGCCATTTTTATGGTCAAATTAGTTATAAGACATGAGAATATAATTGAAGAATATATTTTCAGAGTAAAAAAAGGATAGGAAGCTTGCACCATTGAGTCACTAAAAAGTCAAAGTGCAGAGTTGATTCTACTCCATGAGCCAGTTCAAGAACTCCTTGAAGTGAGCATTTTCATGCTATTTTTATGGTAAAATTAGTTATTAAATATAAGAATATAGTTGTAGAACATATTTTAAGAATATAAAAATACTAGGAAGCTTGCACTATAGAGTCGCTAAAAAGTGAAAGTGGAGAGTTGATTCTACTAAGTGAGCCAAGTCAAGAAATCCTAGAAGTGAGCATTTACTTTCCATTTTTATGGCCAAATTAGTGAGTAGACTTGCTAGTATTGTTGGATAATATTTTTTTAGAGTATATAACTACTATGAAGCATGCACCATAGAGTCACTAAAAACTCATAGTGCATAGCTGATTTTACTCCGTGAGCCATGTCAAGAACTCCTTGAAATGAGCATTTTCTTGCCATTTTTATGGTCAAATTAGTTATTAGACATGAGAATATAGTTGTAGAACATGTCTTCAAAGTATAAAAATGCTAGGAAGCTTGCACCATAGAGTCACTAAATAGTCAAAATACAGAGTCGATTCTACTCCGTGAGCCATTTTCTTTCCATTTTTATGGTCAAATTAGTTATTAGACATGAGAATATTGTTGGTGAACATGTTTTCAGAGTATAAAAATTCTAGGAATCTTGCATAATAGAGTAACTAAAAAGTCAAAGTGCAGAGCTGATTCTATTCCACGAGCCAGGTCTAAAACTACTTAAAGTGGCATTTTCTTTCCATTTTTATGGTCAAATTAGTTCTGAGACATGAGAATATTGTTTGAGAACATATTTTCAGAGTATCAAAATGCTAGGAAGCTTGTGCAATAGAGTCACTAAAAAGTCAAAGTGCTGAACTTATTCTACTCCGTGAGCCAGAAGTGAGCATTTTATTTCCTTCTTATGGACAAATTAGTTATTAGACTTGCTAATATTTTTTGATAACATGTTTTTAGAGTATATAACAGCTATGAAGCTTGTTCCATAGAGTCATTAATAACTTAAAGTGCATAGCTGACTCTACTCTGTGAACCCTGTCAAGAACTCCTTGAAGTGAGCATTTTCTTGCCATTTTTATGGTCAAATTAGTTATAAGACATGAGAATATAGTTGGAGAATATATTTTAAGAGTAAAAAAGGCTAGGAAGCTTGCACCATTGAGTCACTAAAAAGTCAAAGTGCAGTATTGATTCTACTCCGTGAGCCGTTTTCTTGCCATTTTTACGGTCAAATTAATTATTTGACATTAGAATATTGATGGACAACTTTTTTGCAGTGTATAAAAATTATAGGAAGCTTGCATAATAGAGTAACTAAAAAGTCAAAGTGCAGAGCTGATTCTATTCCACGAGCCAGGTCTAAAACTACTTAAAGTGAGGATTATCTTGCCATTTTTATGGTCAAATTAGTTCTGAGATATGAGAATATTGTTGGAGAACATATTTTCAGAGTATCAAAATGCTAGGAAGCTTGCGCCATAGAGTCACTAAAAAGTCAAAGTGCAAAACTGATTCTACTCCGTGAGCAAGAAGTGAGCATTTTATTTCCTTTTTATAACATATTAGTTATTAGACTTGCTAATATTTTGGATACCATGTTTTTAGAGTATATAACTGCTATGAAGATTGTTCCATTGAGTCATTAAAAACTCACAGTGCAGAGCTGATTCTACTATGTGAACCATGTCTAGAACTCCTTGAAGTGAGCATTTTCTAGCCATTTTTATGGTCAAATTAGTTATAAGACAAGAGAATATAATTAAAGAATATATTTTCAAAGTAAAAAAAGGATAGGATGCTTGCACCATTGAGTCACTAAAAAGTCAAAGTGCAGAGTTGATTCTACTCCGTGTGCCAGGTCAAGAACTCCTTGAAGTGTGCATTTTCATGATATTTTTATGGTCAAATTAGTTATTAGATATAAGAATATAGTTGGAGACCATATTTTAAGAATATAAAAATACTAGGAAGCTTGCACTATAGAGTCCCTAAAAAGTCAAAGTGGAGAGTTGATTCTACTAAGTGAGCCAAGTCAACAAATCCTAGAAGTGAGCATTTACTTTCCATTTTTATGGCAAAATTAGTTAGTAGACTTGCTAGTATTGTTGGATAAAATTTTTCTAGAGTATATAACTACTATGAAGCATGCACCATAGAGTCACTAAAAACTCATAGTGCATAGCTGATTTTACTCCGTGAGCCATGTCAAGAACTCCTTGAAATGAGCATTTTCTTGCCATTTTTATGGTCAAATTAGTTATTAGACATGAGAATATAGTTGTAAAACATGTCTTCAAAGTATAAAAATTCTAGGAAGCTTGCACCATAAAGTCACTAAATAGTCAAAGTACAGAATTGATTCTACTCCGTGAGCCATTTTCTTTCCATTTTTATGGTCAAATTAGTTATTAGATATGAGAATATTGTTGGAGAACATGTTTTCAGAGTATAAAAATTCTAGGAAGCTTGCATAATACAGTAACTAAAAGTCAAAGTGCAGAGCTGATTTCATTCCACGAGCCAGGTCTAAAACTACTTAAAGTGGCATTTTCTTGCCATTTTTATGGTCAAATTAGTTCTGAGACAAGAGAATATTGTTTGACAACATATTTTCAGAGTATCAAAATGCAAGGAAGCTTGCGCCATAGAGTCACTAAAAAGTCAAAGTGCTGAACTTATTCTACTCCGTGAGCCAGAAGTGAGCATTTTATTTCCTTCTTATGGACAAATTAGTTATTAGACTTGCTAATATTTTTGGATAACATGTTATTATAGTACATAACAGCTATGAAGCTTGTTCCATAGAGTCATTAATAACTCACAGTGCATAGCTGATTCTACTCTGTGAACCCTGTCAAGAACTCCTTGAAGTGAGCATTTTCTTGCCATTTTTATGGTCAAATTAGTTATAAGACATGAGAATATAGTTGAAGAATATATTTTAAGAGTAAAAAAGGCTAGGAAACTTGCACTATTGAGTCACTAAAAAGTCAAAGTGCAGTATTGATTCTACTCCGTGAGCCATTTTCTTGCCATTTTTACGGTCAAATTAATTATTTGACATTAGAATATTGATGGACAACATGTTTGCAGTGTATAAAAATTATAGGAAGCTTGCATAATAGAGTAACTAAAAAGTCAAAGTGCAGAGCTGATTCTATTCCACGAGCCAGGTCTAAAACTACTTAAAGTGAGGATTATCTTGCCATTTTTATGGTCAAATTAGTTCTGAGACATGAGAATATTGTTGGAGAACATATTTTGAGAGTATCAAAATGCTAGGAAGCTTGCGCCATAGAGTCACTAAAAAGTCAAAGTGCAGAACTGATTCTACTCCGTGAGCCAGAAGTGTGCATTTTATTTCCTTTTTATAGCAAATTAGTTATTAGACTTGCTAATATTTTGGATAACATGTTTTTAGAGTATATAACTGCTATGAAGATTGTTCCATTGAGTCATTAAAAACTCACAGTGCAGAGTTTATTCTACTATGTGAACCATGTCTAGAACTCCTTGAAGAGAGCATTTTCTTGCCATTTTTATGGTCAAATTAGTTATAAGACATGAGAATATAATTGAAGAATATATTTTTAGAGTAAAAAAAGGATAGGAAGCTTGCACCATTGAGTCACTAAAAAGTCAAAGTGCAGAGTTGATTCTACTACATGAGTCAGGTCAAGAACTCCTTGAAGTGAGCATTTTCATGCTATTTTTATGGTCAAATTAGTTATTAGATATAAGAATATAGTTGGAGAACATATTTTAAGAATATAAAATACTAGGAAGCTTACACTATAGAGTCGCTAAAAAGTGAAAGTGGAGAGTTGATTCTACTAAGTGAGCCAAGTCAAGAAATCCTAGAAGTGAACATTTACTTTCCATTTTTATGGCCAAATTAGTGAGTAGACTTGCTAGTATTGTTGGATAATATTTTTTTAGAGTATATAACTACTATGAAGCATGCACCATAGAGTCACTAAAAACTCATAGTGCATAGCTGATTTTACTCCGTGAGCCATGTCAAGAACTCCTTGAAATGAGCATTTTCTTGCCATTTTTATGGTCAAATTAGTTATTAGACATGAGAATATAGTTGTAAAACATGTCTTCAAAGTATAAAAATGCTAGGAAGCTTGCACCATAGAGTCACTAAATAGTCAAAGTACAGAGTTGATTCTACTCCGTGAGCCATTTTCTTTCCATTTTTATGGTCAAATTAGTTATTAGATATGAGAATATTGTTGGAGAACATGTTTTCAGAGTATAAAAATTCTAGGAAGCTTGCATAATACAGTAACTAAAAGTCAAAGTGCAGAGCTGATTCTATTCCACGAGCCAAGTCTAAAACTACTTAAAGTGGCATTTTCTTGCCATTTTTATGGTCAAATTAGTTCTGAGACAAGAGAATATTGTTTGACAACATATTTTCAGAGTATCAAAATGCAAGGAAGCTTGCGCCATAGAGTCACTAAAAAGTCAAAGTGCTGAACTTATTCTACTCCGTGACCCAGAAGTGAGCATTTTATTTCCTTCTTATGGACAAATTAGTTATTAGACTTGCTAATATTTTTGGATAACATGTTATTAGAGTACATAACAGCTATGAAGCTTGTTCCATAGAGTCATTAATAACTCACAGTGCATAGCTGATTCTACTCTGTGAACCCTGTCAAGAACTCCTTGAAGTGAGCATTTTCTTGCCATTTTTATGGTCAAATTAGTTATAAGACATGAGAATATAGTTGAAGAATATATTTTAAGAGTAAAAAAGGCTAGGAAACTTGCACTATTGAGTCACTAAAAAGTCAAAGTGCAGTATTGATTCTACTCCGTGAGCCATTTTCTTGCCATTTTTACGGTCAAATTAATTATTTGACATTAGAATATTGATGGACAACATGTTTGCAGTGTATAAAAATTATAGGAAGCTTGCATAATAGAGTAACTAAAAAGTCAAAGTGCAGAGCTGATTCTATTCCACGAGCCAGGTCTAAAACTACTTAAAGTGAGGATTATCTTGCCATTTTTATGGTCAAATTAGTTCTGAGACATGAGAATATTGTTGGAGAACATATTTTGAGAGTATCAAAATGCTAGGAAGCTTGCGCCATAGAGTCACTAAAAAGTCAAAGTGCAGAACTGATTCTACTCCGTGAGCCAGAAGTGTGCATTTTATTTCCTTTTTATAGCAAATTAGTTATTAGACTTGCTAATATTTTGGATAACATGTTTTTAGAGTATATAACTGCTATGAAGATTGTTCCATTGAGTCATTAAAAACTCACAGTGCAGAGTTTATTCTACTATGTGAACCATGTCTAGAACTCCTTGAAGTGAGCATTTTCTTGCCATTTTTATGGTCAAATTAGTTATAAGACATGAGAATATAATTGAAGAATATATTTTTAGAGTAAAAAAAGGATAGGAAGCTTGCACCATTGAGTCACTAAAAAGTCAAAGTGCAGAGTTGATTCTACTACATGAGTCAGGTCAAGAACTCCTTGAAGTGAGCATTTTCATGCTATTTTTATGGTCAAATTAGTTATTAGATATAAGAATATAGTTGGAGAACATATTTTAAGAATATAAAATACTAGGAAGCTTGCACTATAGAGTCGCTAAAAAGTGAAAGTGGAGAGTTGATTCTACTAAGTGAGCCAAGTCAAGAAATCCTAGAAGTGAACATTTACTTTCCATTTTTATGGCCAAATTAGTGAGTAGACTTGCTAGTATTGTTGGATAATATTTTTTTGGAGTATATAACTACTATGAAGCATGCACCATAGAGTCACTAAAAACTCATAGTGCATAGCTGATTTTACTCCGTGAGCCATATCAAGAACTCCTTGAAATGAGCATTTTCTTGCCATTTTTATGGTCAAATTAGTTATTAGACATGAGAATATAGTTGTAGAACATGTCTTCAAAGTATAAAAATGCTAGGAAGCTTGCACCATAGAGTCACTAAATAGTCAAAGTACAGAGTCGATTCTACTCCGTGAGCCATTTTCTTTCCATTTTTATGGTCAAATTAGTTATTAGACATGACAATATTGTTGGTGAACATGTTTTCAGAGTATAAAAATTCTAGGAAGCTTGCATAATAGAGTAACTAAAAAGTCAAAGTGCAGAGCTGATTCTATTCCACGAGCCAGGTCTAAAACTACTTAAAGTGGCATTTTCTTGCCATTTTTATGGTCAAATTAGTTCTGAGACATGAGAATATTGTTTGAGAACATATTTTCAGAGTATCAAAATGCTAGGAAGCTTGTGCAATAGAGTCACTAAAAAGTCAAAGTGCTGAACTTATTCTACTCCGTGAGCCAGAAGTGAGCATTTTATTTCCTTCTTATGGACAAATTAGTTATTAGACTTGCTAATATTTTTTGATAACATGTTTTTAGAGTATATAACAGCTATGAAGCTTGTTCCATAGAGTCATTAATAACTTAAAGTGCATAGCTGACTCTACTCTGTGAACCCTGTCAAGAACTCCTTGAAGTGAGCATTTTCTTGCCATTTTTATGGTCAAATTAGTTATAAGACATGAGAATATAGTTGGAGAATATATTTTAAGAGTAAAAAAGGCTAGGAAGCTTGCACCATTGAGTCACTAAAAAGTCAAAGTGCAGTATTGATTCTACTCCGTGAGCCGTTTTCTTGCCATTTTTACGGTCAAATTAATTATTTGACATTAGAATATTGATGGACAACATTTTTTCAGTGTATAAAAATTATAGGAAGCTTGCATAATAGAGTAACTAAAAAGTCAAAGTGCAGAGCTGATTCTATTCCACGAGCCAGGTCTAAAACTACTTAAAGTGAGGATTATCTTGCCATTTTTATGGTCAAATTAGTTCTGAGATATGAGAATATTGTTGGAGAACATATTTTCAGAGTATCAAAATGCTAGGAAGCTTGCGCCATAGAGTCACTAAAAAGTCAAAGTGCAAAACTGATTCTACTCCGTGAGCCAGAAGTGAGCATTTTATTTCCTTTTTATAACATATTAGTTATTAGACTTGCTTATATTTTGGATACCATGTTTTTAGAGTATATAACTGCTATGAAGATTGTTCCATTGAGTCATTAAAAACTCACAGTGCAGAGCTGATTCTACTATGTGAACCATGTCTAGAACTCCTTGAAGTGAGCATTTTCTAGCCATTTTTATGGTCAAATTAGTTATAAGACAAGAGAATATAATTAAAGAATATATTTTCAAAGTAAAAAAAGGATAGGAAGCTTGCACCATTGAGTCACTAAAAAGTCAAAGTGCAGAGTTGATTCTACTCCGTGTGCCAGGTCAAGAACTCCTTGAAGTGTGCATTTTCATGATATTTTTATGGTCAAATTAGTTATTAGATATAAGAATATAGTTGGAGACCATATTTTAAGAATATAAAAATACTAGGAAGCTTGCACTATAGAGTCCCTAAAAAGTCAAAGTGGAGAGTTGATTCTACTAAGTGAGCCAAGTCAACAAATCCTAGAAGTGAGCATTTACTTTCCATTTTTATGGCAAAATTAGTTAGTAGACTTGCTAGTATTGTTGGATAAAATTTTTCTAGAGTATATAACTACTATGAAGCATGCACCACAGAGTCACTAAAAACTCATAGTGCATAGCTGATTTTACTCCGTGAGCCATGTCAAGAACTCCTTGAAATGAGCATTTTCTTGCCATTTTTATGGTCAAATTAGTTATTAGACATGAGAATATAGTTGTAAAACATGTCTTCAAAGTATAAAAATGCTAGGAAGCTTGCACCATAGAGTCACTAAATAGTCAAAGTACAGAGTTGATTCTACTCCGTGAGCCATTTTCTTTCCATTTTTATGGTCAAATTAGTTATTAGATATGAGAATATTGTTGGAGAACATGTTTTCAGAGTATAAAAATTCTAGGAAGCTTGCATAATACAGTAACTAAAAGTCAAAGTGCAGAGCTGATTTCATTCCACGAGCCAGGTCTAAAACTACTTAAAGTGGCATTTTCTTGCCATTTTTATGGTCAAATTAGTTCTGAGACAAGAGAATATTGTTTGACAACATATTTTCAGAGTATCAAAATGCAAGGAAGCTTGCACCATAGAGTCACTAAAAAGTCAAAGTGCTGAACTTATTCTACTCCGTGAGCCAGAAGTGAGCATTTTATTTCCTTCTTATGGACAAATTAGTTATTAGACTTGCTAATATTTTTGGATAACATGTTTTTAGAGTACATAACAGCTATGAAGCTTGTTCCATAGAGTCATTAATAACTCACAGTGCATAGCTGATTCTACTCTGTGAACCCTGTCAAGAACTCCTTGAAGTGAGCATTTTCTTGCCATTTTTATGGTCAAATTAGTTATAAGACATGAGAATATAGTTGAAGAATATATTTTAAGAGTAAAAAAGACTAGGAAGCTTGCACCATTGAGTCACTAAAAAGTCAAAGTGCAGTATTGATTCTACTCCGTGAGCCAGGTCAAGAACAACATGAAGTGAGCATTTTCTTGCCATTTTTATGATCAAATTAGTTATTAGACATAAGAATATAGTTGGAGATCATGTTTTTAGAATATAAAAATGCTAGGAAGCTTGCATCATAAAGTCGCTAAAAAGTCAAAGTGGAGAGCCGATTCTACTCCGTGAGCCAGGTCAAGAAGTCCTTGAAGTGAGCATTTACTTTCAATTTCTATGGCCAAATTAGTTATTAGACTTGATAGTATTGTTGAATAACATGTTTTTAGAGTATATAACATATACGAAGCTTGCACAATAGAGTCACTAAAAAAACTCATAGTGTAGAGCTGATTCTACTTTGTGAGCCAGGTCAAGAACTCCTTGAAGTGAGCATTTTCTTGCCATTTTTATGGTCAAATTAGTTATTAGATATGAGAATATAGTTGGAGAATGTCTTCAGAGTATAAAAATGCTAGGAAGCTTGCGCCATAGAGTCACTAAAAAGTTAAAGTACAGAGTTGATTCTACTCCTTAAGCCGTTTTCTTGCAATTTTTATGGTCAAATTAGTTATTAGACATGAGAATATTGTTGGAGAATGTGTTTTTAGAGTATAAAAATTTCTTGGAAGCTTTCATAATAGAGTAACTAAAAAGTCAAAGTGCAGAGCTGATTCTATTCCACGAGCCAGGTCTAAAACTACTTAAAGTGAGCATTTTCTTGCCATTTTTATTGTCAAATTAGTTCTGAGACATGAGAATATTGTTGGAGAATATATTTTAAGAGTATCACAATTCTAGGAAGCTTGCGCCATAGAGTCACTAAAAAGTCAAAGTACAGAGTTGATTCTACTCCGTGAGCCATTTATTTTCCATTTTTATGGTCAAATTAGTTATTAAACATGAGAATATTTTTGGAGAACATGTTTTCAGAGTATAAAAATTCTAGGAAGCTTGCATAATAGAGTAACTAAAAAGTCAAAGTGCAGAGCTGATTCTATTCCACGAGCCAGGTCTAAAACTACTTAAAGTGGTATTTTCTTGCCATTTTATGGTCAAATTATTTCTGAGACATGAGAATATTGTTGGAGAACATATTTTCAGAGTATCAAAATTCTGGGAAGCTTGCGCCATAGAATAACTAAAGAGTCAAAGTGCAGAACAAATTCTACTCCGTGAGCCAGAAGTGAGCATTTTATTTCCTTTTTATGGACAAATTAGTTATTAGACTTGCTAATATTTTTGATAACATGATTTTAGAGTATATAATTGCTATGAGGCTTGTTCCATAGTGTCATTAATAACTCACAGTGCATAGCTGATTCTACGCTGTGAACCCTGTCAAGAACTCCTTGAAGTGAGCATTTTCTTGCAATTTTTATAGTCAAATTAGTTATAAGACATGAGAATATAGTTGGAGAATATATTTTAAGAGTAAAAAGGGCTAGGAAGCTTACAAGATTGAGTCACTAAAATGTCAAAGTGCAGTATTGATTCTACTCTGTGAGCCAGGTCAAGAACAACATGAAGTGAGCATTTTCTTGCCATTTTTATGATCAAATTAGTTATTAGACATAAAATATAGTTGAAGAACATGTTTTTAGAATATAAAAATGCTAGGAAGCTTGCATCATAGTGTCGTTAAAAAGTCAAAGTGGAGAGCCGATTCTACTCCGTGAGCCAGGTCAGGAAGTCCTTGAAGTGAGCATTTACTTTCAATTTCTATGGCCAAATTAGTTATTAGACTTGCTAGTATTGTTGTATAATATGTTTTTAGAGTATATAACATCTATGAAGCTTGCACAATAGAGTCACTAAAAACTCATAGTGTAGAGCTGATTCTACTCTGTGAGCTAGGTCAAGAACTCCTTGAAGTGAGCATTTTCTTTCCATTTTTATGGTCAAATTAGTTATTAGATATGAGAATATAGTTGGAGAACATTTCTTCAGAGTATAAAAATGCTAGGAAGCTTGCGCCATAGAGTCACTAAAAAGTCAAAGTACAGAGTTGATTATACTCCTTAATCCGTTTTCTTGCAATTTTTATGGTCAAATTAGTTATTAGACATGAGAATATTGTTGGAGAACGTGTTTGTAGAGTATAAAAATTTCTTGGAAGCTTGCATAATAGAGTGACTAAAAAGTCAAAGTGCAGAGCTGATTCTATTCCACGAGCCAGGTCTAAAACTACTTAAAGTAAGCATTCTCTTGCCATTTTTATGGTCAAATTAGTTCTGAGAAATGAGAATATTGTTGGAGAATATATTTTAAGAGTATCAAAATTCTTGGAAGCTTGCGCCATAGAGTCACTAAAAAGTCAATGTGCAGAGCTGATTCTACTCCGTGAGCTAGAAGTCCTTGAAGTGAGCATTTTATTTCCTTTTTTATGGACAAATTAGTTATTAGACTTGTTAATATTATTGGATAACATATTTTTAGAGTATATAACTGCTATGAAGCTTTTTCCATAGTCATTAAAGCTCACAATGCAGAGCTGAATCTACTCTGTGAACCATGTCCAGAACTCCTTGAAGTGAGCATTTTCTTGCTATTTTTATGATCAAATTAGTTATAAGACATGAAAATATAGTTGGAGAATATATTTTCAGATTAAAAAAAGGCTAGGAAGCTTGCACCATTTAGTCAATATAAATTCAAAGTGCAGAGTTCATTCTACTTCGTGAGCTAGGTCAAGAACTCCTTGAAGTGAGAATTTTCTTGCCATTTTTAAGGTCAAATTAGTTACTAGACATAAGAATATAGTTGGAGAACATATTTTTAGAATATAAAAATGCTAGGAAGCTTGCACCACAGAGTCTCTAAAAATTCAAAGTGGATATCTGATTCTACTACGTGAGCCAAGTCAAGAAGTCCTTGAAGGGAGCATTTACTTTCCATTTTTATGGCCAAATTAGTTATTAGACTTGATAGTATTGTTGGATTAATTTTTTTTACAGTATATAACTGCTACGAAGCTTGCACCATAGAGTCACTAACAACTCATAGTGCAGAGATAATTCTACTCCGTGAGCCATGTCAAGAACTCCTTGAAGTGAGCATTTTCTTGCCATTTTTATGGTCAAATTAGTTATTAGAAATGAGAATATAGTTGTAAAACATGTCTTTAGAGTATAAAAATGCTATGAAGCTTGCGCCATAGAGTCACAAAAAATTCAAAGTGCAGAGTTAATTCTACTCCGTGACCAGTTTTCTTGCCATTTTTACTGGCAAATTAGTTATTAAACATGAGAATATGTTTGCAGAACATGTTTTCAGTGTATAAAAGTTCTAGGAAGCATGTATAATAAAGTAACTAAAGAGTCAAAGTACAGAGCAGATTCTATTCCACAAGCCAGATCTAAAACTACTTAAAGTGAGCATTTTCTTTCCATTTTTATGGTCAAATTAGTTCTGAGGATTGAGAATATTGTTGGAGAACATATTTTTAGAGTATCAAAATTCTAGGAAGCTTGCACCATAGAGTCACTAAAAAGTCAAAGTGCAGAGCTGATTCTACTCCTTAAGCCAGAAGTCCTTGAAGTGAGCATTTTATTTCCTTTTTTATGGACAAATTAGTTATTAGACTTGATAATATTGTTGGATAACATTTTTTAGAGTATATAACTGCTATGAAGCTTGTTACATAAAGTCATTAAAAACTCACAGTGCAGAGCTGATTCTACTCTGTGAATCATGTCAAGAACTCCATGAAGTGAGCATTTTCATACCATTTTTATGGTCAAATTAGTTATAAGACATTAGAATATAGTTGGAGAATATGTTTTCAGAGTAAAAAAAAGGCTAGGAAGCTTTCACTATGGAGTCACTAAAAAGTCAAAGTGCAGAGTTGATTTTACTTTGTGAGCCAGGTCAAGAACTCCATGAAGTGAGCATTTTCTTGACATTTTTATGGTCAAATTAGTTATTAGACATAAGAATATAGATTTAAAAATATTTTTAAAGTATAAAAATGCTAGGAAGCTTGCACCATAGGGTCACTAAAAAGTCAAAGTGGAGAGTTGATTCTACCCTTTGAGCCAGGTCAAGAAGTCCTTGAAGTGAGCATTTTCTTTCCATTTTTATGGAAAAATTAGTTATTAGACTTGCTAATATTATTGGATTACATGTTTTTAGAGTACATAACTGCTACAAAGCTTCAACCATAGGGTCACTAAAAAGTCAAAGTGGAGAGGTTATTCTACTCCATGAGCCAGGTCAAGAACTCCTTGAAGTGAGCATTTTCTTGTTATTTTTAAGGTCAAATTAGTTACTAGACATAAGAATATAGTTTGAGAACATGTTTTTAGAATATAAAAATGCTAGGAAGCTTGCACCACAGAGTCTCTAAAAAGTCAAAGTGGAGATCTGATTCTACTACGTGAGCCAAGTCAAGAAGTCCTTGAAGGGAGCATTTACTTTCCATTTTTATGGTCAAATTAGTTATTAGACTTGATAGTATTGTTGGATAAAATTTTTTTACAGTATATAACTACTACGGAGCTTGCACCATAGAGTCACTAAAAACTCATAGTGCATAGATAATTCTACTCCGTGAGCCATGTCAAGAACTCCTTGAAGTGAGCATTTTCTTGCCATTTTTATGGTCAAATTAGTTATTAGAAATGAGAATATAGTTGTAAAACATGTCTTTAGAGTATAAAAATGCTATGAAGCTTAAGCCATAGAGTCACTAAAAATTCAAAGTATAGAGTTGATTATACTCCGTGACCCGTTTTCTTGCCATTTTTATTGGAAAATTAGTTATTAGACATGAGAATATGTTTGGAGAACATGTTTGTAGTGTATAAAAGTTCTAGGAAGCATGTATAATAGAGTAACTAAAAAGTCAAAGTGCAGAGCGGATTCTATTCCACGAGCCAGGACTAAAACTACTTAAAGTGAGCATTTTCTTTCAATTTTTATGGTCAAATTAGTTCTGAGGCTTGAGAATATTTTTGGAGAACATATTTTTAGAATATCAAAATTCTAGGAAGCTTGCGCCATAGAGACACAAAAAGTCAAAGTGTAGAGCTGATTCTACTCCATGAGCCAAAAGTCATTGAAGTGAGAATTTTATTTCCTTTTTTATGGAAAAATTAGTTATTAGACTTGCTAATATTGTTGGATAATATTTTTTTAGAGTATATAACTGCTATGAAGTTTGTTCCATAATGTCATTAAAAACTCACAGTACAGAGCTGATTCTACTCTGTGAATCATGTCAAGAACTCCATGAAGTGAGCATTTTCTTACCATTTTTATGGTCAAATTAGTTATAAGACATTAGAATATAGTTGGAGAATATGTTTTCAGAGTAAAAAAAGGCTAGGAAGCTTGCACCATAGAGTCACTAAAAAGTCAAAGTGCAGAGTTGATTTTACATTGTGAGCCAGGTCAAGAACTCCATGAAGTGAGCATTTTCTTGACATTTTTATGGTCAAATTAGTTATTAGACATAAGAATATAGTTTTAAAAATGTTTTTAAAGTATAAAAATTCTAGGAAGCTTGCACCATAGGGTCAATAAAAAGTCAAAGTGGAGAGTTGATTCTACTCTGTGAGCCAGGTGAAGAAGTCCTTGAAGTGAGCATTTTCTTTCCATTTTTATGGCAAAATTAGTTATTAGACTTGCTAATATTATTGGATTACATGTTTTTAGAGTACATAACTGCTACAAAGCTTGAACCATAGGGTCACTAAAAAGTCAAAGTGGAGAGGTTATTCTACTCCATGAGCCAGGTCAAGAACTCCTTGAAGTGAGCATTTTCTTGTCATTTTTAAGGTCAAATTAGTTACTTGACATAAGAATAATGTTGGAGAACATGTTTTTAGAATATAAAAATGCTAGGAAGCTTGCACCACAGAGTCTCTAAAAAGTCAAAGTGGAGATCTGATTCTACTACGTGAGTCAAGTCAAGAAGTCCTTGAAGGGAGCATTTACTTTCCATTTTTATGGCCAAATTAGTTATTAGACTTGATAGTGTTGTTGGATAAAATTTTTTTACAGCATATAACTGCTACGAAGCTTGCACCATAGAGTCACTAAAAACTCATAGTGCAGAGATAATTCTACTCCGTGAGCCATGTCAAGAACTCCTTGAAGTGAGCATTTTCTTGCCATTTTTATGGTAAAATTAGCTATTAGAAATGAGAATATAGTTGTAAAACATGTCTTTAGAGTATAAAAATACTATGAAGCTTGTGCCCTAGAGTCACTAAAAATTCAAAGTATAGAGTTGATTCTACTCCGTGACCCGTTTTCTTGCCATTTTTATTGGAAAATTAGTTATTAGACATGAGAATATGTTTGGAGAACATGTTTGCAGTGTATAAAAGTTCTAGGAAGCATGTATAATAGAGTAACTAAAAAGTCAAAGTGCAGAGCGGATTCTATTCCACGAGCCAGGACTGAAACTACTTAAAGTGAGCATTTTCTTTCCATTTTTATGGTCAAATTAGTTCTGAGGCTTGAGAATATTTTTGGAGAACATATTTTTAGAATATCAAAATTCTAGGAAGCTTGCGCCATAGAGTCAAAAAAAGTCAAAGTGTAGAGCTGATTCTACTCCCTGAGCCAAAAGTCATTGAAGTGAGCATTTTATTTCCTTTTTTATGGAAAAATTAGTTATTAGACTTGCTAATATTGTTGGATAATATTTTTTAGAGTATATAACTGCTATGAAGCTTGTTCCATATATTCATTAAAAACTCACAGTACAGAGTTGATTCTACTCTGTGAATCATGTCAAGAACTCCATGAAGTGAGCATTTTCTTACCATTTTTATGGTCAAATTAGTTATAAGACATTAGAATATAGTTGGAGAATAGGTTTTTAGAGTAAAAAAAGGCTAGGAAGCTTGCACCATAGAGTCACTAAAAAGTCAAAGTGCAGAGTTGATTTTACATTGTGAGACAGGTCAAGAACTCCATGAAGTGAGCATTTTCTTGACATTTTTATGGTCAAATTAGTTATTAGACATAAGAATATAGTTTTAAAAATGTTTTTAAAGTATAAAAATTCTAGGAAGCTTGCACCATAGGGTCACTAAAAAGTCAAAGTGGAGAGTTGATTCTACTCTGTGAGCCAGGTGAAGAAGTCCTTGAAGTGAGCATTTTCTTTCCATTTTTATGGCAAAATTAGTTATTAGACTTGCTAATATTATTGGATTACATGTTTTTAGAGTACATAACTGCTACAAAACTTGAACCATAGGGTCACTAAAAAGTCAAAGTGGAGAGGTTATTCTACTCCATGAGCCAGGTCAAGAACTCCTTGAAGTGAGCATTTTCTTGCCATTTTTAAGGTCAAATTAGTTACTAGACATAAGAATATAGTTGGAGAACATGTTTTTAGAATATAAAAATGCTAGGAAGCTTGCACCACAGAGTCTCTAAAAAGTCAAAGTGGAGATCTGATTCTACTACGTGAGTCAAGTCAAGAAGTCCTTGAAGGGAGCATTTACTTTCCATTTTTATGGCCAAATTAGTTATTAGACTTGATAGTGTTGTTGGATAAAATTTTTTTACAGCATATAACTGCTACGAAGCTTGCACCATAGAGTACTAAAAACTCATAGTGCAGAGATAATTCTACTCCGTGAGCCATGTCAAGAACTCCTTGAAGTGAGCATTTTCTTGCCATTTTTATGGTAAAATTAGCTATTAGAAATGAGAATATAGTTGTAAAACATGTCTTTAGAGTATAAAAATACTATGAAGCTTGTGCCCTAGAGTCACTAAAAATTCAAAGTATAGAGTTGTTTCTACTCCGTGACCCGTTTTCTTGCCATTTTTATTGGAAAATTAGTTATTAGACATGAGAATATGTTTGGAGAACATGTTTGCAGTGTATAAAAGTTCTAGGAAGCATGTATAATAGAGTAACTAAAAAGTCAAAGTGCAGAGCGGATTCTATTCCACGAGCCAGGACTGAAACTACTTAAAGTGAGCATTTTCTTTCCATTTTTATGGTCAAATTAGTTCTGAGGCTTGAGAATATTTTTGGAGAACATATTTTTAGAATATCAAAATTCTAGGAAGCTTGCGCCATAGAGTCAAAAAAAGTCAAAGTGTAGAGCTGATTCTACTCCCTGAGCCAAAAGTCATTGAAGTGAGCATTTTATTTCCTTTTTTATGGAAAAATTAGTTATTAGACTTGCTAATATTGTTGGATAATATTTTTTAGAGTATATAACTGCTATGAAGCTTGTTCCATAAATTCATTAAAAACTCACAGTACAGAGTTGATTCTACTCTGTGAATCATGTCAAGAACTCCATGAAGTGAGCATTTTCTTACCATTTTTATGGTCAAATTAGTTATAAGACATTAGAATATAGTTGGAGAATAGGTTTTTAGAGTAAAAAAAGGCTAGGAAGCTTGCACCATAGAGTCACTAAAAAGTCAAAGTGCAGAGTTGATTTTACATTGTGAGACAGGTCAAGAACTCCATGAAGTGAGCATTTTCTTGACATTTTTATGGTCAAATTAGTTATTAGACATAAGAATATAGTTTTAAAAATGTTTTTAAAGTATAAAAATTCTAGGAAGCTTGCACCATAGGGTCACTAAAAAGTCAAAGTGGAGAGTTGATTCTACTCTGTGAGCCAGGTGAAGAAGTTCTTGAAGTGAGCATTTTCTTTCCATTTTTATGGCAAAATTAGTTATTAGACTTGCTAATATTATTGGATTACATGTTTTTAGAGTACATAACTGCTACAAAACTTGAACCATAGGGTCACTAAAAAGTCAAAGTGGAGAGGTTATTCTACTCCATGAGCCAGGTCAAGAACTCCTTGAAGTGAGCATTTTCTTGCCATTTTTAAGGTCAAATTAGTTACTAGACATAAGAATATAGTTGGATAACATGTTTTTAGAATATAAAAATGCTAGGAAGCTTGCACCACAGAGTCTCTAAAAAGTCAAAGTGGAGATCTGATTCTACTACGTGAGCCAAGTCAAGAAGTCCTTGAAGGGAACATTTACTTTCCATTTTTATGGCCAAATTAGTTATTAGACTTGATAGTATTGTTGGATAAAAGTTTTTTACAGTATATAACTGCTACGAAGCTTGCACCATAGAGTCACTAAAAACTCATAGTGCAGAGATAATTCTACTCCGTGAGCCATGTCAAGAACTCCTTGAAGTGAGCATTTTCTTGCCATTTTTATGGTCAAATTAGTTATTAGAAATGAGAATATAGTTTTAAAACATGTCTTTAGAGTATAAAAATGCTATGAAGCTTGCGCCATAGAGTCACTAAAATTCAAAGTATAGAGTTGATTCTACTCTGTGACCCGTTTTCTTGCCATTTTTATTGGAAAATTAGTTATTAGACATGAGAATATGTTTGGAGAACATGTTTGCCGTGTATAAAAGTTCTAAGAAGCATGTATAATAGAGTAACTAAAAAGTCAAAGTGCAGAGCGGATTCTATTCCACGAGCCAGGACTAAAACTACTTAAAGTGAGCATTTTCTTTCCATTTTTATGGTCAAATTAGTTCTGAGGCTTGAGAATATTTTTGGAGAACATATTTTTAGAATATCAAAATTCTAGGAAGCTTGCGCCATAGAGACACAAAAAGTCAAAGTGTAGAGCTGATTCTACTCCATGAGCCAAAAGTCATTGAAGTGAGCATTTTATTTCCTTTTTTATGGAAAAATTAGTTATTAGACTTGCTAATATTGTTGGATAATATTTTTTAGAGTATATAACTGCTATGAAGCTTGTTCCATAAAGTCATTAAAAACTCACAGTACAGAGCTGATTCTACTCTGTGAATCATGTCAAGAACTCCATGAAGTGAGCATTTTCTTACCATTTTTATGGTCAAATTAGTTATAAGACATTAGAATATAGTTGGAGAATATGTTTTCAGAGTAAAAAAAGGCTAGGAAGCTTGCACCATAGAGTCACTAAAAAGTCAAAGTGCAGAGTTGATTTTACATTGTGAGCCAGGTCAAGAACTCCATGAAGTGAGCATTTTCTTGACATTTTTATGGTCAAATTAGTTATTAGACATAAGAATATATTTTTAAAAATGTTTTTAAAGTATAAAAATTCTAGGAAGCTTGCACCATAGGGTCAATAAAAAGTCAAAGTGGAGAGTTGATTCTACTCTGTGAGCCAGGTGAAGAAGTCCTTGAAGTGAGCATTTTCTTTCCATTTTTATGGCAAAATTAGTTATTAGACTTGCTAATATTATTGGATTACATGTTTTTAGTGTACATAACTGCTACAAAGCTTGAACCATAGGGTCACTAAAAAGTCAAAGTGGAGAGGTTATTCTACTCCATGAGCCAGGTCAAGAACTCCTTGAAGTGAGCATTTTCTTGTCATTTTTAAGTTAAAATTAGTTACTAGACATAAGAATATAGTTGGAGAACATGTTTTTAGAATATAAAAATGCTAGGAAGCTTGCACCACAGAGTCTCTAAAAAGTCAAAGTGGAGATCTGATTCTACTACGTGAGTCAAGTCAAGAAGTCCTTGAAGGGAGCATTTACTTTCCATTTTTATGGCCAAATTAGTTATTAGACTTGATAGTGTTGTTGGATAAAATTTTTTTACAGCATATAACTGCTACGAAGCTTGCACCATAGAGTCACTAAAAACTCATAGTGCAGAGATAATTCTACTCCGTGAGCCATGTCAAGAACTCCTTGAAGTGAGCATTTTCTTGCCATTTTTATGGTAAAATTAGCTATTAGAAATGAGAATATAGTTGTAAACATGTCTTTAGAGTATAAAAATACTATGAAGCTTGTGCCCTAGAGTCACTAAAAATTCAAAGTATAGAGTTGATTCTACTCCGTGACCCGTTTTCTTGCCATTTTTATTGGAAAATTAGTTATTAGACATGAGAATATGTTTGGAGAACATGTTTGCAGTGTATAAAAGTTCTAGGAAGCATGTATAATAGAGTAACTAACAAGTCAAAGTGCAGAGCGGATTCTATTCCACGAGCCAGGACTGAAACTACTTAAAGTGAGCATTTTCTTTCCATTTTTATGGTCAAATTAGTTCTGAGGCTTGAGAATATTTTTGGAGAACATATTTTTAGAATATCAAAATTCTAGGAAGCTTGCGCCATAGAGTCACAAAAAGTCAAAGTGTAGAGCTGATTCTACTCCCTGAGCCAAAAGTCATTGAAGTGAGCATTTTATTTCCTTTTTTATGGAAAAATTAGTTATTAGACTTGCTAATATTGTTGGATAATATTTTTTAGAGTATATAACTGCTATGAAGCTTGTTCCATAAATTCATTAAAAACTCACAGTACAGAGTTGATTCTACTCTGTGAATCATGTCAAGAACTCCATGAAGTGAGCATTTTCTTACCATTTTTATGGTCAAATTAGTTATAAGACATTAGAATATAGTTGGAGAATAGGTTTTTAGAGTAAAAAAAGGCTAGGAAGCTTGCACCATAGAGTCACTAAAAAGTCAAAGTGCAGAGTTGATTTTACATTGTGAGACAGGTCAAGAACTCCATGAAGTGAGCATTTTCTTGACATTTTTATGGTCAAATTAGTTATTAGACATAAGAATATAGTTTTAAAAATGTTTTTAAAGTATAAAAATTCAAGGAAGCTTGCACCATAGGGTCACTAAAAAGTCAAAGTGGAGAGTTGATTCTACTCTGTGAGCCAGGTGAAGAAGTCCTTGAAGTGATCATGTTCTTTCCATTTTTATGGCAAAATTAGTTATTAGACTTGCTAATATTAATTGATTACATGTTTTTAGAGTACATAACTGCTACAAAACTTGAACCATAGGGTCACTAAAAAGTCAAAGTGGAGAGGTTATTCTACTCCATGAGCCAGGTCAAGAACTCCTTGAAGTGAGCATTTTCTTGCCATTTTTAAGGTCAAATTAGTTACTAGACATAAGAATATAGTTGGAGAACATGTTTTTAGAATATAAAAATGCTAGGAAGCTTGCACCACAGAGTCTCTAAAAAGTCAAAGTGGAGATCTGATTCTACTACGTGAGTCAAGTCAAGAAGTCCTTGAAGGGAGCATTTACTTTCCATTTTTATGGCCAAATTAGTTATTAGACTTGATAGTGTTGTTGGATAAAATTTTTTTACAGCATATAACTGCTACGAAGCTTGCACCATAGAGTCACTAAAAACTCATAGTGCAGAGATAATTCTACTCCGTGAGCCATGTCAAGAACTCCTTGAAGTGAGCATTTTCTTGCCATTTTTATGGTAAAATTAGCTATTAGAAATGAGAATATAGTTGTAAAACATGTCTTTAGAGTATAAAAATACTATGAAGCTTGTGCCCTAGAGTCACTAAAAATTCAAAGTATAGAGTTGATTCTACTCCGTGACCCGTTTTCTTGCCATTTTTATTGGAAAATTAGTTATTAGACATGAGAATATGTTTGGAGAACATGTTTGCAGTGTATAAAAGTTCTAGGAAGCATGTATAATAGAGTAACTAAAAAGTCAAAGTGCAGAGCGGATTCTATTCCACGAGCCAGGACTAAAACTACTTAAAGTGAGCATTTTCTTTCCATTTTTATGGTCAAATTAGTTCTGAGGCTTGAGAATATTTTTGGAGAACATATTTTTAGAATATCAAAATTCTAGGAAGCTTGCGCCATAGAGTCACAAAAAGTCAAAGTGTAGAGCTGATTCTACTCCCTGAGCCAAAAGTCATTGAAGTGAGCATTTTATTTCCTTTTTTATGGAAAAATTAGTTATTAGACTTGCTAATATTGTTGGATAATATTTTTTAGAGTATATAACTGCTATGAAGCTTGTTCCATAAAGTCATTAAAAACTCACAGTACAGAGTTGATTCTACTCTGTGAATCATGTCAAGAACTCCATGAAGTGAGCATTTTCTTACCATTTTTATGGTCAAATTAGTTATAAGACATTAGAATATAGTTGGAGAATAGGTTTTTAGAGTAAAAAAAGGCTAGGAAGCTTGCACCATAGAGTCACTAAAAAGTCAAAGTGCAGAGTTGATTTTACATTGTGAGCCAGGTCAAGAACTCCATGAAGTGAGCATTTTCTTGACATTTTTATGGTCAAATTAGTTATTAGACATAAGAATATAGTTTTAAAAATGTTTTTAAAGTATAAAAATTCTAGGAAGCTTGCACCATAGGGTCACTAAAAAGTCAAAGTGGAGAGTTGATTCTACTCTGTGAGCCAGGTGAAGAAGTCCTTGAAGTGAGCATTTTCTTTCCATTTTTATGGCAAAATTAGTTATTAGACTTGCTAATATTATTGGATTACATGTTTTTAGAGTACATAACTGCTACAAAACTTGAACCATAGGGTCACTAAAAAGTCAAAGTGGAGAGGTTATTCTACTCCATGTGCCAGGTCAAGAACTCCTTGAAGTGAGCATTTTCTTGCCATTTTTAAGGTCAAATTAGTTACTAGACATAAGAATATAGTTGGAGAACATGTTTTTAGAATATAAAAATGCTAGGAAGCTTGCACCACAGAGTCTCTAAAAAGTCAAAGTGGAGATCTGATTCTACTACGTGAGCCAAGTCAAGAAGTCCTTGAAGGGAACATTTACTTTCCATTTTTATGGCCAAATTAGTTATTAGACTTGATTGTATTGTTGGATAAAAGTTTTTTACAGTATATAACTGCTACGAAGCTTGCACCATAGAGTCACTAAAAACTCGTAGTGCAGAGATAATTCTACTCCGTGAGCCATGTCAAGAACTCCTTGAAGTGAGCATTTTCTTGCCATTTTTATGGTCAAATTAGTTATTAGAAATGAGAATATAGTTATAAAACATGTCTTTAGAGTATAAAAATGCTATGAAGCTTGCGCCATAGAGTCACTAAAATTCAAAGTATAGAGTTGATTCTACTCTGTGACCCGTTTTCTTGCCATTTTTATTGGAAAATTAGTTATTAGACATGAGAATATGTTTAGAGAACATGTTTGCTATGTATAAAAGTTCTAAGAAGCATGTATAATAGAGTAACTAAAAAGTCAAAGTGCAGAGCGGATTCTATTCCACGAGCCAGGACTAAAACTACTTAAAGTGAGCATTTTCTTTCCATTTTTATGGTCAAATTAGTTCTGAGGCTTGAGAATATTTTTGGAGAACATATTTTTAGAATATCAAAATTCTAGGAAGCTTGCGCCATAGAGTCACAAAAAGTCAAAGTGTAGAGCTGATTATACTCCCTGAGCCAAAAGTAATTGAAGTAAGCATTTTACTTCCTTTTTATGAAAAAATTAGTTATTAGACTTGCTAATATTGTTGGATAATATTTTTTAGAGTATATAACTTCTATGAAGCTTGTTCCATAAAGTCATTAAAAACTCACAGTGCAGAGCTGATTCTACTCTGTGAACCATGTCAAGAACTCCATGAAGTGAGCATTTTCTTACCATTTATATGGTCAAATTAGTTATAAGACATTATAATATAGTTGGATATTATGTTTTCAGATTAAAAAAAGGCTAGGAAGCTTGCAACATAGAGTCACTAAAAAGTCAAAGTGCAGAATTGATTCTACTCCGTGAGCCAGGTCAAGAACTCCATGAAGTGAGCATTTTCTTGACATTTTTATGGTCAAATTAGTTATTGGACATAAGAATATAGTTTTAAAACATGTTTTTAAAGTATAAAAATGCTAGTCAAAGTGGAGAGTTGATTCTACTCTGTGAGCCAGGTCAAGAAGTCCTTGAAGTGAGCATTTTCTTTCCATTTTTATGGTAAAATTAGTTATTAGACTTGCTAATATTATTGGATTACATGTTTTTAGAGTACATAACTGCTACAAAGCTTGAACCATAGGGTCACTAAAAAGTCAAAGTGGAGAGGTTATTATACTCCATGAGCCAGGTCAAGAACTCCTTGAAGTGAGCATTTTCTTTCCATTTTATGGTCAAATTAGTTATTAGACATGAGAATATAGTTGGAGAATATGTCATCAGAGTATAAAAATGCTAGGAAGCTTGCACCATAGAGTCACTAAAAAGTCAAAGTGAAGAGTTGATTCTACTCCATGAGCCGTTTTCTTTCCATTTTTATGGTCAAATTTGTTATTAGACATGGAATATTGTTGGAGAACATGTTTTCAGAGTATAAAAATTCTAGGAAGCTTGCATAATAGAGTCACTAAAAAGTCAAAGTGCAGAGCTGATTCTATTCCTCGAGCAAGGTCTAAAACTACTTAAAGTAGTATTTTCTTGCCATTTTTATGGTCAAATTAGTTCTGAGACTTGAGAATATTGTTGGAAAACATATTTTCAGAGTATCAAAATGCTAGGAAGCTTGTGCCATAGGGTCACTAAAAAGTCAAAGTGCAGAACTAATTCTACTCCGTGAGCCAGAAGTGAGCATTTTATTTCCTTTTTATGGACAAATTAGTTATTAGACTTGCTAATATTTTTGATAACATGTTTTTAGAGTATATAACTGCTATGAAGCTTGTTCCATAGAGTCATTAATAACTCACAGTGCATAGATGATTCTATTCTGTGAACCCTGTCAAGAACTCCTTGAAGTGAGCATTTTCTTGCCATTTTTATGGTCAAATTAGTTATAAGACATGAGAATATAGTTGGAAATTATATTTTAAGAGTAAAAAAGGCTAGGAAGCTTGCACCATTGAGTCACTAAAAAATCAAAGTGCAGTATTGATTCTACTCCGTGAGCCAGGTCAAGAACAACATGAAGTGAGCATTTTCTTGCCATTTTTATGATCAAATTAGTTATTAGACATAAGAATATAGTTGGAGAACATGTTTTTAGAATATAAAAATGCTAGGAAGCTTGCATCATAGAGTCGCTAAAAAGTCAAAGTGGAGAGCCGATTCTACTCTGTGAGCCAGGTCAAGAAGTCCTTGAAGTGAGCATTTACTTTCAATTTTCTACGGCCAAATTAGTAATTAGACTTGCTAGTATTGTTGTGTAACTTGTTTTTAGAGTATATAACATCTACAAAGCTTGCACAATAGAGTCACTAAAAACTCATAGTGTAGAGTTGATTCTAATCTGTGAGCCAGGTCAAGAACTCCTTGAAGTGAGCATTTTCTTGCCATTTTTATGGTCAAATTAGTTTTTAGATATGAGAATATAGTTGGAGAACATGTCTTCAGAGTATAAAAATGCTAGGAATCTTGCGCCATAGTCACTAAAAAGTCAAAGTACAAAGTTGATTCTACTACTTAAGCCATTTTCTTGCAATTTTTATGGTCAAATTAGTTATTAGACATGAGAATATTGTTGGAGAACGGGTTTGTAGAGTATAAAAAATTCTTGGAAGCTTGCATAATAGATTAACTAAAAAGTCAAAGTGCAGAGCTGATTCTATTCCACGAGCCAGGTCTAAAACTACTTAAAGTGAGCATTTTCTTGCCATTTTTATGGTCAAATTAGTCTGAGACATAAGAATATTGTTGGAGAACATATTTTAAGATTATCACAATTCTAGGAAGCTTGCGCCATAGAGTCACTAAAAAGTCAAAGTATAGAGTTGATTCTACTCCGTGAGCCATTTTCTTTAGATTTTTATGGTCAAATTAGTTATTAGACCTGAGAATATTGTTGGAGAACATGTTTTCATAGTATAAAAATTCTAGAAAGCTTGCATAATAGAGTAACTAAAAAGTCAAAGTGCAGAGTTGATTCTATTCCACGAGCCAGGTCTAAAACTACTTAAAGTGGTATTTTCTTGCCATTTTTATGGTCAAATTAGTTCTGAGACATGAAAATATTTTTGGAGAAGATATTTTCAGATTATCAAAATGCTAGGAAGCTTGCACCATAGAGTCACTAAAAAGTCAAAGTGCAGAACTAATTCTACTCCGTGAGGCAAAAGTGAGCATTTTGTTTCCTTTTTATGGACAAATTAGTTATTAGACTTGCTAATATTTTTGATAACATGTTTTTAGAGTATATAACTGCTATGAAGCTTGTTCCATAGAGTCATTAATAACTCAAAGTGCATAGCTGATTCTACTCTGTGAACCCTGTCAAGAACTCCTTGAAGTGTGCATTTTCTTGCCATTTTTATGGTCAAATTAGTTATAAGACATGAGAATATAGTTGTAGAATATATTTTCAGAGTAAAAAAGGCTAGGAAGCTTGCACCATTGAGTCACTAAAAAGTCAAAGTGAAGTATTGATTCTACTCCGTGAGCCAGGTCAAGAACAACATGAAGTGAGCATTTTCTTGCCATTTTTATGATCAAATTAGTTATTTGACATAAGAATATAGTTGGAGAACACGTTTTTAGAATATAAAAATGCTAGGAAGCTTGCATCATAGAGTCGCTAAAAAGTCAAAGTGGAGAGCCGATCTACTCCGTGAGCCAGGTCAGGAAATCCTTGAATTGAGCATTTACTTTCAATTTTTGTGGCCAAATTAGTTATTAGACTTTCTAGTATTGTTGAATTATTGGCATTTGGATTGTTTGGTTAACGTAACCCGTCAGGATACCTTGCGTTTCTATCATAGCCGAAGCAATAAATCATAGAAACGATTACCGTTCTCCAGGGTATGTAGAAGATGAAGGATTCTCGCTGGCAGACTGTGCAGTCCCACGAGAATCTCCATAACTTCCTCGTCTGATGTCAGAATTAAATGATCTTTATGCTCAGACGATCCTCTCTTCAACGGCGTTCCGTCAGTATATTGATTATCAAATTCTGATCAGTGTACGATTTTATATAAATTTCGCAAGGCAGCGGATAGCAGCAGCATATTACCTTCTGATCTTCTGCCGTATGTCCCAAGTCCGATCTAGACGTCGTGTGGGCGATGATCTACGAGACCTCCTCAATCTGCTCTCAACAGAGGCGCAGGAAAATGTTAGGGTTCCAAGAAGCTGAGTTTACTTATATACTGGGCTACAGCAGGGATCAGGAGGAGAATTGGAGTTGGGCCTCCATTGGATTAAATATCCAAGCTTAGCCCAAAGCTTATATTTAATCCAATAATAATAATAAAGTCCACTAAATTATTATTACTGCACTACCCACGCCAACCCAAAATTACGTTTTGGGCTCCTTCTTATTATGAGCCCGAAGTCTCCCATGTTTAAGATATACAATGCCCATTAATTAATTAAGTTACTGACAACTCAAATCAATTAATATCTTATCCGAGAGTAGTACCACTCAACCTTATTATCATGCCGGAGATTAATCCACTTGCAAGATTTACATGATAAATTTATGAGCTCCTCAAGGGGACATCATCAACCTATGTCGGACATGGATTCCTTCTACAATCAACAGCACACCATAGATACAGCACTATTTCCCAACTCACCGAGTTTGTTGATTTAATACTTATAAATCTCACCCATTGATCAATCAAAGAAATACATACTGCCCTACATGTCGAGGTTACTGTATAGGGATTACGAGCACAAACTTCCATAATAACAGAGATCAAGTTCTACTATATAGTCAGTATAAGACGAACGATCTCAGGCGATCCTACTCAATATGCACAAAGCATACTAATGTGATTTTATAGTCAAGACAAACTAATACCAAATCACACTACAACCATACCGATAGAGAGTCCCCGTCTATCTCGGTTGTGAGCATCTGTTTATACTTTATAAGGAAACCGATAATATGATCTTTCGCGTGTTGTCGCACAACATATTATCTACAGTATAAAGTAAATGGACTATTGCACCGGGCATATAAATAAATTATAAGATGCAATCATTTGATCATATGATTCTCTTTTCAAATATTGTTATAAAATTGTTCATACTAAAGCTAGACTTTTAGTGTACAACCCAACAATCTCCCACTTATACTAAAAGACTATGCTGTCATGTCTTCTGCCATACATCTGATTCCTACTCCAACTACACGACCATTAAAAAACTCTCGCCTTAAGGTCCTTGTAAATGGATTTAATAGGTCATCATCCGATGCAATCTAGGCGACAACAACCTTCCCCTCATCATACGATTTCTCGTAACAGGTAGTACTCGCGCTCCATGTGTTTAATTGCCTTATGGACTCGTGATTTCTTCAAGTTTGCAACTACACCATTATCATCAATGTAAATTGTGATAACCTTGGGCAAATTAGAAACACTTCAAAGTCCATCATGAAGTCTCTAGAGTCATATAGATACTTTGGAGGCCACATAGGCTCCAATTTATCATCTTTCCATGATGGAGTCTGGAGTCTGAAATATATTTCTATATAGCACTCCTCCACATTATGACTCTACTTCCTAAAATTAAACACATAACCTTTATGGTGAATTTACCGCCGTCCAATCTGACAAAAAAAACCAAATCTACGTAATCCATAAGAAGCAGTGAATCTGTTTTGTAAGTCCACATATAATTTCCAGTCCTTCTCAGGCACTTTATATATGTCTTACTACAGTTAATCATTCTTGTTCCGGGTTACATTTGATACCAACTGTCTATGCCATTGGCAATACAGTTATCCATTTTCGTGCATAGCATTCCTTAGATTAAGCTTCCTTATTCGCCGAAGCATAAGGAACCGCTTTCATCTTCTTTATCTTCTTTTTGTGTCTCAAAGACACATTCACTTAGATAAATTCACATGCTAAACGAGTATGGGCTGTATCATTTTACAAAACTAGAAATAAGCATAACATCCTTTCTTGTGATCTGTATTACCGTGATCAAAAGGATATATTTTGCCCTTCTTAAGTCCTCCATCTCTACCGCTTTATTAACCGTACCCATACGCCCGATAATACTCTTTCATTGTCTCCAATGAGCAAGATACTATCTACGTATAGTATAAGAAACACCACCACGTTTCTGTCACTCTTTACAACACATAAGACTCATCCGCTCATTGATTTAAATCCATGCCACTGGATTACCTAATCAAAATATATGCTTCATGATCTCAAAGCTTGCTTTTAGCCCATCGCTGGACATTTTCAAGCTTACTATCAAAATGCTATTAGCACTTTGCAATGAATCACTCTGGTTGCTTCACATAGATGTTTTCCTCAAGACTTCCATTCAGGAAAGCTGTCTTGACATCTATTTGTTGTTCCTCATAATTCAATATGAGCAGCAATAAATAAAAGAATCCGGATCAACATTAGCATAGCTACCAGCGAAAATGTTTGCTCATAATCGAACCATTTCTTTCTGAGTACACCCTTTCGCAATAAACTTTGCTTTCAAGGTTTTCACCTTACCGTAAGATCCTCTTTTATTTCCTATGACCACTTCCAATGGCTTTTACACTATTTAGTGGTCTTTCAAGTTCCCAGACTTAATTTGAAATCCGTAGATTCTATTTCAACATTCATTGCAACTTACTAAGATTCTGTATTTTAATCTTGTAGTGCAACATCGTATCCCTGGGATAATACCATGTTTACTAGGGATCAAGTCTTACGACTTTCCCAAAACATGTATCTCACAGGTTGTCGAATAACCCTCCCACTGCGACAAGGCACTACATGTAATTTTGTATCAGACGTGACACGCGTTGCAGTTTACCTTGTGGTATATCCTCTTGTACACTTGGTACTTATACTTTGTGTTTTCTTCTCACTACCTTTAGAACATACATGGGTTTGTGATTTATTACATAGTCCTTTTCCAAAAAATCCATTGTTTGTGTTGACAATCACCCTTCGATCTTTTGAACAACATAAATCACTCTTCATTTTTCTAGGATATCCCACAAACAGACAAAACGTTTTATGAATTACTGTATCTAGGGCATATCCATAAAATGAATTTAATTATTCCAAATAATTCATCATCTATCTAATCATAACCATAAGAGCCTTATCCCTTCTATCCACCACACCATTCAGTTGGGGCATGCCTGGTGTAGTCAATTTGAGATTTAATCTCAACTTCTGATCAATAGCTCCTAACTATCTCAAGAGGTATTCGCCATCATGATTAAATTGTAATGACTTAATATATTTTCCATTACGCTTCACTGTACCAGCCTTGCAATTCTTGAATTAATCAAAGAACTTAGACATGCAGTGCATCAAATAAATACCAATATCTAGAATAATCTTTGAATATTCATAACCATCTCTCGCCTGGATAATATTAGGTTTGCTTGAATCAGAATGAACTAATTTCAACATATATATCTTTGGCTCTACACCCCACAGCCTTGAAAAGGCAGTTAATCATTTTTACTTCCAAGCAAGACTCGCAAGTCTGATAGTTTCCACTTCAGATAAACCTTACGGTCTAGCGGCTATCAACTTTTGAATCCTACTCAAGTAAAATGAACTAATCTTAGACGCCAAATGTATGTTTAATTCATCTTTGAAGGTTCCTTTCTCTTACTTATATTAGAAGATGCATTATTAATTACTATTTGTTGCATTTGTGGGATGTACATGATTCAAGAGTATACATTATCCACCAACGTACTATTACAGATTATAGCCCCATTCCTCATCACTATGACCATGTCATTTAAATGAAATGAAGTATCCATCCGATAATGCATAGAAACCGAAATCAAATTCTTTCTAAGAAACATACGTAAAGATAATTTCTCATAATCAATCGTTTATTCTTATCATGAGATAAATAAACAACTCCCACTGCAATAGTCACTACCTTTGTAGTTTTACCCATGTCATAACAATCTTATTCTTAGTTGGTGATAAACATTTAGTGATTCCAGTAGCTACACACTTCGTATCAGTAGATGCCATCACTAATCATGTTTGAACCACTAGTAAATAAGATATTAAACTTGTTCACATCATGATGAAAATGGCTTTCCTTTACCACATGTTTTGTCAGAAGTTTCCCACCATTTACATCCTCTTGTAATTCAGGTGGAACTCACTCAAAACATCTAGACAATTATGGAGAACAAAATTGACTTAGGTTTCCCTTTCAACTTCTATTCCACATATTTCCAATTCATTCATCAAATTCTATCATGACCTATCACCTTTTAAATTACTCAAGTATCTGAAGAGTTACATGAGATCATCATATTTCTATGAACCTCTCATCTCTTCACTAGATACTTTAGAAAAACATCATGAGACGTCCTTTGTGAGAACACACTTGTATTTTCTTAAGCAGTAAAATTCAAACCCAAGATTCTTTTCTAATCATCTAATTTGGACAAGTAAATATTATTTCCTTTAGTTAACAACTAGTGAAATAAAACCATTTGAAATTCAGAGAATCACAAATTAATTTACCGATCAAAACTTCGAATTTTATCCTTTTATATTGATTCCCTCAAAACAATATAAAAATAAAATTCACCGACATCTCAAGCACCGTGAGTCTGCAAGCCACGTTAGTGTGGACGTTTACAAACCCGAATATTTACAAGAGAAAGTTTTACCCATTAATTTCATTTGTCAACCTAACTTTATGACAAAATAATTAATAGTCGGTTCCTCTTTAGCCATGCAAATAATAGCAGTGACTCCGTTGGGGAGGATACTAATTATTTACATCTAAGTGTGCACCATTATTTGATTCCAAGTCCGCTGCCCAAGCTTATGTGCCTTATTATTGGAGAAGCACACACGCGCTCAGATAACTTTCTACAACCATCAATTATATAAGTTTGTACTAGTGAACCGCATATAAGCTCATCCGTTAGGGAGGAAGGCACTATAGCCAACGCGCAAGTCCATATGCATCACATTACAAACAATAATTATTTAAAGAAGTTTGTACCAGTGATCCGTGAATAAACTCATCCGTTAGGGAGGAAGGCTCTATTGCCAACGCGCAAGTTACTCACATCACTTACAAACCAATAATGGAGGCCGTGGGAATTTTTTACCAATCCCCTCTCCCACTTAGTTATTTAACACCGAGGGTTTTTACATGCATATAATATTTAAAAATAAAATACACAACCTAGCATGCTCATACTTCCAAATATATAACAATAATTGACCAATAAAAAAATTATAGCAGTTATATATAAGGAAATAAATTGCCAAAAATAAGTTGACTTGATCAACACTCCAACATACATGCATATAATATACAAAATATAATACGCAATCTAGCATGCTTCTATTTAAGGCAATAAATCATAGAGAATCATGCATACATATATAACAATAATCAATTAATAAATCAATTATAACAGTTATATAACAGCGAATTCGATTGTTCACCACCAATCACGAATGCGGACAACTGCGACGGGGATCGACCTCCCCGCAGCCTGCTTCACCACTCTGGCACCCTGCCCGATCATATTGTGAAGACTCACGCGGAACCTGATGCAGACCAATCAAACTTGATGCAAATCCGCTCAAACCTGGTGCAGCATCGATCGAACCTGATGCAAATGCGCTCGAACCTGGTGCAGCATCGATCGAACCGGATGCAGACCAATCGAACCTAATGCAAATCAATCGAACCTGATGCAGACCAATCGAACCTGATGCAAATCCGCTCAAACCTGGTGCAGCATCGATCGAACCTGATGCAGACCAATTGAACCTGATGCAAATTCGCTCGAACCTGATGCAGACCAATGGAACCTGATGCAAATCCGCTCGAACTGTCGCTCGTCCAAGGGCCTACTTGCACGGAACCAAGTTCAGCCCAACGCGCAACATCAAACTACACCAACTGTCGTTCAGGGTTCGCAACTGTAGGAACTTGGGAATCCAATCTCCACTGTCCAGAATCTAATCCTTTCAGTTTTGAACATGCTGTCCAAATTACAGGTCGATCCAACGGTTAGTATCTGAGAACGGCTCTGTTCCCTCGACTGCGCAGAACAGAATTGCCCCAAAACTGCTTCTGTTTTCGGTGTATTCCCGACAATACAGAGCTCTAAATACGATCTGCACCATTCAGAATGTACACCCACAAAATTCAAATGTGCTGACCAAAATTCAGCCTGATCCGACGGTTGAAACTCCGATTATCGCCTATGCAATATCACTGCGTTGGATTTTCTCTCAATTTCTTCCTTCCATGTAAAATTAACGAACAGTTTTCGTCGAATCCTCTCACACACAACCATCGACGAACAGATATGATATAGGGTATATTTCACATAGGGATATTCATGGTTTGTGCAGTAAAACCAAAACCCCAAACATACGATCCTAATTTCAAAAAATTAATCACATAAACCCTAGCCTAACGTGTCACGCTTCACCACGAAACCGAAGCTCTGATAACAATTTTTGGCATTTGGATCATTTGGTTAACGTAACCCGTCAGGATACCATGCGTTTCTATCATAGCAGAAGCAATAAATCATAGAAACGATTACCGTTCACCAGGGTATGTAGAAGATGAAGGATTCTCGCTGGCAGACTGTGCAGTCCCACGAGAATGGCCATAACTTCCTCGTCTGATGTTGGAATTAAATGATCTTTGTGCTCAGACGATCCTCTCTTCAACGGCTTTCTGCAATATATTGATCATCAAATTCTGAGCAGTGTACGATTTTATATAAATTTCGCAAGGCGGCACACAGCAGCAAACTACCTTCTGATCTTCTGCCGTATGTCCCAAGTCCGATCTAGACATCGTGTGGGCGACGATCTATGAGACCTCCTCAATCTGCTCTCAACCCTCATCACACGTCAAAAGAGGCGTAGGAAAATCTTAGGGTTCCAAGAAGCTGAGTTCACTTATATACTGGGCTACAGCAGGGATCAGTAGGAGAATTGGAGTTGGGCCTCCATTGGATTAAATATCAAAGCTTAACCTAAAGCTTATATTTAATCCAATAATAATAATAAAGTCCACTAAATTATTATTACTGCACTACCCACTCCAACCCAAAATTATGTTTTGGGCTCCTTCTTATTATGAGTCCGAAGTCTCCCCATGTTTAAGATATACAATCCCATTAATTAATGAAGTTATTGACAACTCAAATCAATTAATATCTTATCCGAGCGTAGTACCACTCAACTTTATTATCATGCCGGAGATTAATCCACTTGCAAGATTTACATGATAAACCTTATGAGCTCCTCAAGGGACATCATCAACCTATGTCGGACATGAGTTCCTTCTACAATCAACAGCACACCATAGATACAGCACTATTTCTCAACTCACTGAGTTTGTTGATTTAATACTTATAAATCTCACCCATTGATGAATCAAAGAAATACATATTGCCCTACGTGTCGAGGTTATTGTATAGGGATTAAGAGCACAAACTTCCATAATAACAGAGATCAAGTTCTACTATATAGTCAGTATAAGACGAACGATCTCTGGCGATCCTACTCAATATGCACAAAGCATACTAATGTGAATTTATAGTCAGGACAAACTAATACCAAATCACACTACAACCATACCGATAGAGAGTCCCTATCTATCTCGGTTGTGAGCATCTGTTTATACTTTATAAGGAAACCGATAATATGATCTTTCGCGTGTTGTCGCACAACATATTATCTACAGTATAAAGTAAATGGACTATTGCACCGTGCATATAAATAAATTATAAGATGCAATCATTTGATCATATGATTCTCTTTTCAATATTGTTATAAAATTGTTCATACTAAAGCTAGACTTTTAGTGTACAACCCAACATGTATAACATGTTTTTAGAGTATATAACATCTACGAAGCTTGCACAATAGAGTCACTAAAAACTCATAGTGTAGAGCTGATTCTACACTGTGAGCCAGGTCAAGAACTCCTTGAAGTGAGCATTTTCTTATCATTTTTATGGTCAAATTAGTTATTAGATATGAGAATATAGTTGGAGAACATGTCTTCAGAGTATAAAAATGCTAGGAAGCTTGAGCCATAGAGTCACAAAAAAGTCAAAGTACAGAGTTGATTCTACTCCTTAAGTCGTTTTCTTGCAATTTTTATGGTCAAATTAGTTATTAGACATGAGAATATTGTTGGAGAACGTGTTTGTAGAGTATAAAAATTTCTTGGAAGCTTGCATAATAGAGTAACTAAAAAGTTAAAGTGCAGAGCTGATTCTATTCCACGAGCCAGGTCTAAAACTAATTAAAGTGAGCATTTTCTTGCCATTTTTATGGTCAAATTAGTTCTGAGACATGAGAATATTGTTGGAGAACATATTTTAAGAGTATCAAAATTCTAGGAAGCTTGCGCCATAGAGTCACTAAAAAGTCAACGTGCAGAGTTGATTCTACTCCATGAGCCAGAAGTCCTTGAAGTGAGCATTTTATTTCCTTTTTTATGGACAAATTAGTTATTAGACTTGCTAATATTATTGGATAACATATTTTTAGAGTATATAACTGCTATGAAGCTTTTTCCATAGAGTCATTAAAAACTCACAATGCAGAGCTGATTCTACTCTGTGAACCATGTCCAGAACTCCTTGAAGTGAGCATTTTCTTGCTATTTTTATGATCAAATTTGTTATAAGACATGAAAATATAGTTGGAGATTATATTTTCAGAGTAAAAAAAGGCTAGAAAGCTTGCACCATTTAGTCAATATAAAGTCAAAGTGCAGAATTGATTCTATTTTGTGAGCTAGGTCAAGAACTCCTTGAAGTGAGCATTTTCTTGCCATTTTTATGGTCAAATTAGTTACTAGACATAAGAATATAGTTGGAGAACATGTTTTTAGAATATAAAAATGCTAGGGAGCTTGCACCACAGAGTCTCTAAAAATTCAAAGTGGAGATCTGATTCTACTATGTGAGCCAGGTCAAGAAGTCCTTGAAGGGAGCATTTACTTTCCATTTTTATGGCCAAATTAGTTATTAGACTTGATAGTATTGTTGGATAAAATTTTTTTACAGTATATAACTGCTACGAAGCATGCACCATAGAGTCACTAAAAACTCATAGTGCAGAGATAATTCTACTCCGTGAGCCATGTCAAGAACTCCTTGAAGTGAACATTTTCTTGCCATTTTTATGGTCAAATTAGTTATTAGAAATGAGAATATAGTTTCAAAACATGTCTTTAGAGTATAAAAATGCTATGAAGCTTGCACCATAGAGTCACTAAAAATTCAAAGTGCAGAGTTGATTCTACTCCGTGACCAGTTTTCTTGCCATTTTTATTGGAAAAATTGTTATTAGACATGAGAATATGTTTGGAGAACATGTTTGCAGTGTATAAAAGTTCTAGGAAGCATTTATAATAGAGTAACTAAAAAGTCAGTGCAGAGCAGATTCTATTCCACGAGCCAGGTCTAAAACTACTTAAAGTGAGGATTTTCTTTCCATTTTTATGGTCAAATTAGTTCTGAGGCTTGAGAATATTGTTGGAGAACATATTTTTAGAGTATCAAAATTCTAGGAAGCTTGCGCCATAGAGTCACTAAAAAGTCAAAGTGCAGAGCTGATTCTACTCCTTGAGCCAGAAGTCCTTGAAGTGAGCATTTTATTTCCTTTTTTATGGACAAATTAGTTATTAGACTTGCTAATATTGTTGGATAACATTTTTTAGAGTATATAACTTCTATTAAGCTTGTTCCATAAAGTCATTAAAAACTCACAGTGCAGAGCTGATTTTACTCTATGAACCATGTCAAGAACTCAATGAAGTGAGCATTTTCTTACCATTTATATGGTCAAATTAGTTATAAGACATTATAATATAGTTAGAGAATATGTTTTCAGAGTAAAAAAAGGCTAGAAAGCTTACACCATAGAGTCACTAAAAAGTCAAAGTGCAGAGTTGATTCTACTCCGTGAGGCAGGTCAAGAACTCCATGAAGTGAGCATTTTCTTGATATTTTTATGGTCAAATTAGCTATTAGACATAAGAATATAGTTTTAAAACATGTTTTTAAAGTATAAAAATGCTAGGAAGCTTGCACCATAGGGTCACTTAAAAGTCAAAGTGGAGAGTTGATTCTACTCTGTGAGCCAGGTCAAGAAGTCCTTGAAGTGAGCATTTTCTTTCCATTTTTATGGCAAAATTAGTTATTAGACTTGCTAATATTATTGGATTACATGTTTTTAGAGTACATAACTGCTACAAAGCTTGAACCATAGGATCACTAAAAAGTCAAAGTGGAGAGGTTATTCTACTCCATGATCCAGGTCAAGAACTCCTTGAAGTGAGCATTTTCTTGCCATTTTATGGTCAAATTAGTTATTAGACATGAGAATATAGTTGGAGAATATGTCTTCAGAGTATAAAAATGTTAGGAAGCTTGCGCCATAGAGTCACTAAAAAGTCAAAGTGAAGAGTTGATTCTACTCCATGAGCCGTTTTCTTGCCATTTTTATGGTCAAATTAGTTATTAGACATGAAAATATTGTTGGAGAACATGTTTGCAGAGTATAAATATTCTAGAAGCTAGCATAATAGAGTAACTAAAAAGTTATAGTGGAGAGCTGATTCTATTCCATGAGCCAGGTCTAGTACTACTTAAAGTGAGCAATTTCTTGCCATTTTTATGGTCAAATTAGTTCTCACATATGAGAATATTGTTGGAGACCATATTTTCAGAGTATCAAAATGCTAGTAAGCTTACGCCATAAAGTTACTAAAAAGTCAAAGTGCAGAGCTGATTTTATTCCGTAAGCCAAAAGTCTTTGAAGTGAGCATTTTATTTTCTTTTTATGGAAAAAATAGTTATAAGACTTGCTAACATTGTTGGATAACTTGTTTTTAGAGTATATAACTGCTATGAACTTATCCATAGATTCACTAAAAACTCACAGTGCAGAGTTGATTATACTCTGTGAGCCATGTCAAGAACACCTTGAAGTGAGCATTTTCTTGCCATTTTTATTGTCAAATTGTTATAAGACAAGAGAATATAGTTGCAGAATATGTTTTAAAAGTAAAAAAAGGCTAGGAAGCTTGCACCATAGAGTAACAAAAAAGTCAAAGTGCAGAGCTGATTCTATTCCACGAGCCAGGTCTAGAATTACTTAAAGTGAGCTTTTTCTTGATATTTTTATGGTCAAATTAGTTTTGAGACTTGAGAATATTGTTAGAGAACATATTTTCATAGTTTCAAAATTTTAGGAAGCTTGCGCCATAGAGTCACTAAAAAGTTAAAGTGCATAGTTGATTCTATTCAGTGAGCCAGAAGTCCTTGAAATAAGCATTTTATTTCCTTTTTTATGGACAATTTAGTTATTAGACTTGCTAATATTCTTGAATAACACTTTTTTATAGTATAAAAATGCTATGAAGCTTGTTCCATAGAGTCACTAAAAACTCACAGTGCAGAGCTGATTCTACTCTGTGAGCCATGTCAAGAACTCCTTGAAGTGAGCATTTTCTTGCCATTTTTATGGTCAAATTAGTTATAAGACATGAGAATATAGTTGGAGAATATGTTTTCAGAGTAAAAAAAAAGGCTAGGAAACATGCACAATAGAGTCACTAAAAAGTCAAAGTGCAGAGTTGATTCTATTCCGTGAGCCGTTTTCTTACAATTTTTATGGTCAAATTAGTTATTAGACATGAGAATATTGTTGGAGAAAATGTTTGCAGAGTATAAAAATTCTAGAAGCTCGCATAATAGAGTAACTAAAAAGTCAAAGTGGAGAGCTGATTCTATTTCATGAGTCAGGTCTAGAACTACTTAAAGTGAGTAATTTCTTGCCATTTTTATCGTCAAATTAGTTCTCACACATGAGAATATAGTTGGAGGACATATTTTCAGAGTATCAAAATGCTAGGAAGCTCGCACCATAGAGTCACTAAAAAGTCAAAGTGCAGAGTTGATTATAATCCGTGAGCCAGGTCAAGAACTCCTTGAAGTGAGCATTTTCTTGCTATTTTTTGTTGTCAAATTAGTTATTAGACATAAGAATATAGTTGGAGAACATGTTTTTTGAATATAAAAATGCTAGGAAGCTTGCACCATAGAGTCGCTAAAAAGTCAAAATGGTGAGCTGATTCTACTCCATGGGCCAAGTCAAGAAGTCCTTAAAGTGAGCATTTTCTTTCAATTTTTATGGCCAAATTAGTTATTATACTTTCTAATACAAAAAGTCAAAGTGCAGAGATCATTCTACTCCATGAGCCAGGTCAAGAACTCCTTGAAGCGATCATTTTCTTTCTATTTTTTTGGTTAAATTAGTTATTATACATTATTATAGTTGGAGAACTTGTTTTCAGAGTATATAATTGCTACGAAACTTGTGCTATAGAGTCACTAAAGACACAGAGTGTAGAGTTCATCTTACTCCGTGAGCCAGGTCAAGAACTCCTTGAAGTGAGCTTTTTCTTGCCATTTTTATAGTCAAATTAGTTATAATACTGATGAGCGTTTTCTCAACACACAATTAATCCCCAAGTATGAAGGATATCAATTGTAGTTTCGAAAGGTGACCAAGTGAATATCGAACCCAAGGGACGGCGTATTATCAATTAAATTATTATCTAAATTAATTAAGACAAAGCAATAAGAGTTTGATGTTTGATTATAACTAAAATACTAAATTAAATAACAAATAAAATAAACTATCACTCGAAGAATACGTAGGTGGATCAAGTAGGAGAATAGGTAGCTCTAGGATAATCCAGTTTTACTCATTAACTTCCCTTCCATGTGTCAATGTCTGACTCTGCCTTGTGGAATATGGACGCATCACTAAACCATGCATATCTACTCTATAGACACAAGTAAACATGCGTGTACCACGTGTGATTAACCTCAGAGCAAGAGATATAATTTTACCCCCCTTTCTAGGTACTATCAGTATCAATTATTTCCCCCTAGGATTGGTACTCTAACCCGATATGATCTCCCTTTATAGGTACTATGAAATTATCCTCTTTATCCTACTTATTAACCCGAATTCAATTCAATTAATAAGTATTCATATAAGATAGTTCTAATGAAGCTTCGGAGTCCCCTCACTTAGAATCATAACATGGAATCCTGTTCAGCGGTGAACGCACTCAATCTACAACCAAGATATATATTCAGACTCTATATACCAATTGAAGATGCACAAAACGACCGTGAATATGGATTAAGAAAGTACAATCATATATAAAATAATCCACAAGTAGTGTTGTACGGAGTTTACACAGAGAAGATCAATTAATTCATAAAACCATCAAAACTCCTAGATCTACCAAAAAGGCTCTAGCCCATGGTGTTTCGAAGAATAATCATGGGTGTTGGATAGATCTTACCCGGATGTCCGGAAAATACAAGATAAATTAGGAAACGAATAAACCCTTGATATGGCGTCTTCATGCCCTTCTCCATCTTGAATCCTTCTCTTGGTTCTCCTCTTGATTCCACAAACGAATCTTCAAAGTGATGGATGGATGGAGGAAAGGAAGTGGATGATGGATGGGGGGGTGATCCCCCTTGTGGGGTGTTGTATTGTTGTGGCCTCTCCTCGGTGATTGGTGACGTTTTCCTTGACTGCATGAGCCTCCTTTTATACTTGTAATCACGTCTCTAGGGCTTGAAATGGGCTTTTCAAGTGATCCCACGCGTTTTGGCCTCGAAAATACGTAAGTTCCTGCATGTAGGTTCGACCTCGTCAAACAGGTCGAACCACAGGTCGAACCACAGGTCGAACCCTGCTACTGGATTTGCGCAGTCTCTCCGTTTAGCGTATAACTTTCACATCCGACCTCCGAATTGGGTGATTTTTGCGCTCACGCGATCCTCTCTTCCTTTGCTTTCTATCCATATAAAGAAATCACAAGAACTCTAAGTGTTGAATATGTAACAGGCCATGGAAAGTAGCACTACAATTCTGTTCGCACAGCTCGCGCGGCGTCACCACTTTGCTCATAACTTCCTCGCTCGGACTCCGAATGGGATGTTCTTTACGCCAAAACGACCCTCTCTTCAGTGGATTTCCAACCATATATCACAAATCCAATTCAGAGCTCCACATCAATACAGAATAATTACACAAGTTCGACGTGCGTTTATCAGCATTCTTGCACAAATTGCACCTTTTCTCAAACTTGGCTCTTTTCATCCTTTTTCCACCTAAAACACAACAAAACACCTCAAGTGCACCTTTTTCTCACATATAATGAATATAAGACCATTGTGCTAATATATGACAAGAATATCAATCAAAAAGGTGTTAAATTGGACACTAAAACACGCTTATTTTCACTCTCATCAAATACATGAGTATATAATTGGAGAACATATTTTCAGAGTATATAACTTCTACGAAACTTGCACCATAAAGTCAATAAATACACACTTTGCAGAGCTGATTCTACTCCGTGAGCCAGGACAAGAATTCCCTTAAGTGAGAATTTTCTTGCCATTTTTGTGGTCAAATTAGTTATTAGAAATGTGAATATAGATGTAGAACATGTTTTCAGAGTATAAAAATGCTAGGAAACATGCGTCATAGAGTCACTAAATAGTCAAAGTGCAGAGTAGATTCTACTCCGTGAGCCAGGACAAGAATTCCTTGAAGTGAGCATTTTCATGCAATTTTTATGGTCTAATTAGTTATTAGACATTAAAATATAGTTGTAGAACATGTTTTAAGAATATAAAAATGCTAGGAATTTTGCACCATAGAGTCACTAAAAAGTAAAAGTACAGGGATCATTATACTCCGTGAGCCAGGTCAAGAACTCCTTGAAGTGAGCATTTTATTTACATTTTTATGGTCAAATTAGTTATAATACATGAGTATATAGTTGAAGAACATGTTTTTAAAGTATATAACATCTACAAAGCTTGCGCCATAGAGTCACTAAAAACACAAAGTGCAGAGCTGATTCTACTCCGTGAGCCATATCAAGAACTCCTTGAAATGAGCATTTTCATGCCATTTTTATGGTATAATTAGTTATTAGACATTAACATATAGTTTGAGAACATATTTTTATAGTATAAAAAAGCTAGGAATTTTACACCGTAGTGTCACTAAAAAGTCAAAGTGTGCAGAGATCATACTACTCCGTGAGCCAGGTCAAGAACTCCTTGAAGCGATCATTTTATTTCCATTTTTATGGTCAAATTAGTTATTATACATGATTATAGTTGGAGAACATGTTTTTAGAGGTTACAATTGCTATGAAACTTGCGCTATAGAGTCACTAAAAACACACAGTGTGTAGTTCATTATACTCCGTGAGCCAGGTCAAGAACTCCTTAAAGTGAGCATTTTCTTGCCATTTTTATGGTCAAATTGGTTATTATACATGAGTATATAGTTGGAGAACATGTTTTCAGAGTATGTAACTTCTACGAAACTTGCACCATAAAGTCAATAAATACAGATTGTGCTGAGCTAATTGTACTCCGTGAGCCAGGTCAAGAACTCCTTGAAGTGAGCATTTTCTTACCATTTTTATGGTCAAATTAGTTATTATACATGAGTATATAGTTGGAGAACATGTTTTCAGAATATGTAACTTCTACGAAACTTGCACCATAAAGTCAATAAATACACATTGTGCTGAGCTAATTCTACTCTGTGAGCCTGGTCAAGAGGACTTTGAAGTGAGTATTTTCTTTCCATTTTTATGATCAAATTAGTTATTAGACTTGATAATATAGTTGGAGAACATGTTTTCAGAGTATAAAAATGCTAAGAAGCTTGCACCATAGAGTCACTAAAAGCTCATAGTGCAGAGCTAATTATACTCTGCGAGCCAAGTCAAGAACTACTTGAAATGGCATTTTCTTGCCATTCTTATAGTCAAATTATTTATTAGACATGAGAATATAGTTGGAGAACTTGTTTTCAGAGTACAAAAATGTTAGGAAGCTTGCACCATAGAGTCACTAAAAAGTCAAAGAACAGAGATCATTCTACTCCGTGAGCCAGGTCTAGAACTACTGATGTGAGCATTTTCTTTCAATTTTTATTATCAAATTAGTTATTATACATGAGTATGTAGTTGGCGAACTTTTTTTAGAGTATATAACTACTATGAAGCTTGCGCCATCGTGTCATTAAAAACACACAGTGCAGAGCTGATTTTACTCCATGAGCTAGGTCAAGAACTCCTTGAATTGAGCATTTTCTTGCAATTTTTATGGTCAAATTAATTATTAAACATGAGAATATATTTAGAGAACATGATTTCAGAGTAAAAATACTAGGAAGCTTACGCCATAGAGTCACTAAAGAGTCAAAGTCAAAGCTGATTCTACTCCGTGAGCCAAGTCAAGAACTCCTTGAAGTGAGCATTTTCTTGTCATTTTTGTGGTCAAATAGTTATTAGACATGAGAATATAACAAGATAACATGTTTTTAGACTATTAAAATTCTAAGAAGTTTGCGCCATAGAGTCACTAAAAAGTCAAAGTGCAGAGCAGATTCTACTCAGTGAGCCAGGTAAAGAATTCCTTGTATTAAGCATTTTCTTGCCATTTTTATGGTCAAATTAGTTATTAGACATGAGAATATAGTTAGAAAACATGTTTTCAAAGTATAAAAATTCTAGGAATCTTGCGTCATAGAGTCACCAAAAAGTCAAAGTGCAGAGCTGATTCTACTCCATGAGTCAGGCCAAGAACTCCTTGAAGTGAGCATTTTCTTACCATTTCTATGCTCAAATTAGTTATTAGACATGCGATTATAGTTGGAGAACATATTTTCAGAGTATATAAATGGTTCAAGCTTGCTCCCATAGAGTCACTAAAAACAAACAGTGCAGAGCTAACTCTACTCCGTGAGCCAGGTCAAAAACTCCTTGAAGTGATCATTTCTTACCATTTTTATATTCAAATTAATTGTTAGACATGAGAATATAGTCAAATAGATGTCGTAATATAAAGAGAAAGACAAAAACAATGTTTAAAAAAAGATGATAATGAAAGCTAGCCATAAGCGGCCAACTATACAAAGCTATCAAAATCTAAAGTACTCAAAGTTCATATCATTGTACATGAGGTGATGAACGAAATCTGGAGCAGAATCATGCCAATCCATGTCTCCCCCAACATTCGATAATGCGCCTGCCACTGTATTTCACTCCCGTAAGTTATGTGATGCAGAAAGTTCATGGAATACACAATGTCTGTAGCCCTCCTCCATTTTGCCAATAACCGCCATGAAATTTTCGAAGATGGGTCATGTAATGCATAGATCACATATGTTAAATACAATTCAAGCCAAAGGGAGGTCCATCCTTTAGCATGGGCAATCTCTATTGCCGTGAATGCTGCTGCTAACTCTGGTTCAAAAGCAAATCCGACGCCATACCCGCATGTGAAGCTTCCTCGGGCAAACCCTCTATTTTTTTCTAAAGACACCCGCTCCGGAGATGTTGCCTGAAGTGTCTGCGGCATGCCCATCCATGTTGAACTTGATCCATCCCGGAGGTGGAGGCTGTCAACGAAGAGATATGATATTCGAAGCTTTCTTGGTGCTCCTCTAACTCCAAATTACCGCATGGTTTTTAAGTCTGCTACCGAGTTATGCATCGTACCAGGAGATATCAGGCCTGCTTCCTTGATGAGTGAAGATAGTGTAGCAATGATGCTGGAAATTCTTAAAGGTTTGTGCTTCCCTTCCACATCTAGTTTACAATTCATCACATTATTTCTAGTTATCTAGATCATCCAGAAGTAGGACACCATAGCAGCCCTCCATAAGTGCATGACTTGTGTGCTTCTAGTCATGCTCATCACCTGAATCAACAGTCCCACGAAGCTTTGATCTAAATAGATTACTATCTCTAAGTTAAATCCAACCAATACATATCGAAGTATCTCCGATGAAACTTTGCAATGCACAAAAACATGACGGACCTTGGAAACCTCTATAAACCATGACATCCCAGGTAGTAATAACTCCCCAAATTAATTTCCAAAGGGTGATGGAATGGCAAGACAGTTAGATATGAGAATATAGTTTGAGAACATGTTTTTAGGGTATAAAAATTCTAGGAATCTTGCATCATAGAATCACTGAAAAAGTCAAAGTGCAGAGGTGATTCTACTCCGTGATCCAGGTCAAGGACTCCTTGAAATGAGCATTTTCTTTCAATTTTTATAATCAAATTAGTTATTATACATGAGTATATAGTTGGAGAACATGTTTTCAGACCATATAACTGCGATAAAGCTTGCTCCATAGAGTCACTAAAAACACACCGTGTAGAGATGATTCTACTCCGTGAGCCAGGTCATAAACTCCTTGAAGTGATAATTTTCTCGCCATTTTTATGGTAAAATTAATTATTAGATATGAGAATATAGTTGCAGAACATGTTTTCAAAGTATAAAAATGTTAGGAAGCTTGCACCGTAGAGTCAATAACAACTCACAATGCTAAGCAGATTCTACTCTATGAGCCAGGTCAAGAACTCCTTGAAGTGAGCATTTTCTTGTCATTTTTATGGTCAAATTAGTTATTAGACATGAGAATATAGTCAAAGAACATGTTTTCAGTATATAAAAATGCTAGGAAGCTTGCGTCATAGAGTCACTAAAAAGTCATAGTGCAAAGTTGATTCTACTCTGTGAGCCAGGATAAGAACTCCTTGATGTGAGCATTTTCTTGCCAATTTTATGGTCAAATTAGTTATTAGACATGAGAATATAGTTGGAGAACATGTTTTCAGACTATGAAAATGCTAGGAGGCTTGCACCGTATAGTCAATAATAGCTCACAATGCACAGCAGATTCTACTCTATGGGCAAGGTCAAGAACTCCTTGAAGTTATCATTTTCTTGCTTTTTTTATGGTCAAATTAGTCATTAGACATGAGAATGTATTAGAGAACATGTTTTCAGTCTATAAAAGGAAGGTTGATCCATAGAGTCACAAAAAAGTCAAAGTACAGAGCTAATTCTACTCCATGAGTCAGGTCAAGAACTCCATAAAGTGAGCATTTACTTACCATTTTTATGGTCAAATTAGTTATTAGACATAAGAATATAGTGAAATAGATGATAATATAAAGAGAAAATCAAAAGTACCTACAAATTTGTTTAAAAGAAATAAGCCACAAACGGCTGTAAGCTAACTATTTAAAATGAAAGTGTTCATAGTTCATATCATTGAACAAGAGGCGTTGGACAAAAGTAGGAACCGAATCATGCCAATCCATGTCACCGCCAATATCTGAAAGTGCATCTGCGACTGTGTTGCCTTCTCTGAATATATGCAAAACATGAAAGTACATAGTAGCAATGATATCCTTAACTCTTCTCTATCTCGCCAATAGTCTCCAGGGTATCTTTGGAGAAGAGTCGCGAAAGGCATACATCACGAAAGTCGAATCAGATTCCAACCATATTGAATCCCACCATTTGTCATGAGCTATCTCTACAGCAATGAGAGTTGCTGCAAGCTCCGCTTCAAAAGCTGAACCATTACAATATACGCACGTATAACATCCTCTAGCGAACCCTATGCCGTTCTTGAAGACTCCTGCTCCCGATATAACTCCAAGAGCACCTGAAGCATGTCCATCTGTGTTAACTTTAATCCATCTGGGAGCGGGGGTTGCCAACGAAGTGATATGATATTTGGAGCTTTCATGGGCACTCCTTTAACTCCAAAATAACATAGAGTTTTCAAATCCCTCACTGTGTTGTGCATGGGGCCAACAAACAGCTTACCAACTTCTTTGATGAGTGAAGAGAATATAGCAATAGCACGAGACACTCTCAAGTGTTTATGTTGTCCCTCCGAGTGAAGATCAATGTTCATCATGTTGTTCTTGGTGCTCCAAATGATCCAAAAGTATGATACCAAAGAAGCCTTCCACAAATGCATCACTTGAGTGCTTCCAGTCATTCTCATGATCTGTAGAAGTAACTCAATGAAACTCAGATCAAGGGGTACTAATCCCTCAAAACCGAATCCCACCAAGACAAAATGCAGCACCTCCAAAGAAACACTGCAATGCACAAACACATGATAAATAGTTTCTGCCTCTGATTCACATAAGTAGCAACGTGATGGGCCATGGAAGCCTTTGCTGCTCAAAACATACCACGTGGTTAGAACCACTCTAATGGCCTACCATAACGTAATGGAACGACGAGCTAGTATGTAGTTAGCCCATATCCATGATCCCTAGTGTGGGTTAGGAAATGTAGGACGTATGTGTCGATAAGAAAGCTTGGATGTTACATCCCCATGCATCGAATTCTTCCAAAGCCTCTGATCACCAAAGTTAGGTGACATGCGTGTTGCCAAGATCACGTCAACTATGAACAGATATGCATTCATGAAGTCGATCATGAAATGCCAATCCCCATCAAAAAAATAATCTCCTATAAGCTGTTCATAGTGATGCCTATACTCCATAGGTATGTTGATTAAATCTACAATTGGCTTCCCAATCCAATTATCCAGCCAAAATTGAACCTTTGGGTCATAACCTACAATCCGCACCTCTTCTTCAAAATTTGAAATATGTGCAGCACATGCCGATTAATGGAAGATTGAAAGTTACTTCCATTAAACCACCTGTTGCGTAGAAGCTCCAATGCTTCAACTCCACTGATCACATCCCATGCTAGTTTCATCAGGTATGCTTCATTGGCGGCCCTGATCGAATGAACTCCCATGCCCCCTTCTTCAGTTGGACAACATATTCATTTCCATGAAACTGTAAAGTGATGTATTTTAGAAATATCACCACTCCATATAAAATTCCGACATGCACTTTTAATTCAGTTGAGTTGATGCCTGGGCCATCTGTATATCATCATTGTATGCACTGCTAATGATATGATCACTGAGTTCACTAGACAAATACGTCCAGCCATAGAGAGAGTGTTGCCTTTCCATCTGTGAAACTTGGAAGGATGAGGTCAGTCCCCTCCTTAAAGTATGCATTTTTAGGAGCGCCCTGAAAGATTGGTACTCCAAGGTATTTGAAAGGTAGGTTTCCTTCTGAAATAGCGAACTCCTCCATGATGGAGGCTCTGACTGCCTCACTTGTATGCTTTCCAAAGAAGACCTTTGATTTATGTGGGTTAAAAACCTATCAAGATACGGTAACATATCCAACTAGTGCTTGCTTCAATCCACTGATAGAGGTACTATCTGCTTTACAAAACAATATGATATTGTCAGCATAAAACAAATATGAAGGTCGATGACAACATCGATTGCCCTTAGCCCAAGATATAATTCCTTCCATGGTAAGTTTATGTATCAAGAGGCTAAGCACTTCCTTTGCTATGCAAAATAGCAGTGGGGATAGAGGATCCCCTTGTCGAACCCCTTTACCACATTCAAAATATCCTTTTAGGACACCATTTATTAAAACAGATATCTTTGCAGACGATAGGATAACTTTGATCATATCCAAAAACCTTGAAGAAAAACCTATACGTTGAAGCACCTCAATCTTGAAAGCCACGCTACCAACCATAGAATTATCAAGGCAGTTGAAACTCACCAAAGCAAGTGCAATGCTTTGATGAATGCTATGATTTGGTATGAATCCGAACTGATGAGTCCCCAATTTCTTGTGTAGGATCGGCCCCAGCCTACTAGCAATAATGTTAGTGTAGACTTTGAAAGAGAAATTACACAGATTAATTTGTCGAAAGTCCTCCACCTTAGTAGCTCCAGCCAACTTAGTTATTAAAACCAAAAAATTGTAATTAATACCTATTGGGATACATGCATAAAGGAAGAAGTATTGTATTGCAGCACAGAGGTCATCTCCAATGATGTGCCAGCGTTTATGGTAGAAGTTGCTCCCAAATCCATCAGGACCTGGTGCACTATCAGCTGACAAGGCCAGGACAGCACTCCTGCTTTCATCTACAAAAGGGAGGCGTGTAAGGTCTTGATTATCAGAATCATCAACAATCTTGATAATGAAGTCCAGAGTTCCAAAGTTGGGAGTATCATCCGGGCTCAAAAAGATTCTCGTAAAATTCTACAACATGCTTCTCAATTTCCCCATGTTCTCTAACAATACCTCATTGATAAGCATGGTTCTGATGCTGGCCCTTGTCTTAGCAGTACGCTAGCTACGATGGAAGAAATCTGAATTGCGATGTCCCTCTTTGAGCTAAGTTGTCCGATGTTTTTTTGAATAGAACTAGTGTTGTTCTAAAAGTTTAGCATTAAGAGATAGATGAGCCTCCACCTCCTCCACAAAGAGGTTTGGAGTGTCCCCTTCTTGATCAATACGGTTTTGCACATTTTGGAACTGATTGAGTGTTGTCTCCACCACATCAAATATATTTCTAAACTTGTGAATTCCAATTTTTGATGTCAAGTTTCAATCGTCTAAGCTTTGTAGCAAAATAAGAGATATGGTTAGTATTTTTTATTTGCTTCTGCCACGATGTAGCTGCCATAACAAAGAAACATGCATCATTAAACCTCATAGATTGGAATTTGAAAGGCCTTGGAGAGTATGTATTCTTGCTACAACTCAAAATGATTGGGTTGTGATCCGAAGAGTGCCTAGCACTTGCATTAGCAACAACTGAATCCCATCTGTCGATGATCTCATCCGTAATAAGCACCCTGTCAATTTGATATGCTCTCATTGCTCTCGTAGCCACATGACTAACCTAAGTATAACGAGCACCATGCACGTCTAGGTCGTGTAAATCTGAAGCCTCCAAGAATTCAATAAATTCAATAGAGCTAAGATTATCATTCCTAGTACCATTGAGTCGCTCATGAGCTCCAATAGTAGTATTGAAATCCCCCATAATAAACATAGACTAAACCAAGAACGTATAAATATCCAACTAAAGCTCCCTTCTTATGATATAATCATTGCTTTCATGCACAAAACCACATCTATAATCAAGTGACTCAAAAGTAAAATCATAGATGATGATCTGAGGGGATCTAAAAACTCTTCTAATGTTAAAAATATGAACAGAGTTACAATAAACCCATATATTTGGTTGGAGACCCTCCCTTTCATTAAAAACAACAAAAGTAAGACGAAGACTATGCCAATAGTGAGATGGGATGGATGAGAAATTAACCTTAGGCTCCGCAATAGCTAGCCATAAAGGATTATGGGATAGACAAAGCTCTTTAAGGGCCACTTGTGAGTTGTCATTCCCAATTCCCCTAATATTCCAATATAGGGCCTTCATTATTTACGCCTCATCTTCCCGTGCTTCAGCAGGTTTTTTAAATCCTTCCACATCTTTGAGGCAGACGTAGACATGTTCTTAGTCTTTGTTGTTTTAGCCTCCACTTGTTTAACACCTGGTGTATGCGATCTGGTTATAGGGGCCTCAGATCTTACAAATTTGGTTGCACTGTTTGATGTACCTATCACCGAAGAGTGCTCTACCATAGAAGCTAAAACCATTTTCCCACTCCCTATTGGGCTTTCCATTGCTACAGGAATCGATTCTTCCTCTCGAACCACGAGTGCAAGTTCATGTGTATGCTCTGCAGTTCCTTCCTCATCATCTAATTCACTGTCATCAAGATTTTCCTATTCCGAACCTTCATCAATATCACTGAGGACTTTATCAACATCAGTATCTGATTCATTATCAGAAAGAGGAGTGGTGTCCTCCATATATTTTTTCTCCTCTGTCCCTTCTATCTGCAGGTCTTGGAATGCATTGGAGACTTTAACCGGATTGGGATCAGCTTCCTTTCTCGTCTAGGCCCTTTTGCGGACAGTGAATCCATCAGGGTTCACTGACTGTTTATGCTTTCTATCCTCTTTCCTCCTCTTATGTTTGTCTTGCTTTTGCTTCTCCTTTAAGCATGTTGTAACTTTATGGCCAATAATATGGCAGAATTTGTAGTACTCCGGGATATTTTCATATCCGAAAGATATCTTAATAGTGGCCTATGGAGTTTGAATGTGCATTGCCTCCGAAAGCTCCTCCAATATGTCAGTTTCTATTAAGACACGAGCAAAGTGGGCTGTAGAACTATCCAAAGATCTGCCGTCAATACGAATATAAGCCCCCAAAGCAGAAGCAATCTTCTTGAATACCTCTTCATGCCATAGTTCCATAGGAAGCTCATATATCCGAATCCAAATAGACACCAGGGACGACTTGATCTTGTAAGGATTAAACATAGGTGTCCATTGTTGGATTCACAACTGAGTGTCCCCGATTTCCAAAAACATTTTCTTAAGTATTTTCAACTTCATCTTTGTGTTAGGAATAAGTACCGTATAATATCCTCTGCCAATATGGATTGTAAGAACTTCATTAGGCATAAACACCTTCGAAATAGATCCTCAACCTCCATCTGCGTAAGCCGCCTTGATCCTTTGGGTTTAAGAATCCTAACAATGACAAATTAAGAGAAAAACTTCTTACGGCTCTCATAGAATTCAGAGGAAATCGATAGAGTAGGGATATCACATGTTTTGTTGATTGGCCTCGCCACAGGACTGGAGAAAGGTCCCTTGGATATGGCCGATTTCATCATCGATATAGGGTTGACATCGCTGCCAACTTTCGATGCATATGTTTTAGGATCAATATCTCTGATCAGTGGTGCTGTTGAGTCAACATGATGATCGCTTCCAGAGATTTCACCCCATGGATTAGGGTTGCCAGAAGAACCCTATTTATTAGGGTTTTCATGGGACTTAGTGCGTAAGTTAGGGTTTGATGGCAACCCTGTAGCTGCGCTATTAGGAGACTTCGCCATGTTAGAGTGTGAGCCTATGTTTATGTGGTTGGTGCTGTAGCTAGGCGGCATCTGAAAATCGGCGTACTCTCGGTTCTGATGCAACAGTTCATCAAACCATGGATTCGAGGAAGCAACTTGATCAGGAGTTCATCCAGACGAAGGATGTGATGGAGAAGAGCCTTCGTCACGCATTTTGGAAAGAAGAAGAGCGAACAGAAATTAAAAATCAAAATTTGTACAGAGAAGGGAGAGGAAAAACTATAGTGAGAGAAACATCTTTTTTTATCGTAACAAATATTGTTGGAGAATATATTTTCAGAGTATAAAATGCTAAGAAGCTTGCGCCATTGAGTCACTAAAAGCACAGTGCAGAGCTGATTCTACTCTATAAGCCAGGTCAAGAACATGTTTTTTAGATATGAGAATATAGTTGGAGAACATGTTTTTAGAGTATATAAATGAAAAGAAGCTTGCGCCATAGAGTAACTAAAAGCACAGTGCAGAGCTGATTCTACTCCGTGAGCCAGGTCAAGAACTCCTTGAAGTGAGCATTTTCTTTCAAATTTTATGGTCAAATTAGTTATTAGACATGAGAATATAGTTAGAGAACATGTTTTTAGAGTATATAACTGCTACAAAGCTTGCACCAAAGAGTCACTAAAAAGTCAAAGTGCAGAGTTGATTCTACTCCATGAGCCAGGTCAAGAACTCCTTGATGTGAGCATTTTGTTGCAATTTTTATGGTCAAATTAGTTATTAGACATGAGAATATAGTTGGAGAACATGTTTTCAGAGTATAAAAATGCTAGGAAGCTTACGCGATAGAGTCAATAAAATGTCAAAGTGCAGAGCTGATTCTACTCCGTGAGCCAGGTGAAGAAGTCCCTGAAGTGAGCATTTTCTTTCCATTTTATGGTCAAATTAGTCATTAGAAATGAGAATATAGTTGGAGAAAATATTTTATGAGTATAAAAATGCTCGGAATCTTCCACCATAGTCACTAAAAACTCATAGTGCAGAGTTGATTCTACATTGTGAGCATTTTATTGTCAATTTTTTGGTCAAATTAGTTATTAGAAATGAGAATATAGCTGAAGAACATGTTTTCAGAGTATAAAAATGCTAGGAAGCTTGCATCATAGAGTCACTAATAAGTCAAAGTGCAAAACTAATTTTACTCTGTGAGCAAAGAAAAGAACTCCTTAGAGTGAACATTTTCTTTCAATTTTTATGGTCAAATTAGTTATTATACATGAGTATATAGTTGGAGAACATGTTTTCAGAGTATATAACTATTACTAAGCTTCCACCATAGAGTCACTAAAAACACACCATGCGGAGTTGATTCTACTCCGTGAGCCAGGTCAAGAACTCCTTGAAGTGATCATTTTCATGCCATTTTTATGTCAAATTAATTATTAGACATTGGAATATAGATGGAGAACATGTTTTCATAGTATAAAAATGCAAGGAAGTTTGCACCGTATAGTCAATAAAAACTCACAATGCAGAGCCGATTCTACTACGTGAGCCAGGTCAAGAACTCCTTGAAGTAAGCATTTTCTTACGATTTTTATGGTCAAATTAGTTATTAGACATGATAATATAGTTAGATAACATGTTTTTATACTATAAAAATGCTATGACGCTTGCGCCATAGAGTTAATAAAAATCAAAGTGGAGAGCCTATTCTACTCCGTGAGCCAGGTCAAGAACTCCTTGATGTGAGCATTTTCTTGCAATTTTTATGGTCAAATTAGTTATTAGACATGAGAATATAGTTAGAGAACATGTTTTCAGACTATAAAAATGATAGGAATCTTGCGTCATAGTCACTAAAAAGTCAAAGTGCAGAGTTGATTCTACTCGGTGAGCCAGGTCAAGAACTCCTTGAAGTGAGCATTTTCTTTCAATTTTTATGTCAAATTAGTTATTAGACATGTGAATATTGTTGAAGAACATGTTTTCAGAGTGTATAACTGCTATGAAGCTTGCACCATAGAGTCACTAAAAAGTCAAAGTGCAGAGAGCTGATTCTACTCCGTGAGTCAGGTCAAGAACTCCTTTAAGTGAGCATTTTCTTGCCATTTTTAGGGTCAAATTAGTTATTAGACATCAGAATATAGTTAAAGAACATGTTTTCAGAGTATAAAAATGCTAGGAAGCTTGCATCATAGAGTCATTAAAATGTCAAAGTGCAGAGCTAATTCTACTACTTGAGTCAGGTCAAGAACACCTTGGAGTGAACTTTTTTTACAATTTTTATGGCCAAATTAGTTATTATACATGAGTATATAGTTAGAGAACATGTTTTCAAAGTATATACGTGCTACGAAGCTTGAGCCATAGAGTCACTAAAAACACACCATGCAAAGCTGATTCTACTCCATGAGCTAGGTCAAGAACTCCTTGAAGTGAGCATTTTCATGATATTTTGATTGTAAAATTAGTTATTAGACATGAGAATATAGTTAGGGAACCTGTTTTTAGACTATAAAAATGCTAGGAAGCTTGCGCGATAGAGTAAATAAAAGTCAAAGTACAGTGTTGACTCTACTCCGTGAGCCAGGTCATGAACTCCTTGAAGTGAGCATTTTTTGCCATTTTTATGGTCAAATTAGTTATTAGACTTGAGAATATAGTTGGAGAGTATGTTTTTAAATCATAAAATGCTAAGAATCTTGCGCCATAGAGTCACTATGAAATCACAGTGCAGAGCTAATTCTACTCCATGAGCCAGGTCAAGAACTCCTTGAAGTGAACATTTTCTTGCCATTTTTATGGTCAAATTATTTATTTGACATAAGAATATAGTAAGATAACATATTTTCAGACTATTAAAATGCTAGGAAGCTTTCGCCATAGAGTCACAAAAAAGTCAAAGTGCAGAGCTGATTCTACTCCGTGAGCCTGGTCAATAATTCCTTGAAGTGAGCATTTTCTTCCCATTTTTATGGTCAAATTAGTTATTAGATATTAGAATATAGTTGGAAAACATGTTTTAATAGTATAAATATGCTAGGAAGCTTGCATCAAAGAGTCACTAAAAAGTCAAAGTGCAAAGCTGATTCTACTCCGTGAGCCAGGTCAATAACTCCTTGGAGTGAACGTTTTTTTTCAATTTTTATGGTCAAATTAGTTATTATACATGAGTATATAGTTGTAGAACATATTTTCAGAGTATATAACTGCTATAAAGCTTGCGCTATAGAGTCACTAAAAACACACCGTGCAGCGCTAATTCTACTCCATGAGCCAGGTCAAGGAATCCTTCAAGTGAGCATTTTCTGGAAATTTTTATGGTTAAATTAGTTATTAGAAATGAAAATATAGTTGGAGAATATGTTTTCAGAGCTTAAAAATAATGGAAAGCTTGCGCCATAGAGTCAATATGAGATCACAGTGCAGAGCTATTTCTACTCCGTGAGCTAGGTCAAGAACTCCTTGAAGTGAGCATTTTCTTGCTATTTTTATAGTCAAATTAATTATTAGACATGAGAATATAGTTGGAGAATACGTTTTCAGAGCATAAAAATTTTAGGAAGCTTGCGCCATAGAGTCACTATGAAATCACAGTGCAGAGCTAATTCTATTCCGTGAGCAAGGTCAAGAACTCCTTGAAGTGAGCATTTTCTTGCCATTTTTATGGTCAAATTAGTTATTATACATAAGAATATAGTAATAGAACATGTTTTCAAACTATTAAAAAGCTAGAAAGCTTCTGCCATAGAGTCACTAAAATGTCAAAGTGCAGAGTTGATTCTACTCCGTGAGCCTGGTCAAGAATTCCTTGAAGTGAGCATTTTCTTGCCATTTTATGGTCAAATTAGTTATTAGACATGAGAATATTGTTGGAGAACATGTTTTTAGAGTTTAAAAATTCTAGGAACCTTGCGTCGTAGAGTCACTAAAAAGTCAAATTACAGAGCTGATCTACTCGATGAGTAAGGCTATGAACTCCTTGAAGTTAGCATTTTCTTACCATTTTTATGGTCAAATTAGTTATTAGACATGAGAATATAGTTGGAGAATATATTTTCAGAGTATATAAATGCTACGAAGCTTGCGCCATAGAGTCACCAAAAACATACAGTGCAGAGATGATTCTACTCCGTGAGCCAGGTCAAGAACACCATGAAGTGAGCATTTTCTTTCAATTGTTATGGTAAATATAGTTATTAGACATGAGAACATAGTTGAAGAATATATTTTCAGAGTATATAACTGCTACGAAGCTTGCGCCATAGAGTCACTAAAAAGTCAAAGTGCAAAGCTAATTCTACCCTGTGAGCCAGGTCAAGAAGTCCTTGAAGTGAGCATTTTCTTTTCATTTTTTGGGTCAAATTAGTTATTAGACATGAAAATATAGTTGGAGAACATGTTTCAAGAGTATAAAAATACTAGGAAGCTTCCACCATAGAGTTACTAAAAACTCACAGTGTAGAGCTGATTTTACTCCGTGAGCCAAGTCAAGAACTCCTTGAAGTGATCATTTTATTGCCATTTTTTTGGTAAAATTAGTTATTAGACATGAGAATATAGTTGGAGAACATATTTTCCGAGTATATAACTATTTCGAAGCTTGCGCCATAGAGTCACTAAAAACACACCATGGAGATCTGATTCTACACCGAGGGCCTGGTAAAGAACTCCTTAAAGTGATCATTTTCTTGCCATTTTATGGTCAACTTATTTATTATGAGAATATAGTTGGAGAACATGTTTTCAGAGTATAAAAATGCTAGGAAGCTTGCATCATAGAGTCACTGATGAGTGTGTAAATTCACAAGTTTGGCATCATGTTTTGTGCTAGTTTTGGAGAGTTTTGAGGTGGAAATAGGTGAAAAACCTATATATATTGTGAATTAGCATGAATCAGGTGTTAGTGGAGCTATTTAAGTGGTTTTCATAGCAAAATCGGAGTGGAAGTGCCAAGAATCAAAGAGACAAAGTCGAGACCATGCGAACCACCAAGGAGAGAGATGATTCGACCTGTTGGAGGAGGGTTCGACCTCTCCTACAGGTCGAACCAGCATTGCAAAGTGTGCAGGAGGAAGGTTCGACCACGACTCATGGGGTTCAACCTGTTTATCAGGTCGAACCATGGTCGAACTAGTTCGCGAGAAGATGAGTTCGACCACGACATTAGGGTTCAACGTGACGGTTGGCCGAACCAGGAGCAGAAATTGTCCAGTGTTGGGGTTCGACCAAGACCCGAGGGGTTCGACCTGTACAAGAGGTCGAACCAAGTGCAGAATACTTCCAGTAGGTATGTTCGACCTGTAGTTCGACATGTGGCCAGTGGTTCGACTTGTTTGACGAGGTCAAACCGACGTGCGGGAACTTACCTTATCCAGATTTTCGAGGCCAAAACGCGTGGGATCACTTGAAAAGCTCATTCCAAGCCCTAGAGACGTGATTACAAGTATAAAAGGAGGCTCATGCAGTCAAGAAAATCATCAAGAAAAGAAAGAAGAAAGGGATCATCATCAACAACACATTACAAGAGGAGAGTAGGAGAGCTATGACAGAGGTTCAGCTAGAGATTCAAGTAAGATTGGTCCAACTAACCATGATTGTTCTTAGATCAATCATGGGCTAGAGCCACTTCGGTAGTTCTAGGGTTATGAAGGTTTCATGAGTTAATTTGTATTTCGTGTGTATACTCCGTACAACACTACTTGTGGTTTATTTTATATAAGATTGTACGTTTTTAATCCATACTCATAGTTGTTTTGTGCATCAATAATCGTTGTGTAGAGTCTGAATGCATGACATGGTTATTGGTTGAGTGCGTTCACTAATGAGCAGGGTTTATAGTTATAATTCTAAGTGAAGGGATTCCGAGGTTTTATTAGAACCGTCTTATATGAATGTTTGTTAATTGAATTGAATTTGGGTTAACAAGTAGGATTAAGCGAATAATTTTATAGTACCTAAAAAGAGAGATCAAATTGGGTTAGAGTACAAAGTGCACGGGAAATAATTGATTATGATAGTACCTAGAAAGGGAGGTAAAGTATACGTCTTGCTCTGAGGATACTCACACGTGTCAAAAGCTTATATATTTGTGTCTATAGAATAGATTTGCATGGCATAGCGATGCGTCCATAAACCACAAGGCAGAGTCGAACATCGACACACGAAAGTATGAATTAACGAATGAAACTGGATGGCCTGACGAACCACCTATCATCTTATTTGATCACAACTACTATTTTCTTGTTCTTGTTATTTATTTGCTATTATTACTTAGTTTACAAACCTACAAATATAATTCTCAACATAGTCATAATTGCTAGAAAATAACGAAAGTAATATTTATCTGTCCCGTGGATTCGATATTTAACTTGGTCACCTTCGAAACTACAATTGATATCCTTCATACTTGGGGATAAAAGTTGTGTGTTGAGAAAACGTCCATCAAGTTTTTGGCGCCATTGCCGGGGACGGCTTAAAATATCTTTTTGTTATTTCTAGTTTATTAGGGCTATTTTCCTTATTTTGCTGTTTTAATTCTAGTTTTTTTAGGTGCATGCTCACGAGATCAAAGAAAGGTGAACTTGATCCCTATAATTCTGAAATCGGAGCATCGTCAAGAAAGAAGAAGAAAAAGAAGAGTAAGGCAAAGAATATTGATCCAACTGAAGCTCTGAATTTTAGAGTTGAAGTTAACGAGCAGAATTCGCAGATGATTGAAGCTACAACTGAAGTTAATTCGGGAGTAAGGACAGTCAACATGGCAGCGAATCCGGATAATCTAGCCATCCGAGAGGTTTTTAGAAACAATGGGGCTGGAAATATTGGGCTTCTAGGAGCAAGGGAAACTAATTCAGCTTTCGATCTTCATCCCGCTCTTATTAGCATGATAGAAAGGAACTCCTTTTCAGAAGGGTCTTTCGAGGATCCGCAACAGCATCTGAACAAGTTCTTGGGCTATGCAAGTTCTCAAAAAGACGCATGAGAACATGAAGATGCTAGGTAGATCCTTTTGTTCAAATTCTCGCTTACTGAAAAGGAGAGAGATTGGTACGACACTATCAACGCAACTGAGTGCACCACTTGGGAGCAACTGCAGTTAAGGTTCTTGGAGAGGTACATGCTACCTTCAAAGGTGTTTAAGATGAAGCAAGACATTAACCAATTTGTTATGGGTGGAGGTGAAAAATTTCATGAAGCATGGGATAGATTCAAGGACATGCTTAGGAAGTGTCCTCAACAAGGGCTATCTAAAGCTCAATATATCAGTATATTCTACAATGGATTGGACTGTGATTCACGAGTGTTATTGGATGCTTCTTCTAATGGAGCATTGCTTACAAAGTCATCCGTAGAGGCCGAAAAGTTGTTTGAAGATATTTCGATGAATTCGAGGGATTGGCCAACTGACAGAGTTAGAGGTACTTATGTCCTTGGGAAGGTAGCTAAGGTTGAACAAGCAATGGTGAAAACAAGTAGAGAGGATGAGATCGTCTCTAGCTTGTCCAATATAAACAAGTTACTTGAATCCCAACAGAAGCAAATCAGCGAATTATCTCAGCGCGTACCAATCTTGCAGCAGGAGTTAAAGAATGAGGGACCAATCCAAGAGGAGTTGGAAGAGGCACACTATGCCATGGGTCAAAGTATTCAAGGGACTAGGTATCCAGATCAAAGAAACCGGAATTACCAAGGGAACTATCGAGGAAACTTTAATAATCGTGGTCCCCCTGGTGGTTATCAACAGCCTAGGAGGCCAGAGTTCTCATGGAGCAATCCGAATAATGCGATTCAACCTCCGATGGGTGTTGATCCGGGTGCTAAGGTGGAAGAAGGGAAACCAGGTCTTGAGGATACTGTGAACAGGTATATGGCCAAGAATGATGAAAGGGTTAACCGCCTTGAGGCCAAACTTGAAAAGAAAATCGATGCAAACCATGAGGTTATATCTAAGCAGGTGAAGGACTTTACGTTGCTGATGGGGGAGATGGCAGGAAGTGTTAACAAGCTTACTCAAACTCTTGAGAAGGGAAAGTTCCCGTCTCAAAGTATTGAGAATCCAAGGTCCTGCAACGCCATCACATTGAGGTCGGGAACGCAGTACGAGGGACCTATGAGGCCGGAATCAAATTTGGACATGTCTAGGGCCCGGTCGACCATGGTTCGACCAACCATACAGGGGAGGTCAAACAAACGCACTGGACGCGATCAGGAGGCATTACAGCATCGGTTCAATCAAACTGTAGATGGTTCGACCTGTTCCATAGGTCGAACCATGGTCGAACCCGACAACTCGGAGCACTCTATTTTTCCAGAACACCGGTTCGACCAAATCAATCATGGTTTGACCTGTCCAATAGGTCGAACCCAGGTCGAACCGCACAACTTGGAGCACTCTGTTTTGTCGTAGCAACGGTTCGACCACGACGGTCATGGTTTGACCTATCACACAGGTCCAACCTTGGTCGAACCGAATGGCGGAAGGAGTACAGTAGGTCGGTTCGACCTAGGTAGCCGTGGTTCGACCTACTCAACAGGTCAAACATAGGTCGAACCTCAATTTCAAAAAAGAGAGCCATTATCCAGAAGTTAGGTTCGACCAGTACGTGCCTGGTTCGACCTGTTCCACAGGTCGAACCCTGGTCCAGAAATTGCCTGTTGCTACTCTGAACACTCTCGATGATGTTGATGCTACTCCAGTGGTTCGGAATGAGAAAAGTACAGACATAATAGCTGAGAAAAAATGGGAGAGAGCCAAGCGATTGAGAGCCAAAAAGGAGAAAGCGGAGAAGGTTGATCATGATGAATGGGGGATTCCCAAAACAAAGATACCTCCGCCATTTCCTTACAAGCTTGTGAAGAAGGGATTGGAAGAGAAGTTCAAGAAGTTTTCAGAGATAATGAACAAAATAAGCTTGAGCATTCCTTTCTCAGAGGCAATCATGGAGATGCCGTACTATGCCCGATTTCTTAAAGACATATTGTTGAAGAAGCGGAGCTTAACCGGAATTGAAACGGTGAATTTATCAAAAAATTATAGCTCAATCATTCAAAGGAAGCTACCGCAAAAGATGAAGGATCCGGGGAGCTTCACTATTCTATGTGAGATCGGAAAGGGGCCGGCACGGCGAGCTTTGTGCGATCTAGGGGCAAGCATCAATTTGATGCCTTTGTCCATCTTTCAGAGGCTTGGTTTGGGGGAGTTGACCCCTACAATAGTGGTTCTCCAATTGACGGACATGTCGATGACGTTTCCAAAAGGATAATTGAAGACGTTCTCATCAAAGTGGAGAAGCTAGTCTTTCCTGTGGACTTTCTTGTGCTAGAGATGGAAGAAGATAGGGATAATATCCCTTTAATCTTGGGAAGACCATTCCTTGCTACTGCTGGAGCTATGATTGATGTTCAGAAAGAAGAGCTTAGATTGCGGATGGACAAAGAAGAAGTTCTTTTCAACTTGGACAAAGCAATGAAGATGCCCATGGAGTCGCAGTGTTATAGTATTGATGTGGTGGAGGAGATTGTGAAGGAGGATATGTCTCTAATCCTTTCAAAGGATCCTCTTGAGACATGTTTGATGGAGTCTTTTACTTATCCCACTACGGAGCTTGACGGACTCTCCAATGAGGTATGTATTGAATTTCTTGAAAACTTACTTGCTTTGAGTGATGACAGGTTTGAATCGGAAAGAACTAAGGTGGAAGAAGTCAAGTGGACTAGGAAGTACTTGCTTTTGGATAACGAGAGCTCTCCGATGGAATTGAGGAAAGAGGAGTTGAAACTTTTTCCAGAACACTTGAAGTACGCCTTTCTTGGCGACAATGAAAAATATCCGGTAATTGTATCTTCTTCTCTTGATGATGATCAACTTGAGGAGTTATTGAATGTTCTTAGGAAGTATAAATCTGCGATTGGTTGGTCTCTTGAGAATTTGAAAGGAATTAGTCCTTCGTATTGTATGCATAGGATAAGATTGTTAGATGAGGCCAAGGCAAGTGTTCAGAATCAGTGGAGTGTTAATCCCGCGATTCAAGAGGTGATTAGGAAGCAAATCCTTACGTGGTTGGATGCTGGAATCATATATCCTATTAGTGATAGTCCCCATGTGAGTCCATTGCATGTAGTTGCTAAAAAGGGGGTATGACTGTAGTAAAAGCTGACGATGGAGAAGCGATAGCCACAAGGATTCCTACGGGATGGCGTACATCTGTAGATTATAGAAAGTTGAATGAGAACACGTGTAAGGATCATTTTCCGCTTCCTTTTATGGATCAAATGTTAGATCGTCTTGCAGGGTATGAGTTTTATTGTTTCTTGGATGGATACTCGGGGTACAACCAACTCATGATTGCCCCCGAGGATCAAGAAAAGTCCACTTTTACTTGCCCCTACGGGACCTTTGCTTTTGGGAAAATGCCATTTGGGTTATGTAATGCAGCTACTTCTTTTCAGAGATGCATGATGGCAATATTCGATGGGTTGATAGAGAAGATCATGGAGTTGTTCATGGATGATTTTTCTATTTTTGGTTCCTCCTTTGATATTTGTTTGTCTAACCTAGCTACTGTTTTGAAGAGATGCCAAGTGACTAATCTTGTCTTGAATTGGGAGAAGTGCCACATCATGGTGAAGGATGGGATTGTTCTTGGGCATCATGTTTCAGCCAAAGGATTGCAGGTAGATCGTCCTAAAGTGGTGGCAATTGAGTAGCTTCCACCACCGACCAATGAAAGAGGAGTGCGGTCCTTCCTTGGACACGCCGGTTTTTACAGGAGATTCATAAAAGACTTCTCAAAATACTCTAAGCCCTTATCTCACTTACTTGAAAAGGATGTTCCTTTTGTGTTTGATGAAGATTGTCTAACAGCTTTTCAAGTTTTGAATGAGGCGCTTATTTCTGCACCTATCTTGATCACACCGGATTGGACTCAACCGTTTGTACTAATGTATGATGCAAGTGATGTAGCACTTGGAGTGGTGCTTGGGCAGCTGAAGGAGAAGAAGTTTTGCGCCATTTACTACGCGAGTAAGACTTTTGATGTTGCACAAAAGAATTAAACGGTGACTGAAAAGGAATTTTTGGCTGTTGTGTATGCATTCGACAAGTTTCATCAGTATTTAGTTGGCATGAAGACTATTGTGTACACGGATCATTCAGCGATTCGGTACTTGATGGAAAAGAAGGAGACGAAGCCTAGGATAATAAGGTGGATTCTTTTACTTCAAGAGTTTGACATGGAGATCCGGGATAAGAAAGGTTTTATAATGTGTTGGCAGATCATCTTTCGAGGTTGGAGACTAGGGAACATTGTGATAATTCTTTCGAGTATATTGAGAAAATGTTTTCGGATGAAAATATCATGGCCGTGTTTGTTGAAGGGGCTGAGCAGGCGTGTGTGGTTGCTGCGCAGGGAATTGATCCATGGTATGCGGATTATGTTAATTATATTGCTGTGGGAGAAATTCCAAGGGATCTCAATCGATATCAACTTGCTAAATTCAAAATGGATGTTGAGAACTTCATATGGTATCATCCGTTTGTGTATAAAATTTGCACGGATTCTATCATCCGTAGGTGTGTGCCCGAGATGGAGATGGAGAGTGTTCTCGAGTTTTGTCATGCACAACCTAACGGGGGGCACTTCAGCGCTCAAAAGACAGCAGCCAAGGTACTTCAGTCCGCTTTTTATTGGCCTACGTTGTTTAAGGACTGTGAGACCTATGTGGCGTCTTGCGATAGATGTCAATGCATGGGGAACATCGGTAGGAGAGATGAGATGCCGCTTCAGCTGAGTATAGTGGTCGAGATTTTTGATGTATGGGGTATCAATTTTATGGGGCCTTTTCCCCCATCTAATGGATTTCTCTACATTCTACTTACGGTGGATTATGTTTCTAAGTGGGTGGAATCGATTCCTACTCGCTTGAATGATTCGAAAACTGTTATATCTTTCTTGAAGAAGCATATCTTTGCCCGTTTTGGAGTCCCTAGAGCACTTGTTAGTGATGGAGTTACGCACTTCGTCAATAAATTTCTTGAGAAGGTGCTTAAAGGGTATGGTGTTAAGCATAGGGTTACTACACCCTATCATCCTCAAGCGAATGGGCAAGCGGAGGTCTCTAATCGTCAAGTCAAATAGATTCTGGAGAAGGTGGTCGGAACCAATAGAAAGGATTGGGCTTGGAAGCTCGATGATGTCGTGTGGGGGTTCCAAACCACGTACAAGATGGTGTTAGATATGTCACCATATCAGATTGTCTATGGGAAGCCATGCCACTTACCTGTAGAGATTCAACACAAAGCGTTTTGGGCTTTGCGAAGCTTGAACTTGACTCTCAAGGATGTGAAGGAGTTGAGGATTACTCACATCAATCTTTTGGATGAGTTTCGGAGTCATGCGTACAAGAATTCAGAGATCTACAAGGAAAGGATTAAGAGGTGGCATGATTCGAAGATCTCGTATAAGGAGTTCAAGTAAGGAGACGAGGTATTACTCTTTAACTCTCATTTAAAGCTTTGTGCAGGCAAGTTGAAGTCAAAGTGGACGGGACCGTTCATGATTCATCAAGTCATAGGAGGAGGGAGTTTTGAGCTCATCGACAAGAATGGAAACATTTTTGTGGCGAATGGACATCGCTTGAAGCATTATAGGTCGCCGAATAATGTTTGTGTTATCTTTGTGGATACCTTGATCTGATTTGGTACCGTCGTGACTCTCCGACATTAAACATGAGCGCCTGTTGGAGGCTTTCCCTCCCATTTTATTGTTTTATTTCATTCGTGTGTGTAAGAAATTTTTATATTTGAAGTGCTTACTTATCGGCAATTACATCTCTTTGCAAACTTAGTTTCAACTATAGTTTCTACTAAGTTTGGGGGGGTGTGATATACTTACCTCAATAAGCACCGATAGTATAATCTTTTCTTTGTGATGTTTGTTAGGGGAGTTGGTTTTTGCGCCATATTTAAAATTTTAATCGATTTTGATGCGACGATTTTTTATAACTTGCCTAATGTTTAGTGGGTTTTGGTTGTGTTTTCTTTTATGGAATTACTCATGAATGATATTTTGTGGAACAATTTTTGATGAAGTTGTGCTGTAGTTGGTACCTAATGATTCGTATTGAAGTTTGAAGTGTGTAGGGATTTAAGAACACTCAGTTTAGAAGCTTAGAAGGGTGGTTCGACCAAAGCCAGGGTAGGTTCGACCAGTGCTAGGAGGTCAAACCGAGCAGAGGAAGTTGAACCGATGCAGAAAATTATCCAGTGAGGTGGTTCGACCTGATCATTGTTGGTTCGACCTGTCTAACAGGTTGAACCAAGGTCAAACCCGGTGACTTAAAACTTACAGTAGGGTGGTTCGACCTAAGCCGTTATGGTTCGACCTGTTTAGAAGGTTGAACCTGAGGTCGAACCAGTCCGTTCAGAGCACTCTGTTTTTAAGGTGATATGTTCGACCAAAACAAGAGTGGTTCAACCTATTCAGAAGGTCAAACCTAGGTCGAACAAAAAGGTAAGTTGGTCCAGAAGGTAGGTTCGACCTCGTTGCTCGAGGTTCGACCTGTTCCACAGGTCGAACCCAGTCAGGTACGCGTTTTAAGTTGGTTTTTTAGAAGGGTTCGATCATTCTTTTTGTTCACCAAACCTCGAACCCTCCCCGAACCTTGACACCCTTGCATAAATTCGTCAATTACACTTGATTTTGCACCGATTACACAACACTACGCTCTTGATTCTTGAATTGGGCGCAGATTTGGGGCGATTTCGTCGCGAATTAGGGTTCAGTTGTGCGTTTTTAAGTGTTGTGTTCCAATTTTTGATAGGTAACCATGGACAAGACTAAATGTACGTTTTTTTCAACTCAATTACCTTAGGATTGAAGTTTATTGCAAGAAATGTGTTGTGGGTAAGTTGATTAATGTTGATTTTGGTTGAAATTCATGGTGATAATTGACATTTTTGAATTGATTCATATGAATTCATGATTGTTGGTTTAAGATTGCTTGATTATGGAGAGAACTTGAGTTTGTATGTGGATTGATCAAGGATATGATGCATCTAGATGAATGAGCAAGTTAATTAAGTTTGAATTGTTGATAATTGGAGTTGTTCATGAAGTTCAATTGTTGAAATTCTTGTTGAATAGCTTGAATTAGTTGATGCATGCTTGTTGTTTATGATTTGAAGATTAAAGGTAGTGTGATTGAAGATGTTTTGAGCATGTTTAATAAGCAAGTGGTGTTGAGATGATAGTTGGAGTTGATTAAGCATGGATGCTCGAAGTCTTGAGTAGAGTATATGATATGCTAGTCAAATACTTGTGTTCTTGTCTTGTTGGTTGTATTGAAGTAGTTGTTTTTAGGAAAGGGACAAGGATCAAGTAAAGGGAAAGGTAAGGCGGATGAAGCAAGATCGAAGAAGAGGAATGACAGGCCTTCGAATGTGGACACAGTGACCAGAAAGCTGAGGCTACAAGATCGTTTACCCAAGAACTTCAAAATTCAAATGCAAAACGGGATGAGATTAAAGAAAAGTGGGAAGAAGTCTCGGACAAGATAGCTCGTACTCGATACCAAGATGATGAGGCAATGAGGATAATGAGAATCGGGAATGAAATTTTCTGGATGTTCAATCAAATGGGTATCCGGAGGTTTATGGAGTTAAAGAGGCTGACGTATTTCCATGTTACAACGGAAGTAGTCTGCTCATTCGAGATGGTGAAGGACCCGCTTGGGTACCCGTATCAGTGTACGTTTCAGCTTGGTGGAGTGAGTAGGAGATGGACGTCTGAGGATTTTAATGAGCTGTTTAAGATGCCTTTGGGGATCTCTCGTTTGAAGAATGCTGCGTTCAACGCTAATAGGTTTTGGAGAGAGATTACAGGGGAGATTGGAGATTATAAGATTAGGCAGGCTCGTGCTTCCTCAGTAAAGAATCCAGTTTTGAGGTACATGGATCGTGTCTTGAGCAACACGTTGTTCGCCCGCTCAGAGGGGAGTGTTGTGTCTAGAGGAGAGCTTTATGCCTTGTGGTGTATGCTAAATGGGGTGCAGTTTAATGTTGGAGCTTATTTCATTGCACAACTACATCGATTTAGGACCATTGGGTTTCAAAAGGTGAATATTGGAGGGTTACTAACGATCGTGGTTGAGCATTATAATTTGGATTTCACCGGCATCACACCAGTTAGAGGAGAGCCCAATTTGGCGATGTTTATATGCGTGAAGGGAGGATTTGCCTATTTCAGAAATGGAGATTGGTTCTTCACGAAGGGACTCAAGCCCTTCGATTTCATGTTCCCCTTCGGCGTGAGTAACTTGACAACTATTTGGGTGGCGAGGAACAAGTTGATGGATTCTCTCGGACACAACGCCTTATCCGTAACAGTGATTGGAGGACTGTATCGCAGATGTGTGCGGATAGTAGGATGGCGGAGTTACTGCAGATTGTTGATCAAGGAGAGTTCCGTCCACCACAGCAGCCCGAAGAAGAGGAGTATTTAGAGGAGGAGCAGCAGGATGAGGAGATGCCGATGCAGCACGACGCACATCAGCATGAGCCAGCACCTTTAGCAGTAGCGGGCTGTCCCGAATGATACACTGGAGCAGCTCTGCCTTATTCATGAGCAGCTGGTTGCGATCGTTGCTAGCCAGCATGAGATAAACCGACAGCTCGCACTCGCCAACACCAACTATGCTACGTTGAATGAGAGGTACACGGCCTTGAATGAGAAAGTTGGTAGGTTGGGTGATCGAGTTGATTACTTGGATAGACACATCGGTGATCTGCACCGGATTGTGGAGCGGAGACTTGATGATGAGGATGATGATGCTCCGGAGGAGTAGTTTTTCAGGTTTTCTTTGGTTTCCTCCGATTCATCTTGATTCCATTTATTTTTCTTTTTAACTTTATAGGTTGGGTTGTGATTCGTGCGTGAGTGGAATGTATAAGTGATATCGATTGATAGATACTTGTATGATTGATTGGGTATAAGCTTATTGATTTTGTGCATTCATATGTTTACATGTTTATGTTCATTAAAGAGAGCATGTTTAGTTGATAAGTATATTGAATTCTTGTGGAGCTGATCTTAATTATGTGCTATGAGGAGTACTTAGGATTCTAATTACCTATGTGAGGATTTGAGCCTTGATAATCATGCTTGATCATGATTGCTTTATTCTTGAGAGGATCATTCATATGAACGTATTCTAGAACTTGGTTTGGAGTCTTGTGTGAGACTTATGATTGATAAATTGCTAGGACATGATCTTAGGCCATTATTTTGTGATTAAGTTACTTAGCCAAATTTTATCCTTCCTAATGATCTTATTAAACTTTGGATGCCCCGTTGAGCCATTAAAGCTTTTTCTTTGGTAGCCGAAGTAAATAACCTTATAAACCTTTACTTGAGCTTTGATTAACCTATTCATTGGTAGAGAGAGTTGAGGTGAGTAAGTGTTGCAAGAAGAAAAAGGAAGATAGAATATGGTTGGATAAAAAGAATATGGTTAAATCTTGTTTAGGGGTAGTGCCCGAAACTAGTACCCCGATTATTTGTATACATGGTGCATGAAGCTTAACAGCTGATGGCCTATACATGAGAAGAAGGGTAGTGCCTAAAACCGGTACCCGAGCTGTCCAACGAAAAGATGATGTTGATGCCATGAAATGAAGGAAAATTCAGGAATTTTACAAGTTCAAGAGACGACATTGGAGGAGAACTTGCTGTAAGAAGAAGAAATCGAGAACCTCCAAGGTAACTCTCTACTAATGTCTTAAGTCACTAAGTCCAAATTTTCCTACCTTTTCCAAAGAGCCAACATTACAACCCGAAAACAAGTCCTTTGTGATCCTAGTGAAGAGTTGATTATAAGTTGATTTTTGAGACCTTTGCCAAGCTTATGGTTACGCGTGAATATGGATTGATATGAGTGTTTATATTAACCTATATAGTGCCTTACGCACTTGAGTGAAAGAGAATAAATACTTATCTTGTGAGCGAGATTACTTAGTACTCCGAATGGTGTGTGATTGGATTGGTTTTGCATGAGTGATATATATGAAGCAATTAATACTTGTTTGATTTAATGAAGTTGCATGTGTGATATGTGTTGTACTTGAATCTTGGTGAATTATACACGACTCCTGTGGTTTGATTTGGTTGCCTCGGGACGAGCAACATGTAAGTTTGGGGGTTTGATGAGTGTGTAAATTCACAAGTTTGGCATCATGTTTTGTGCTAGTTTTGGAGAGTTTTGAGGTGGAAATAGGTGGAAAACCTATATATATTGTGAATTAGCATGAATCAGGTGTTAGTGGAGCTATTTGGAGGAGGGTTCGACCTCTCCTACAGGTCGAACCAGCATTGCAAAGTGTGCAGGAGAAAGGTTCGACCAGGACTCAAGGGGTTTGACCTGTTTATCAGGTCGAACCATGGTCGAACCAGTTCGCGAGAAGATGAGTTCGACCACGATGTTGGGGTTCGACCTGACGGTTGGCCGAACCAGGAGCAAAAATTGTCCAGTGTTGGGTTCGACCTGTGGTTCAACCAAGACCCGAGGGGTTCGACCTGTACAAGAGGTCGAACCAAGTGCATAATACTTCCATTCGGTAGGTTCGACCTGTGGTTCGACCTGTGGCCAGTGGTTCGACTTGTTTGATGAGGTCGAACCGACGTGCGGGAACTTACCTTATCTGGATTTTCGAGGCCAAAACGCATGGGATCACTTGAAAAGCCCATTCCAAGCCCTAGAGACATGATTACAAGTATAAAAAGAGGCTCATGCAGTCAAGAAAATCATCACGAAAAGAAAGAAGAAAGGGGTCATCATCAACAACACATTACAAGAGGCGAGTAGGAGAGCTGTGACAGAGGTTCAGCTGGAGATTCAAGTAAGATTGGTCCAACTAACCATGATTGTTCTTAGATCAATCATGGGCTAGAGCCACTTCGATAGTTCTAGGGTTATGAAGGTTTCATGAGTTAATTTGTATTTCGTGTGTATACTCTCCGTACAACACTACTTGTGGTTTATTTTATATAAGATTGCATGTTTTTAAAACATACTCATAGTTGTTTTGTGCATCAATAATCGTTGCGTAGAGTCTGAATGCATGACATGGTTATTGGTTGAGTGCGTTCACTAATGAGCAGGGTTTATAGTTATAATTCTAAGTGAAGGGATTTCGAGGTTTTATTAGAACCGTCTTATATGAATGTTTGTTAATTGAATTGAATTCGGGTTAACAAGTACGAATAAGAGTATAACTTTATAGTGCCTAAAAAGGGAGATCAAATTGGGTTAGAGTACTAAGTGCACGGGAAATAATTGATTATGATAGTACCTAGAAAGGGAGGTAAAGTATACGTCTTGCTCTGAGGATACTCACATGTGTCAAAAGCTTATCTATTTGTGTCTATAGAATAGATTTACATGGTATGCGATGCGTCCATAAACCACAAGGTAGAGTCGGACATCGACACATGAAAGTATGAATTAACGAATGAAACTGGATGGCCTGATGAACCACCTATCATCTTATTTGATCACAACTACTATTTTCTTGTTCTTGTTATTTATTTGCTATTATTACTTAGTTTACAAACCTACAAATATAATTCTCAACATAGTCATAATTGCTAGAAAATAATGAAAGTAATATTTATCCGTCCCGTGGATTCGATATTTAACTTGGTCACCTTCGAAACTACAATTGATATCCTTCATACTTGAGGATTAAAGTTGTTTGTTGATAAAACGCCCATCAGTCACTAAAAAGTCAAAGTGCAGATCTGATTCTAATCCTTGAGCAAGGTCAAGAACTCCTTCAAGTGAGCATTTTTTTGGAAATTTTTGTGGTTAAATTAGTTATTAGACATGAGAATATAGTTAGAGAACATTTTTTTAGACTATAAAAATGCTAGGAATCTTGCGCTATAGAGACTATAAAAGTCAAAGTGCAGAGCTGATTCTACTCCGTGTGCAGGTCAATAACTCCTTGAAGTGAGCATTTTTGCCATTTTTATGGTCAAATTAGTTATTAGACATTAGAATATAGTTGGAGAATATATTTTCAGAGCTTAAAAATTCTTTGAAGCTTGCTTCATAGAATCACTATGAAATCACAGTGCAGAGCTAATTCTACTATGTGAGCCAGGTCAAGAACTCCTTAAAGTTAGCATTTTCTTGCCATTTTTATGGTCAAATTAGTTATTAGACATAAGAATATAGTAAGAGAACATGTTTTTAGACTATTAAAATTCTAGGAAGCTTATGCCATAGAGTCACTAAAAAGTCAAAGTGCTGGTTGAGGAGAGTGCCGACTCAAATATCCGGCCAGCAGAGCTGATTCTTCTCCGTTAGCCTGGTGAAGAATTCCTTGAAGTGAGCATTTTCTTGAATTTTTTATGGTCAAATTAGTTATTAGACATGAGAATATAGTTGGAGAACATCTTTTTAGAGTATAAAAATGCGAGGAAGCATGCATCATAGAGTCACTAAAAAGTCAAAGTGCAGAACTTATTCTACTCCATGAGTCAGGCTAAAAACTCCTTGAAGTTAGCATTTTCTTACCATTTTTATGGTCAAATTAGTTATTATACATGAAAATATAGTTGGAGAACATGTTTTCAGAGTATATAAAAGCTACAAAGCTTGCGCCATAGAGTCACCAAAAACACACAGTGCAGAGTTGATTCTACTCCGTGAGCCTGGTCAAGAATTACTTGAAGTGAGCATTTTCTTTAAATTGTTATGGTCAAATTAGTTATTAGACACGAGAATATAGTTATAGAACATGTTTTCAGAGTATATAACTACTACGAAGCTTGCACCATAGAGTCACTAAAAAGTCAAAATGCAGAGCTGATTCTACTCCGTGAGCCAGGTCAAGAACCCCTTGAAGTGAGCATTTTCTTGCCATTTTATGGTCAAATTAGTTATGAGACATGAGAATATAGTTATAGAATATGATTTTAGCGTATAAAATTCTAGGAATCTTGCGCCATAGAGTCACTAAAAATTCAAAGGGTAGAGCTGATTCTACTCCGTGAGCTAGGTCAAGAACTTCTTGAAGTGAGCATTTTCTTGCCATTTTTATGGTCAAATTAGTTATTACACATGAGAATATAGTTATAGAATATGTTTTCAGAGTATAAAAATGCTAGGAAGCTTACAACATGCAGTCACTAAAAAGTCAAAGTGCAGAGCTTATTCTACTCTGTGAGCCAAGTCAAGAAGTCCTTGAAGTGATATTTTTCATTCCATTTTTATGGTCAAATTAGTAATTTGACATGAGAATGTAGTATGAGAACATGTTTCAAGAGTATAAAAATGGTAGGACGCTTCCACCATAGAGTCACTAAAAACTCACAATGCTGAGCTGATTCTACTCCGTGAGCCAAGTCAAGAACTCCTTGATGTAAGCATTTTATTGCCATTTTTTGGTCAAATTAGTTATTAGATATGAGAATATAGTTGTAGAATATGTTTACAGAGTATATAACTGCTACGAAGCTTGCGCCATAGAGTCACTAACTCTACTCCTGAGCCAGGTCAAGAACTACTTGAAGTGAGCATTTTCTTGAAATTGTTATGGTCAAATTAGTTATTAGACTTGAGAATATAGTTAGAGAACATGTGTTTAGACTATAAAAATGCTAGGAAGCTTGCGCCATATAGTCAATAAAAGTAAAAGTGTAGAACTGATTCTACTCCGTGAGCCAGGTCATGAACTTCTTGAAGTGAGCATTTTTGCCATTTGTATGGTCAAATTAGTTATTAGACATGATAATATAATTGGAGAACATGTTTTCAGAGTATAAAAATGATAGGAAGCTTGTGTCATAGAGTCACTAAAAGTCAAAGTGCAGAGCTGATTCTACCTAGTGAGCCAGGCCAAGAACTCCTTGAAGTTCGCATTTTCTTACCATTTTTATGGTCAAATTAGTTATTAGATAAGAAAATATAGTTGGAGAACATGTTTTCAGAGTATATAAATGCTACAAAGCATGCGCCATAGAGTCACCAAAAACACACAGTGCAGAGCAGATTCTACTCCGTGAGATAGGTCAAGAACTCTTTGAAGTGAGCATTTTCATGTCATTTTTATGGTCAAATTAGTTATTAGACATGAGAATATAGATGTAAAACATATTTTCATAGTATAAAAATGCAAGGAAGCTTGCACCATAGAGTTACTGAAAAGTCAAAGTGCTGAGCTTATTCTACTCCGTGAGCTAGGTCAAGAACTCCTTGAATTGAGCATTTTCTTTAAATTTTTATGGTCAAATTTGTTATCAGACTTACGAATATTGTTGGATAACATGATTTTAGAGCATATAACTTCTACGAAGCTTGTATAATAGAGTCAGTAAAAACTCACAGTTCATTGCTGATTCTACTTTGTCACCAGATCAAGAACTCCTTGAAATGAGCATTTTATTGCCTTTTTATGGTCAAATTCGTTATTAGATATGAGAATATAGTTGGAGAATAGGTTTTTAGAGTATAAAATTGCTAGGAATCTTACACAATAGAGTCACTAAAAAGTCTAAGTGTAGAGATCATTCTACTCCGTGAGCCAAGTCAAGAATTCTTTGAAGAGAGCATTTTATTGGCATTTTATGATCAAATTATTTATTAGACATGAGAATATAGTTGGAGAAAAGGTTTTCAAAGTATAAAAATGCTAGGAAGCTTGCGTCATAGAGTCACTAAAAATCCAACGTGCAGAGCTGATTCTACTCTGTGAGCCAGGTCAAGAACTCTTTGAAGAGAGCATTTTCTTGCCATTTTTATGGTCAAATTAATTATTAGATATGAGAATATAGTTGGAGAACATGTTTTCAGAGTATAAAAATGCTATGAAGTTTGCATCGTAGAGTCATAAAAAACTCACAGTGCAGAGCATATTCTACTCCATGAGCTAGGTCATGAAGTCTTTGAAGTGAGCATTTTCTTACTATTTTTATGGTCAAATTAGTTATTAGAAATGATAATATAGTTGGAAAACATGTTTTCAGAGTATAAAAATGCACGGAAGCTTGCGCCATAGAGTCACTAAAATGTCAAAGTGCAGAGCTTATTCTACTCCGTGAGCCAGGTCAAGAACTACTTGAAGTGAGCATTTTATTGCCATTTTTATGGTCAATTTAGTTATTAGACATGAGAATTTAGTTGAAGAACATGTTTGTAGAGTATAAAAATGCTAGGAAGCTTGCGCCATAGAGTCACTAACTGTTGGATTGTATACTAAAAGTCTAGTTTTTTGTATGAACAATGTTATAACAATTAATTTGAAATGAGAATCATATGATCAAATGATTGCATCTTATAATTTATTTATATGTTCGATGCAACAGTCCACTTACTTTATACTGTAGACAATATGTTGTGCGACAACACGCGGAAGATAATATTATCGGTTTCCTTATAAAGTATAAACAGATGCTCACAACCGAGATAGACGGGGACTCTCTATCGGGATGGTTGTAGTGTAGTTTGGTATTAGCTTGTCTTGGCTGTAGAATCACATTAGTGCACTTGTGTGTATTGAGCAGGACCGCTTGAGATTGTTCGACTTATACTGACTTATATGAGAACTTGATCTCAGTTATTATGGAAGTTCATGCTCTTAATCCCTATACAATAACCTCGACACGTAGGGCAGTATGTATTTCTTTAATTCATCAATGGGTGAGATTTACATATTATTAAATCAACAAACTCGATGAGTTGGGAAGTAATCCTATCTCTATGGCGTGCTGTTGATTGTAGAAGGAATCCGTATCCGTCATAGGTTGATGATGTCCCCTTGAGGAGCTCATAAGCATTATCATGTAAATCCTGCAGGTGGAATTTATTCCCGCATGATAATGAGGTTGAGTGGTACTACTCTTGGATGAGATATTAATTAATTGAGTTGTCAGTAACTTAAATTAATTAATGGACATTGTATATCTTAAACATGGGGAGACTAACGGGCTCATAATAAGAAGGAGCCCAAAATGTAATTTTGGGATTGGAAAGGCAGTGCAGTAATAATATTTTAGTGGAATATATTATTATTATTGGACTTAAGTATAAGCTTTGGGCTAAGCTTGGATACTTAAGCCCAATGGAGGCCCAACCCAATTTCTCCTCCTGGTCCCTGCTGCAGCCCATGTATATAAGTCACCTAAGTTTATCTGGAACTCTAATCTAATTTATTATTCATGTGTGATGAGGGTTGAGAGCAGATTGAGGAGGTCTCGTACATCGTCGCCCATACGACGTCGAGATCGGACTTGGGACATACGGTAGAAGATCAGAAGGTAGTTTGCTGCTACTGTCTATCGCTTTGTGAAATTTATATAAAATCGTACATTGATCAGAATTTGATGATACTAATGGAAAGCCGTTGAAGAGAGGATCGTTTGAGGACAAAGATCACTCAATTCCAACATCAGACGAGGAAGTTATGACCATTCTCGTGGGACTGCACAGTCTGCCAGCGAGAATCCTTCATCTTCTATATACCCTGGTGAATGGTAATCGTTTCTATGATTTATTGCTTCCGCTGATATTAGAAACGTATGGATCCCTAACGGGTCACGTTAACAAAATGATCCAAGCACCAACAATTGGTATCAGAGCGAGGTTTCGTGGTGAAGCGTGACACGTTAGGCTAGGGTTTATGTGATTAATTTTTCGAAATTAGGATCGCATGTTTAGGGTTTTGGTTTTACTGCGCAAACCATGAATATCCCTATGTGAAATATACCCTATATCATATCTGTTCGTCGATGGTTGTGTGTGAGAGGATTCGACGAAAACTGTTCGTCAATTTCACATGGAAGGAAGAAATTGAGAGAAAATCCAGTGCAGTAATATTGCAGAGGCAATAACCGGAGTTTCAACCATCGGATCATGCTGAGATTTGGTCAGCACGTTTGGATTTTGTGGTTGTACATTCTGAACAGTGAAGATCGTATTTGGAGCTTCGTATTGTCAGGAATACGCCGAAAATAGAAGCAGTTTTTGGGAGATTCTGTTCTGCGCAGTCGAGGGAATAGAGCCGTTCTCAGAAAATAAACGTTGGATCGACCTGTAATTTGGACAGCATATTCAAAACTCACAGGAGTAGATTCTGGACGGTGGAGATTGGATTCCCAGGTTTCTACGGTTGCGAACCCTGAACGATAGTTGGTGTAGTTTGATGTTGCGCGTTGGGCTGAACTTGGTTCCGTGCAAGTAGGCCCTTGGACGAGCGACAATTCGAGTGGATTTGCATCAGGTTCGATTAGTCTGCATCAGGTTCGATTGATGCTGCACCAGGTTCGAGCGGATTTTCATCAGGTTCGATTGGTCTGCATCAGATTCGATCAATGATGCACCAGGTTCGAGCGGATTCACATCAGGTTCTATTGGTCTGCATCAGGTTCGATCGACTCTGCACTAGGTTCGAGTGGGTTTGCATCAAGTTTGACTGGTCTGCATCAGATTCTGTGTGAGTCTTCACAATATGATCGGGCAGGGTGCCGGAGTGGTGGAGTAGGCTGCAGGGGAGGTCGATCCCCGTTGCAGTTGTCCGCATTCGTGATTGGTGGCGAACAATTGAATTCGCTGTTATATAACTGTTATAATTGATTTATTAATTGATTATTGTTATATATGTATGCATGATTATCTATGATTTATTGCCTTAAATAGAAGCATGCTAGATTGCGTATTATATTTGGTATATTATATGCATGTATGTTGAAGTGTTGATCAAGTCAACTTATTTTTGGCAATTTATTTCCTTATATATAACTGCTATAATTATTTTATTGGTCAATTATTGTTATATATTTGGAAGTATGAGCATGCTAGGTTGCGTATATTATTCTGAATATTATATGCATGTAAAAACCCTTGGTTTTAAATAACTAAGTGGGAGAGGAGATTGGTAATTAATTCCCGCGGCCTCCATTATTGGTTTGTTAGCAATGTGAATAAACTTGCGCGTCGGCATTAGAGCCTTCCTCCCCATCAGATGAGTTTATTCATGGATATTGCTGGAACATGCTTCTTTAAGATTATGTTTGTAATGTGATGCACATGAACTTGCGTGTTGGCATAGACCTTCCTCCCTATCAGATGAGTTCATGTGCGGATCACTGTACAGACTTATAATTGATGACTGTAGGAAGTTATCCGAGCGCGTGTGTACTTCTCCATCTGTAAGGCACATAAGCTTGCGCAATGGACTTGGGGTCAAATAATGGTGTACACTTAGGTGTAAATAATAAGTATCCTCCCCATCGGAGTTACTGCTTTTATTTGCATGGCTAAAGAGGAACCGACTATTAATTATTTTGTCATAAAGTTAGGTTGACAAATGAAATTAATGGGTAAAACCTTCTCTTGTAAATGTTCGGGTTTGTAAACGTCCACACTATCATGGCTTGCAAACTCACGGTGCTTGAGATGTCGGTGAATTTATATTTTATATTATTTTGAGGGAATCAATATAGATGGATAAATTCAAAGATTTGATCGGTGTATTTATTTGTGATTCTCTAAATTTCAAATAGTTTTATTTCACTTATGGTTGATTAAAAGAAATTATATTTACTGGTCCAAAATTAGATGATTAGAAAAGAATCTTAGATTCGAATTTTACTGCTTAAGAAATACATGTGTGTTCTCACAAAAGACTCATCATGATGCATATTAAAGTCTCTAGTGAAGAGATAAAAGATTCATAGAAATATGATGGTCTCATGTAACTCTTCGGATACTTGAGTAAGTTAAAAGGCGGTAGGTCATGATTGAATTTGATGAATGAATTGGAAATACATGGAATAGAAGTTGAAGGGGAAACCTAAGTCAATTTTATTCTTCATAATTGCCTAGATGTTTTGAGTAAGTTTCTCCTGAATTACAAGAGGTTGTATATGGTAGGAAACTTCTGACAAAACATGTGATAAAGGAAATACAATTTCATAAAAGGAGTGAACAAGGATAGAATCTTACTTGCTAGTCGTTGAAGCATGATTAGTGATGGCACCTACTGATACGTTGTGTAGATACCGGAATCACTAAATGTTTATTACTAAGTGAGAATAAGATTATTTTATACATAGGTAATACTACGAGAGTAGTGGCTGTTGTAGTAGGAGTTGTTTATTTATCTTACGATATGAATAAATGTTTGATTTTGTGAAATTGTCTTTACGTACGTTTTCATGGAAAGAATTTGATTTGGTTTCTATGCATTAATAGATGGATACTCCATTTCATTTAAATGACATGGCCATTATAATGAAGGATAGAGTTATAATCTGTTATGGTACGTTGGTGAACAATTTGTATACTCTTAAATCATGTATATTCCACAGATGCAACAAATATTAATTAATAATGCATCTTTTGATCTTAGTAAGAGAAAGGAACCTTCGGAGATGAACTAAACATGCATTTGGCGTCTAAGACTAGATCATTTTACTTGAGTAGGACTCAAAAATTGATATCAGATGGACCGTAAGGTTTATCTGAAGTGGAAACTATCAGACTTGCGAGTCTTACTTAGAAGTAAAAATGATTAATTACCTTTTCAAGGTAAAGGGGTGTAGAGCCAAAGATATATATGTTGGAATTGATTCATTCTGATTCAAGCGGACCTAATATTATCCAGGCGAGAGGTGGTAATGAATAATCGAAGATTATTCTAGATACCGATATATTTATTTAATGCACTGCATGTCTAAGTTCTTTGATTTATTCAAGAATTGCAAGGTTGGTACAGTAAATCATCATGGAAAATATATCAAGTAATGACGATTTAATCATCATTACGAGTACCTCTTAGGATAATTAGGAGCTATTAATCAGAGGTTGAGATTAAATCTCAAGTGGTCTACACCGGGCATGCCCCAGCTGAATGGTGTGGTGGATAGAAGGAATAAGACTCTTATGGTAATGATTAGATAGATGATGAATTATTTGGAATTACTTAATTCATTTTATGGATAAGCCCTAGAAACAGTAATTCATTTGAATGTTTGTCTGTTTGTGGGATATGCTATAAAAATAAAGGTGATTTATTTAGTCTAAAAGATTGAAAGGTGATTGTTAACACAAACACTAGATTTTTGGAAAGGGACTATGTAATAAATCACATACCCATTTATAAGTTGTCCTAAAGTATGTGAGAAGAAAACACAAAGTATAAGTACCAAGTGTATAAGAGGATATACCACAAGTTAAACTACAACGCATGTCACGTCTGATACACAATTGCATGTAATGCCTTGTCGTAGTGGGAGGGATGTTCGACGACCTGTTTTATACATGTTTTGAGAGAGTCGTGAGACTTGGTCCCTAGCAAACATGAAATGGACCCACATATACGATGACGCACTACAAGTTAGAAATGCAAAATACTAGCAAAGTGCAATGAATATTAAAATAGAATCGATGGATTTTAAATTAGGCCTGGATGCTTGTTGAACCGCTAAATGGCATAAAAGCCATTGGAAGCGGGCATGCAAGAATAAAAGAGGCTCATAGAATAAGGTAAAAACCTTGGAAGCAAGCTTTTTACGAAAAGGTATTCTCAGAAAGAAAGGGTTTGATTATGAGAAAACCTGTTCGCCTGTAGCTATGCCTAAGTTGATCCGGACTCTTTTATTTGTTGCTACTCATATGAAATATGAGGGATAGCAAATAGATGTCGAGACAGCTTTCCTGATTGGAAGTCTTAAGGGAAACATCTATGTGAAGCAACCAGAGTGATTCATTGCAAAAAGCTAAGAGCATTGTGATAGTAAGCTTAAAAGTGTCCATTCATGGACTAAAGCAAGCTTTAAGATCATGAAACACCCGTTTTGATGAGGTAATCCAGTGACATGGATCTAATCAATGATCGGATGGGTCTTGTGTATTGAAAAGAGTGATGGAAACGTGGTGGTATTTCTTGTACTATACGTAGATAGTATCTTGCTCATTGGAGACAATGAAAGAGTATTGTCGGGCGTATGGGTATGGTTGATAAAGCAGTATGAGATGAAGGACTTAAGAAGAGCAAAAATATCCTTTTGATCATGGTAATACGGATCACAAGAAAGGATGTTATGCTTATCTCAAGTTTCATATAATGATACGATCCTTACTCGTTTAGCATGTGAATTTATCTAAGTGAATGTGTCTTGTGACACAAAAGTAGATAAAGAAGATGAAAGCGGTTCCTTATGCTTCGGCAAATGAGGAAGCTTAATCTAAGGAATGCTATGCACGAGATTGGATATCTGTTTTGCCGATGGCATGAACAGTGGGTATCAACATAACCCGAAACAAGAATGATGAACTGTGGTAAGACATATACTTATGTAACTGAAAAGGACTAGAAACTATATGTGGGCTTACCGAATAGATTCACTGATTCTTATGGGTTACATAGATTCAAAATTTTCAAATCAGATAGGGACGGCAGTAAATCCACCTCAAAGGTTATGCGTTTAATTTTAGGAAGTAGAGTCATAATGTGGAGGAGTGTTATATAGAAATATATTTCAGACTCCGGATTCCATCATGGAAAGATGATAAATTGGAGCCATAAGGCAGCCAAAGTATCTGTATGACTCTAGAAACTTCATGATGGACTTTGGTGTGATTCTAAGTTTGCCCAAGGTTATCACAATTTATATTGATGATATTGTTGCAGTTGCAAACTTGAAGGAATCACAAGTTCATAAGGAAATTAAACACATGGAGCGCGAGTACCACCTGTTACGAGAAATCGTATGATGAGGGGAAGGTTGTTGTCACCTAGATTGCATCGGATGATAACCTAGTAAATCCATTTACAAGGACCTTAAGGCGAGAGCTTTTGATGGTCGTGTATTGGGAGTGGAAATCAGATGTATGGCAGAAGACATTACAGCATAGTCTTTTAGTATAAGTGTGAGATTGTTGGATTGTATACTAAAAGTCTAGCTTTTTGTATGAACAATGTTATAACAATTAATTTGAAATGAGAATCATATGATCAAATGATTGCATCTTATAATTTATTTATATGTTCGATGCAATAGTCCACTTACTTTATACTGTAGATAATATGTTGTGCGACAACACGCGGAAGATCATATTATCGATTTCCTTATAAAGTATAAATAGATGCTCACAACCGAGATAGATGGGGACTCTTTATCGTGATGGTTGTAGTATGGTTTTATATTAGCTTGTCTTGGCTATAGAATCACATTAGTGCACTTGTGTGTATTGAGCAGGACCGCTTGAGATCGTTCGACTTATACTGACCTATAGGAGAACTTGATCTCAGTTATTATGGAAGTTCGTGCTCTTAATCCCTATACAATAACCTTGACACGTAGGGCAGTATGTATTTCTTTAATTCATCAATGGGTGAGATTTACATGTTATTAAATCAACAAACTCGATGAGTTGGGAAGTAGTGCTGTCTCTATGGTGTGTTGTTGATTGTAGAAGGAATCCATGTCCGTCATAGGTTGATGATGTCCCCTTGAGGAGCTCATAAGGATTATCATGTAAATCTTGCAGGTGGAATTTATTCCGGCATGATAATGAGGTTGAGTGGTACTACTCTTGGATGAGATATTAATTAATTGAGTTGTCAGTAACTTAAATTAATTAATGGACATTGTATATCTGAAACATGGGGAGACTAACGGGCTCATAATAAGAAGGAGCCCAAAACGTAATTTTAGGATTGGAAAGGCAGTGCAGTAATAATATTTTAGTGGAATATATTATTATTATTGGACTTAAGTATAGCTTGGATACTTAAGCCCAATGGAGGCCCAACCCAATTTCTCCTCCTGGTCCCTGCTGTAGCCCATGTATATAAGTCACCTCAGTTTATCTGGAACCCTAATCTAATTTATTATTCACGTGTGATGAGGGTTGAGAGCAGATTGAGTAGGTCTCGTAGATCATCACCCACACGACGTCGAGTCAGACTTGGGACATACGGCAGAAGATCAGAAGGTAGTTTGCTGCTGCTGTCCACCGCCTTGCGAAATTTATACAAAATCGTACAGTGCTCAGAATTTGATAATCAATATAATGATGGAAAGCCGTTGATCATTCAATTCCGACATCAGATGAGGAAGTTATGGCCATTCTCGTGGGATTGCATAGTCTGCCAGCGAGAATCCTTCATCTTCTATATACATTGGTGAACGGTAATCGTTTCTATGATTTATTGCTTCCGCTGATATTAGAAACGTACGAATCCCTAATGGGTCAAGTTAATCAAACAATCCAAGAGCCAACACTAACAAGTCAAACTGCAGAGCTGATTCCACTCCATGAGCCAGGTCAAGAAGTCCTTGAAGTGAGCATTTTCTTTCAATTTTTATTGCCAAATTTGTTATTAGACTTGCGAATATTATTGGATAACATGTTTTTAAAGTATATAACTGCTACGAAGATTGTACCATAGAGTCTGTAAATACTCACAGTTCATTGCTGATTCTACTTTGTTAGCCAGGTAAGAACTCATTGAAATGAGCATTTTATTGCCTTTTTATGGTCAAATTTGTTATTAGATATGAGAATATTTTTGGAGACCTGGTTTTCAGAGTATAAAATTTCTAGGAATCTTGCGCAATAGAGTCACTAAAAAGTCAACATGTAGAGATCATACTACTCCATGAGCCGATCAAAAACTCCTTGACGAGTGCATTTTATTGCCATTTTAATGATCAAATTAGTTATTAGACATGAGAATATAGTTGGAGAACATGTTTGCAGAGTATATAAATACTAGGAAACTTGTGTCATAGAGTCACTAAAAAGCTAAAGTGCAGTGCTCATTCTACTCCGTGAGCTAGGTCGAATTAGTTATTACACATGAGAATATAGTTGGAGAACATTTTTTCAGAGTATAAATATTTACGAAGCTTATGCCATAGAGTCACTTAAAAGTTAAAGTGCAGAGCTGATACTACTTCGTGAGCCAGGTCAAGAACTCCTTGAAGTGAGCATTTTCTTTCCGTTTTTATGGTCAAATTAGTTATTAGACATGAGAATATAGTTGGAGAACATGTTTTAAGTGTAAAAAAAATTCTCGGAAGTTTCCACCATAGGGTCACTAAAAACTCACATTGCAGTGCTGATTTTACTACGTGAACAAGGTCAAGAACTCCTTGAAGGGAGCATTTTATTGCCATTTTATGGTAAAATTAGTTATTAGACATTAGAATATAGTTGGAGAACATGTTTTCAAAGTATAAAAATTCTAGGAAGCTTGCATCATAGAGTCACTAAAAAGTTAAAGTGCAGAGCAGATTCTACTCCGTGTGTCAGGTCAAAAACTCCTTGAAGTGATATTTTCATGCCATGTTTATGTCAAATTAAATATTATATATAAGAATATAGTTGGAGAACATATTTTCAGAGCATAAAAATGCTAGGAAGCTTGCACCGTAGAGTCAATAAAAACTCACAATGCAGAGCAGATTCTACTCTGTGAGCCAGGTCAAGAACTTCTTGAAGTGAGCATTTTCTTGCCATTTTTATGGTCAAATTAGTTATTAGACATGGGAATATAGTTGGAGAACATGTTTTTAGACTATAAAAATTCTAGGAAGCTTGCGTCATAGAGTCAATAAAAGTCAAAATGCAGAGCTAGTTCTACTCCGTGAGCTAGGTCAAAAATTCCTTTAAGTGTGCATTTTCTTGCCATTTTTATGGTCAAATTAATTTTTAGACATGAAAATATAGTTGGAGAATATGTTTTCAGAGTATAAAAATGCTAGGAAGCTTGCGCCATAGCATCACAAAAAGCTCACAATGAAGAGCAAATTTTACTCCATGAGCTATGTCAAGAACTCTTTGGAGTGAGCATTTTCTTGCCATTTTTATGCACAAATTAGTTATTTTACATTAGAATATAGTTGGAAAAAGATATTTTCAGAGTATAAAAATGCTAGGAAGCTTGCGCCATAGAGTCACTAAAAAGTCAAAGTGCAGAGCTTATTATACTCCATGGGCCAGGTGAGGAACTCCTTGAAGTGAGCATTTTATTGCATTTTTATGGTCAAATTAGTTATTAGACATAAGAATATAGTTGGAGAACATGTTTTCAGAGTATAAAATGCTAGTAAGCTTGCGCCATAGATTCACTGAAAAGTCAAAGTGCAGAGCTGATTCAACTCCGTGAGCCAGCTTAAGAAGTCCTTTAAGTGATCATTTTCTTTCAATTTTTAATGTGAAAATTTTTATTAGACTTGAGAATATTTTTGGACAACATGTTTTTATAGTATATAATTGCTACGAAGCTTGTACCAATAGAGTATGTAAATACTCACAGTTCATAGCTGATTCTACTTTGTCAGCCAGGTCAAAAACTCCTTGAAGTGAGTATTTTATTGTCATTTTTATGGTCAAATTCTTAACTAGACATGAGAATATAGTTGGAGACCAGGTTTTCAAAGTATAAAATGCTAGGATCTTGCGCAATATTGTCACTAAAAAGTCAAAATGCAGTGATCATTCTACTTCGTGAGCCAAGTCAAGAACTCCTTGAAGTGAGCATTTTCTTTCTATTTTTATGGTCAATTTAGTTATTATACATGAGTATGTAGTTGGAGAACATGGTTCTAGAGTATATAACTGCTATAAAAGTTGTGCCAAAGAGTCACTAAAAACACATAGTTCAGAGCTAATTCTACACCATGAGATAGGTCAAGAAGTCCTTGAAGTGAGCATTTTCTTGCAATTTTTATAGTCAAACTAATTATTAGACATGAGAATATAGTTGGAGAACATGTTTTCAAAGTATAAAAATGCTAGGAAGCTTGTACCGTTTAGTCACTAAAAACTCATAGTGCAGAACTGATTCTACTCTGTGAGCCAAGTCAAGACTACTTGAAGGGAGCATTTTCTTTCAATTTTAATGGTCCAATTAGTTATTAGACATAAGAATATAGATGGAGAAAATGTTTTCAGTGTATAAATATGCTAGGAAGCTTCCACCATAGAGTCACTAAAAACTGACAGTGAAGAGCTGATTCTACTCCGTGAGCCGAGTCAAGGATTCCTTGAAGTGAGAAATTTCTTGCCATTTTTATGGTCAACTTAGTTATTACACATTAGAATATAGTTGGTGAACATGTTTTTAGAGTATAAAAATTATATGAAGCTTACGCCATAGAGTCACTAAAAACTCACAGTGCAGAGCTGATTCTACTCTTTGAGCCAAGTCAAGTACTCCTTGAAGTGAAAATTTTATTGCCATTTTTATGGTCAAATTATTTAGTAGACATGAGAACATAGTCTAATAGATGGCGTTTTATTAAAAGTAAAAAGAAAAGGAGAGTACAATAAGAAAAAATTGACAATTGTCAAATAAATAAGCCAAACAGGCGGCTTTTTTTAATAAGACCAAATAGGTGGCCTTGTAAAAGAAATCAACCTATATCATCTAATAATCCTCTTAACAAATCAAGACTAGGCTAAGTTGGCCTAAAAAAATTATATCAAAAAAAGGAAACAAGCAGTGCTAGTAATTATCCTGAATATAACAATAAAAACCATTACAGCCACTGCAAAAAAAATGAAGACACTAGTTAAAATATACGAATCCACCAGTAGCATCTTCAAAAAGTAATCAAGTTGTAACCATAGGTATTGCATGAGTCTGAGGCCTGCCCTTTCACTTGGGAAGCAAAACAGCCTTAACAATTAAAAATTTGCATCAACTTTTGATAAGATAAAATTATCTCAATCTATAATAGAGTAAATAGAAAAGCTTCAGTAGCAATGAGTTGCCTCAGCCTTCCACTTCAGCTTTGGGATGGAGTAGAATAGTCAGTGTAGTGCATTAGCCCAAAGTCACAAAACAAAAGCAAGAGAACATGTTCAATTAAAATGCAGAACCAAATGCAGAACATGTTTGAATCATAACTTTCCATCGGCCATAGCAAGTGAAACCTGCGATGAACCAAAGGCAAAGAGCGGTAAGCAGAACTGCTTACAAAGATGGATTGGCAAGGGTTCTTTCTTGAGTAAATCCACCAAAAAATGGACAACCCCCATCTATTCACGAGTGGTACTGTCAACAAGACGAACAGAAACCAGAAATAGAGTATAGAATTATCTCCTAAAGGAGCCATCCAGAACCTGTGAGCATACTGGTAATGAGATCAGTGGATTCAGACAGTGACAGCATAGCCGTAGTTAGCCTGGAGAGCACTGAATCGTAGAAAATTCCAGCTTCAAGTGAAGATATCCGAGTGTGGGACGATTACCCAGTTCTAGAATATGAAGAAACTCGAACATCGAAAAAAAAATTACCTTGAAGATGAGCCAATCAGCAAAAAGACACTGGCAGAACATAGTTGGAGAACATGTTTTTAGAGTATAAATATGCTAGGAAGCTTGCGTCATAGAGTCACTAAAAAGCCAAAGTGTAGAGTTGATTCTACTCCGTAAGCTAATTCAAAAATTCCTTAAAATGAGCATTTTCTTAACATTTTTATGGTAAAATTAGTTATTATACATGAGTATATAGTCAAATAGATGATAATATAAAGAGAAAAAAGCAAGGAGAGTATACAAAAATGTTAAAAAAACAAATTAGCCACAAGCGGCTAATGAACAAGCTATCTAAAACGAAAGTATTCCTAATTCATGTCATTGAACATGAGGTGTTGAACTATCTGAGCAGCCGAGTAATGCCAGTCTAACTCACCACCAATATTAGACAATGCATCTTCCACCGTGTTGCCTTCTCGGAATATGTGTGAAACATAAAAGTTCATATGTGCAATGATGTCCTTTACCCTCCTCCATTGTGTTAACAAACGCCATGGGATTTTTGGTGAAGGATAACGCAAAGAGTATACCACAAATGTTGAATCTGACTTCTACCATAGTGACGTCCATCTTTTGTTATAAGCTATTCCACGGCTGTAAGGGCTGTCATAAGTTCAGTTTCAAAGGCGTAGTCTCTACCATATCCACATGTAAAACTGCCTCTAGCAAAACCTCTGTTGTTCCTGTAGACTCCTGCCCCTAATATGACCCCCGGAGCACCTGGGGCATGTCCATCTGTATTCACCTTGATCCATCCTGTGGGTGACAGTTGCCATTTGAGGGAGGTAATGTTTGGAGCTTTTCTCGGTACTCCTTTCACACTTAAGTAATGTAGAGTATGCAAATCTTCCATGGTGTTATGTATTGTGCCAATAGATAACAAGCCAGCCTCCTTAATGATTGAAGTAAGTGTTCCTACGATACCAGACTCTCAATTGGTTTTGATTCCCCACCAAGTCAATCTCTCTATTCATCACGTTGTTCCTTAGGGTCCAAATAACCCAAAAGTACGAAACAATAGCAGCTTTCCACAAATGCATAACCTGAGTGCTGCCTGCCATACTCATAGCCTGGAGTAACAACCCCATGAAGCTCTGATCAATCAATATTAGTCTCTCAAATCCAAAGCCAACCAGAACAAATTTCAGCACCTCCGAGGAAACCTTGCAATGTACGAAGAGATGGTCTATGGTTTCTTCATCAGATTGGTAAAGGTAGCGACGAGATGGTCCCTAAAAGCCACTGCTGATCAGGACATCCCAAGTTGTGATAGAGCGATGAGCTGGAATACAACTAGACCAAATCCATGATCCCCAACTTGGATTAGGAAATTTAGGTCGTATGTGACCATAAGCAAGCTTCGATGTCACTTCTCCATGAAGAGAATTCTTCCAGATTCTATGATCATCGAAATTTGGAGACATCCGCTTCTCCAAGATTTTATCAACAATTAATGGGTAGGCATTTGTGAAATCAACTGTGAAGTTCCAATCTCCATCATGAAAATAGTCTCCAATGAGTTGTTCATAGTGGTGTCTACACTTCATGGGTATGCTAATCAGGTCTGCGATTGGATTGCCAATCCAATTGTCTAGCCAGAAATGGACTTTTGAATTGTAGCCTATGACCCACACCTCCTCCTCCATGAGTTGCAAAATGTGTGTTGTACAGGCGGATCCGATGGAAGAAGGGAGTTATTAATTCTTTAGCTTACTTCCATTGAACCATCTTTATGTATTATATTTAAAGTAGGCACTCCACTGATAATGTCCCATGAGAATTTCATCAAATAAGCATCATTGGCAGCGATGATTGAACGAACTCCGAAGCCTCAATCTTCAACTGGACAACAAATACACTTTCATGCACAAGTGAAGTGATGTTGTTTGGATATAACCCCAGTCCATATGAAGTTACGACATGCCCTTTCTATTCTCTGAATCTGATATCTTGGCCATCGATATACCATCATAGAGTGCACTGCTGATGATATAATAACTGAATTGACTAGATAAATTCGACCAGCCATAGAGAGTGTGTTACCTTTCCATCATTGAAATTTTGAATGGATAAGATCAGTGCCTTCCTTGAAATATGCATTCTTTGGGGCGCCTTGAAAGATTGGAACAATAAGATATTTGAAGGGTAAGCACCCTTCTGGGATAGCGAAATCATTGCTGATAACATCTTTAATGATTTTCCTCGTATGCTTCCCATAAAATACCTTCGACTTCTATGGATTGAAGACTTTTCCAGATATATTGGCACAGCCAGTGAGAGAGGAGAAATATGCCTTACAAAACAACATGATATCATCAGCATAAAATAGGTAAGAAGGAAGGCTACAAGATCGACTGCCTATTGCTTTAGTAATGGTGCCTTCAGATGTAAGCTTGAGGATCCAAAGGCCAAGCACTTCCTTTGCAATACAAAATAAAAGCGGAGATAGAGGATCTCCCTGTCTAACCCCTTTGCCACATTCATAGTATCCTTTGGGAAAACCATTAATCAAAATTGATATCCTGGCAGATGATAGAATCATTTTGATAATATCTATAAATCGTGAACAAAAACCCATGCGCTATAGAACTTCAATCAGAAAATTCCATCTAATCATATCAAATGCCTTTCTGATGTTAATCTTGAAAGCCACGCTTCCTCCAATAGAGGTATCAAGATAGTTGAAGCTTTTCAAGGCTAATACAATGCAATGATGAATGTTGCGATTTGGCACAAACCCAAACTGGTGCATCCCCAATTTCCTATGAAGAATAGGACCCAATCGGCTAGAAATGATTTTAGTGAATACTTTGAACAAAAAGTCACATAGATTGATAGGCCTAAAATCCTCCACCTTGTTTGCACCCTCCACCTTAGGAATCAAAACCACAAAATTGGAATTTATTCCCTGAGGAACCCACGCATGGGTGAAGAAATGTTGTACAGCATTGCATAGATCTTCCCCTATGATGTGCCAGCATTTTGGGTAAAAACTGCCTCTAAATCTGTCTGGCCCTGGTGCACTCCCTGCGGATAAATCCATCACAGCTTTCTTGATTTCCTCCTCAAAAGAAAGGCGTGTGAGATCCTCATTATCTACATCCTCAATCATTCTACTAACGAAGTCGAGTACTCCAAAGTCTAGAGTATCATCGGGCTTGTGAAAGAGATTCTCATAGTAGGCCACCACATGCCTGCCCGTGTCTTTGTAGTTCGGTGACTTCGATGAAAGAAATCTGTGTTTCGATCACCATCCTTAAGCCATGTTGCTCTATGTTTTTGTGCATAGAATTGATGCTGCTCCAGATGTTTAATATTAAGGGCCAAGTGAGCATCAACCTCCTTAGCAAAACTTTTAGGGCTGTCACCTTCCTAATCAATACGACATTGTACTTCCTGCAATTGATTGAAAGCTGCTTCTACCACATCAAAAATGTTCCCAAACTCTCGGGAGTTCCAATGTTTGATGTTGACCTTCAATCTTCTAAGCTTTGCTGTAAAGCCAGCAATAGGGTTGTTGGTCTTTATATGTTTATGCCACGATGTAGCTGCCATTGTATAAAAACATGTATCCTTAATCCACATCGATTAGAATCAAAATGGATTTGGAGAGAAAGTGTTGTTCTCACAAGTCAATACTATCGGCTTATGATCAAAGGAGTGTCTGGCATATGCACTGGCTACTACAGAGTCCCATCTATCCAGTAACTAATCCGTGGAGAGTACTCTATCAATCCTAGAAGCCCTCATAACTCTTGCAGCAGCTTGGCTGACCCAAGTATATCGTGCACTATGCATGTCAAGATCATGCAGTTCAGAAGCTTCCAGAAATTCATGAAATTAAATGGAACTCAATTTATCATTTCTAGTAGCATTCAGCCGTTCAAGAGTTCCCATAGTAGTATTGAAATCCCCATGATAAACATTGATGGACTCATATAAGCATATATATCCAGCCAAAGCTCTCTCCTTACAGTATATTCGTTGCTAGCATGTACAAAGCCACCTCTATAATCAAGGGAATCAAAAGTAAAATCAAAGATGATGATCTGTAATGTGCTAAAAACTACCCTAATGTTAGAAACATGCGTAAAGTTACAAAAACCCACAAATTTGGACAAAACCCCTCTCTTTCATGAGGTCAGTACAGCTAAGTCCAGCTTGTTCATGATGGGTGTTTCTGAGGAGGAGGAGCAAGAGTATTCGTGAGGTGTTACCTTTTCAGGAAGGAACTTTCCCTGTACGCTATTTGAGAGTACCGTTACAGGGGAAGAAACTCTGAGAGTTCGCCTTTGAACCACTTATTTCTCATGTTGCTAATTTGATCAGAGATTGGTCTACTTACTTATTATCTTATGCTGGTTGTCTAGAGCTGATCTGATCAGTAATCTATGGAGTGATGAACTTTTGGATCTCGATGGTTAAGGTTACTAAAGGCATTATTGATAGGGTTGAGTGTATGATTAGGAAGTTCTTATAGGGCACTACAAGAAGTGCAGTTCGATGGTAGGTGGTGATTCGAACTAAGGAGCAGGGCGGCTTGGGACTTACGGGCCTCAAACATCTCAATGATGTTGCTCTCTGTGGTGTCTTGTGGGATGTACATCTTGAGAAAAGGTCCTTGTGGATCAAATGGATTAATGCCATTTATCTTCGAAACTCTTCATGTTAGGATGTCGAGGTCAACTATAGTGCCTCAATAGTGTGGAAGGACATTCTGAGGGTGAGAGATAGAGCGCTAGCACGGATTGCGGGAGATATTTTCTCTACCATTATGACCTGCTCGCAATTGGGAAAGCTTTGATTTGGAAAACTATATGGGGAAATTGCTGATAACATACCTGTCCAGTTTATCTATAAAAAGATGTGGAGTCCGTGGGTTTCTCTAAGCATTCGTTCAGAATGTGGATTCCCTTGAGGAACCGTTTACTCACCATGGATAGATGGAGGCCAGTGGAAGGTCCTTTAGAGTGTTGTTTTTATGTAAATTGATAGAAAATCCACTACCACCTCTTCTTCCGCTGTTCTTTCATGAGAGAAGTATGGAACCGGGTTCGGCATGAGGTTGGATGGTAAAGGCAAGTGATGACATTGAAGGCAAGCATCAAGTCGTTCAAAAAAGATCAAAGAATTCACGTCAGAAAGAGAAGGAGGTGGACGTTGGCCTTCTATGGCACTGTCTACCTAGTTTAAAAACCTTAGAATGATGCCCTTATGGAGGGCATCTGACCTTCCATAGATGGTATTTTTAATTATGTCATTATGCATGTAGCTAGATTTGATTATTTACTAGCTAGGTTGGAGTTTTAGGCATCTTTGTTTGCTCGATTTGTAGCTATAAACTATATTTTGTGACTCTGGCTTCGGCCTCCTCATTTTTGAATAATTAACATACTATTCAGAGCCAAAACCTGATTGAGAGAAAGTTTGAATCGCTCAAAATTTTTAGAACTAGGATTTCAAAAATTGCTTTCCCTATCTTGCTATCGGTTCTAAGTCTCTTAGCCGACGGTGCCTGCTGATGGCTCTTTCGCTTGATCATCCCTCTCCCGATGGAGGTGACTAAAGTGTGTCCCACGACTATACATGATTTCCACCTAGCCCTTTCTCGCTATGGGAAAGAAAACTAGGGATCTGACGCTGTCTAAAATGGCGAAGAAGAATAGTATGGCAGGGGATACCTTAAAGGCAGTCAAGAATAGAGTTTGTGAGTATGGCCAACCTATGAAGAATTTGATTTTGATGGAGAATCCAATCTGCAATGATGGTGTAACCCTTGCATCATTGATCAAGGTGGATCGTCGGGAGATGGACATGGATGAAGCCCCCATTCTACATGATGTGGAGGCAAACGCTACACTCCCTAGGGATTTGCAGAAGGATGTCACCTTCATTGGTGATATTCTGATAAGCCCTACCAAGAAGGAACGGGATGTGCGTATGGAGGATCCACATCCATCGGCTGATCCACCCATCGATTTAAACACTAGCCTCCAAACTGGGGTCAGTAATCATGGGAAGGATGAGAGAGGTCCTTTGGATGCGCAACTGGCTGATGGAGGCCCGATGAGGCCTCGATGGATGGTGGATAACCCTTGACTAGGGCTGGTCATGCGAATGAATGGAAGAAGGAGCAGTCGCAAGGTGGTCAGCATAAGGCTGCTGGTGGCAGGGCCAAGGGTGACAAGTCTGAAAAGCCCAAGGTGCCCATTGATTATGCAAAGTTTGTGAATAAACGTAACATCGATCCAAGGAGGAAGCTTGAGTATATCCGACCATACGATGGTGTCATGCCTACCTGGATCCGAGGGATGACACAGATGCTTGGAAGTTCACTCTTATTGGTTATTTTTTGGGGCGCTTTCCAGGTATGCAAGTGTTGCACGGGGTATGTGGCACTTGCGGTGCCAGGTACTCTATCATCATGTATAAAAGGGTTGGATAATCTTTTCACTTTATTCTGAGGAGGATCTACAGAAAGTGATGGAGACTGTACCTCACTCTTTTTTTAGCGATACCTGATACTGAAAAGGATTCCTCGAGTCTTCCAGTTTGATGATAGGGAAATCTCTTATGTTCCCATTTGGATTCATCTTCCATCCTTCTCTTTGGAACTTGGATGAAGAATCACATCAGTAATGTTGTTACCCTTATTGGCAGGCCTATTATGATTGATGAGATGCATGGAAACTTGGACAAGGTATCCTTTGTGCGAGCTAGGGTGGACATTGATGTCTCGCAACAATAATCGAATAAGGTTACCTTCAACTATCGAGGTGCCAATTTTAAACAACCCATACTGTATGAGCGTCTCCCATCTTATTGCAACTCATGCAGGAAGTTTGGACATATAGTGGGGGCTTACGTACCTCAGGAGATGGTAGAAGAAGAGGCTGATAAGCCAACATAGGTAGAAATTGAAGGAGTTGATGAGGAGGGTTTTTCAAAATTTTAATTTGAAAAAGAACAAGAAAAAGAAAGCAAGGAGTAGGAAGAAGAAAGAGGAACCACCACCCAAACCAAAAATTAGTACAGCTCATGGGAAGTATCAATTTCATGATAGTATGGATGAGGATGATCGGAGAATACAGAGGTGTGATGGTTGTTTGTGTTGTTGGTTTTCTTGAAACTAGGTTATCTGTGGATAATGTGGTGGATGTTGTGGGTAGAATTGTTCCTGGTTGGAACGTTGTTCATAATTTTGATGTGGTTACTGGGGGTCGTATATTAGTTGTGTTGAATCCTCTACTATTAGTTGCATGGAATTCTCTGCCCGTACTCTATGAACAGTGTACTTTTGGTATTGCTCGTTGTTTGATTTCTCGACAGGAGTTCTATATCAATGTTGTGTATGCCCGTAATGGCGTGATTAATTGGCGATGCTTGTGGATGCACCTTTCTTCGGCTAGCATGAATGTTAATTCTCCCTGGATGCTCTTGGGAGATTTTAACTGTGTCAGGTTGCCGGAGGAACATTCTAAGATCACCCCTTCTAATACTATTTAGTGGAGAGTGGATTTAGAGGAGTTCTATGCTGTGATGGGCTTAGATGATGCCAGTCCAAGGCATATTATTTTACCTAGACTAATGGTACTTACTGGAGTCATATTTACAGGGTTTTGATTAATGGTTGTTGCAGTGTTGACACTGGGGTAGTTGGATCTGAGTTCTTATTTATGGGCTCCAACTCAGATCACTGCCCAGCTTTGGTAACCGTGTTCTACTCTGAGGTCACGAGAGGTCGGCCCTTCAGATATCTGAATATGTGGAGGACTAGTGGTGATTTCATGAATGATGTACGTGAGGCTTGGGACACACTTGTGGATGGCACGCATCAGTTCAGTGTTTGTCGCAGATTGAAGCTCCTCAAGCCAAAGTTGCGTCTCCTTGGCAAGAAGGATTTCTGTCATATTACTGAGAGGGTTGAGCGTGCAAGGGTGAACTTAATAGGCTTCAACTAGAGAGTCATGTTGTACCAGGGGATGAGGTGAGATGGAATCGAGTTCTTGAGGCCACTAAGAAAGTTGATTTTCTTTCCATGCCAAGTACTTGTTCTTCTCCTAGATGACTTGTAGGGAGTATCTGGTTAGTCAGGATAAACCTACAAGTTTTTTCTATAAGAAGATCAAGTCCAATAGTGGTCGTAATATTATATCCTCCATGCGCTTCTTCCCGTGAAGGCGTTGTGAGGGAGTTTCTCACATTCTATAAGGACTTGTTGGGCATAGCTACTAATTGTGAGGATACTGATAAAACCGTGTTCAAGTGGGGAACCCTGTTGAGCGATCAGTAGGCCATTGATCTTGAAACACTAGTTATTTCTGAGGAAATCAAGGATGTGGTATGGAGTATGAACGTAAAAAAGGCCCCTGGCCCCGATGGGTATTCTCCTGCTTTCTTTAGAGATGTCTAGAATGTAATAGGATCAAATGTAGTGTCAGCCATCCAGAAATTCTTCCAACCTAGAGACTTCTGCGTTAGATGAATGCGACTTTATCACACTCATTCCGAAGGGAGCCCATGATCCTTGTGTGAGTGATATTCATCCCATTTCGTGCTACAATGTTCTCTATAAGATTATTTCTCGAATTATCGGTGGGCTGATGATGGGGATTATGGATGATTTTGTGGCAGAAAATCACTTTGGATTTGTTAAGAATCAAAAGATGAGGGATTGCAAGATACTTGCCTAATAAATCTTCAAGAACTATGGGTGGGCAACTGATCGAATTCCCGGGAGAATGGCGATAAAGGTGGATATAAAGAAGGCATATTACTTTGTTGATTGGAACTTCCTTAGAGATGTGCTTATGGGTCTCAAATTTCCATAAAAATGATTGGGTGGATTATGGAATGTGTCTCCACCACTTTTTATTCCATCCTAGTTAATGGGCTCCTTGAAGGTTACTTTGAAGGTAGGAGAGGACTAAGGCAATGGGATCCTCTCTCTTCCCTTATATTTATCTTGTGCATGTATTATTTCTCTCGTTTGTTTGGGAGGAGCACCGCGAGGGAGAACTACCAGCACCATTCTAGACTTTGTGGAAAAGTGGGTGTCACTCATCTCGCATTCACTGTCGACTTGATTATCTTTGCCTATGGCAATCGCTCTTTTGCTGAAGTAGTTGCTAAAGCTCTAAACACGTTTACTTAAATGTCAGGATTGGAGATCAGTACAGACAAATCTAGCTTGTTTATGGATGGTATTCCCGAGGAAGAGGAGCAATAAATTCATGAAGTTCTGCCTTTCTTGGAAGGTTCCTTTCCTGTACGTTATTTGGGAGTTCCACTACAGGAAAAGAAACTTTGAGAATATGCTTTTGAGCCATTTCTCTCACATGTTGCAAATTTCATCAAAGGTTGGTCTACGCACTTGCTTTCTTTTGCTGGTCAACTATAGCTCATTCGATCTGTCATTTATGGAGCGATGAACTTCTGGATCTTTATGGTTAAGATTCCTAAAGGCACTATCAACAGAATATTGCGTATGAATAGGAAATTCTTATAGGCACTGTGAGGGGTACAGTTTGATGGGATGAGGTGATACTACCTAAGGACCAGGGTGGCCTCGGACTTAAGGGCCTTGAGATTCTTAATGACGTTGCCATATCTGGTGTGTTGTGGGATGTACATTTAGAGAAGAAATCCTTGTGAATTAAATGGATTAACACCATTTATATTCAAAATATTTCTGAATGGGAAGTCGAAGTTAACTACAGTGCCTCGATAGTCTGGAAGGATATACTCAGGGTGAGAGATAGGGTGTGAGCACATCTTGGAGGAGATATCATCACCTCCTTTATGGCATGATCAGAGACGGGGAGGCTTCGAATTGGCAAGCTATATAGGGAAGTTGCCGTCAACATACATGTCCAGTTTGTCTATAAGAAACTCTGGAGTCCCTGGGTTCCTTAGAAACATGCATTCAGAATGTGGATTGCCTTGAGAAATAAATTACTTACCACGGATAGATGGAGGCGAGTGGAAGTATCTTTAGAATGTTGTTTGTGTGTGGGATGCACTGAAACCAGTGACCATCTCTACTTTTGTTGTCCTTTTATGAGAGAGGTATGGAACCGAGCTGATTGGGAATAATTGGGCTAGAAGATAGAGGTGACGACTTTGAAGGCTGGTATCAAGTGGCTCGGCAAGGATCAAATGGTCCACGTTAAGGAGAGGAAGAGATGGACGCTAGCTTTCTATGGCTGCATTTTTTTCATTTGGAAGGCATGCAATGACACCCTCTTTGAGAGCACCCGCCCTTCCATTGATGGTGTGTTTAATTCTGTTTTAATGAATGTAGCTAGATGTGATTTCTTACTAGCTAGATAGGGGTTGGTTAGTAATTTTAGTTTGTTCCTTTGGAGTTGTAAAGTACTACTTTGTGACTCTGGCTTTGGCCTTTCTCATTTTGAATAAACTAACAACCATTTGGAGCCAAAACCCAAGTGAAATCAGTAGACTCAAATTCTCTTGGGGCACCGGGTTGGTTCCCGTCGATCCGGATGTCCGTTCACCACGAAACTTTGTACGCCCTACCAAAATTGTGCAAGGATTTCATTTTTAAAGTTGGAATTCACTTTTGAGATTTAGATTTTTTATAATTCTTTTTAATTTTAGCACATTCAATATATATCAGTCGACATCGAACGTGCCCATATTTCGATAGATGGAGGTAAGTTGATATTGCACGCCCCACCGAAATTTCCCAAGAAATTCATTTTTGAATTCAGAATTCAATTTAGAGAATTGGATTTGTTTTTAATAGTTTTCCCACGCCCGTTGCCTAGGATTGTCGGGGGTAACCTTAGAAGAACCTCGTCGGGTTGCCTTGCCCATGCCTGTTTCCTAAGATTGTCCATGCCAGGTGCCGGGGGTTGACTAAAAAGAACCTCTTAGGGTTGCCCATGACCATTGCCTAGGATTGTCTAGGATTACCCACACCCGTTGCAAAAGATTACCCATAGTGGGTTGCCCATGGTTGCCCACGACTGGCCACGCTTGTTGCCTAGGATTACCTAGGATTGCCCATGGGGATTTCCCACGGGGGTTGCCCACAATTACCAACGCCCACTGCTTAGGATTTTCTAAGATTGCCCATGGGGGTCGCCCATAGGATGCCCAAGATTGCCCACGAGGGTTGCCAATGGGTTGCCCAGTTACCCACACCCGTTACCTAAGATTCTCACAAGGGATGCCCATGACTTGCCCATGATTGCCCCACCCCTGTTACCTTAAATTGCCTAGAATTGTCCACAGGGGTTGCCACGCCCGTTGCCCAAGATTACCCATACCCGTCGCCTAGGATTGCTTAGTATTGACTACGCCCATTGCATATGATTACCAAGGATTGCCCACAGGGGTTGCCCATGGTTTGCCCACAATTGCCCATGCCACTTGCCTAGGATTGCCCATGGGGGTTGCCTAGAATTGTCCACAGGGGTTGCCACGCCCGTTGCCCAAGATTACCCATGCCCGTCGCCTAGGATTGCCTAGTATTGACTACGCCCATTGCATATGATTACCAAGGATTGCCCACGGGGGTTGCCCATGGTTTGCCCACAATTGCCCATGTCAGTTGCCTAGGATTGCCAATGGGGGTTGCCTATGGATTGCCCACTATTGCCCATGCCCATTGCCTATGATAGTCTAGGATTTCACATGGGGGCTGCCCATGGAATTCCAACAATAGTCCACTCTCGTCGCCTAGGATTACCTAATATTGCCCACTCCCGTTGCGTTGGATTGCCCACGGGGGTTGACCATATGTTGCCCACGATTGTCCACGCCCGTTGCTTAGGATTCCTTAGGATTGCCCACGATGGCCCATGCCCGTTGTCTAGGATTGCCTATGCCCATTGCCAAGCATTGCCTAGGATTGCCCACTGGAGTTACCCACGATTACCTACGCCATTTGCCTAGGATTGTCGAGTATTGCTCACACCCGTTACCTAGCATTGCCCATGGGGGTTGCCCATGGGTTGCCCAAGATTGCCCACGCCCCTTGCCTAGAATTGCTCATGCCCATTGTCTAGGATTTCCCATGGGTTGTCCATGATATCCCATGCCCGTTGCCTAGGATAGCCTGGGAATGCCTATGGGGATTACCCATGGGTTGCCCACGATTACCCACGCCATTGCCTAGAATTGCCCATGCCCGTTGCCTAGAATTGCCCACGGGGGTTTACTATGGGTTGCCCATGATTGCCCACGCCCATTGCCAATGGGTTGCCCACGATTGCCAACACCTTTGCCTAACAATGCCCATGCCCATTGCGTAAGATTGCCCACAGGGGTTGCCTATGGGTTGCCCAAGATTACCCTTTACCATTGCCTAGGATTGCCCACACCCGTTGCCTAGGATTGTCCATGTGGGTTGCCAATGGATTTTTAATGATTGCCCACGCCCGTTACCTAGGATTGCCTAGTATTTCCCATGCCTGTTGCCAAGGATTTCCTGGGATTGCCGAAGGAGGTAACCCACGATTGGCAATGCCCGTCGCCTAGGATTACACATGGTGGTTTCCCATGTGCTGCCCACGATTGCCCATGCCTGTTTCCTATGATTGCCCATGACTGCCCAAGCCCATTACCTAGGAGTGCCCATGTTGCCCATGGGTTAATCACGATTGCCCACGACCTTTGCCTAGCATTTCCCACGGAGATTGCCCATGGGTTGCCGACGATTGCCCATGGGGATTGCCCACGATTGCCCAAGGGGGTAGCCCATTGGTTGCCCATGATTGCCCATGCTTGTTGCCTAGGATTGTCTAGTATTGCCATGCTTGTGTCCTAGAATTACCTAGGATTGCCCACGGTTGCCCACGTCCGTTGACTAGGATTGCCCACGGGGGTAGCCCATGTGTTACCCACGATTGCCCACGCCCGTTGCCCATGGATTGCCCATGATTGCCCACGGGGGTGTTAGCATTTGATCGTTTGGTTAACGTGAAAAATTAGGATTCCATAGGTTTCTAATTCAGTGGAAGCAAGAAAATCTAAGAAACGAATTACCTTTCATCAGGGTATGTTGAAGACGATGAATTCTCGCCACCAGCCTGTGCAGTCTCACCGTTTTGGGCATAACTCTCTCATTCGATGTCGGATTTGAGTGATCTACATGCCAAAACGATCCTCTCTTTCGTGGATTTCCGTTAGTATATCATAAGTCAAATTCTGAAGTCTGTACTATTATACAAAAATCGTAAAAGTTGGTGGACAGCAGCAAAAAACAACCTTCTAGTCTTCTGCTATATTCACAAGTCCAATCTTGACGTCGGGTAGGCGAAGATCTTTGAGATATTCTCAATTTACTGTTTCCTCCCCTCCTCATAGTGTTAGGCGTGATTAATCTCATTGATTAGGGTTTCTGGATAGTTGAGATGACTTATATATGGGATACAGCAGGGACCAGGAGGAGAAATTAGATTTGGGCCTCCATTGGGCTTAAGTATCCAAGCTTAGCCCAAAGCTTATACTTAATTCTAATGATAATATATACCACTAAAATATTATTATTGAACTACCATTCTAATCCTATAATTACGTTATGTGCTCCTTCTCATTATGAGCTCATTAGTCTCCTCATGTTTAAGATATACAATGTCTATTAATTAATTAAGTTACTGACAACTCTATTAATTAATATCTCATCCAAGAGTAGTACCACTCAACCTCATTATCATGCCGAATAAATCCACCTGTAGGGTTTACATGATAATCCTTATGAGCTCCTCAAGGGAACATAATCAACCTATAACGGATATGGATTCCTTCTACAATCAACAGCACACCAAAGAGACAGCACTGTTGGGCAATTGGATCGTGTGGATCAACGTGATCGTTAGGATTTCAGGTAAACAAAATTAGCGGAAGCAATTTAAATGTGTTTACCGTACTTCTGGGTTGGTGTAGAGGTTGATCATTGTAGAGAACCACCTCTCGATCTTCTGATGTATGACCCAAGTCGAATCCTGCTGTTGTGTGGGCAACAATCTGCAGGATTCTCTCAATCTGCTTCTTTCCCAAACTCACGTTGAAAGAGGCGCAATTACTTAGGTTTCCAGAAGCTGAGATGACTATATATATTGGGCTACAGCAGGGACCAGGAGGAGAAATTGGGATGGGCCTCAATTGAATTTAATTAACCAAGCTTAGCCCAAAGCTTTTAATTAAATCCAATAATAATAATATAGTCCACTAAAATATTATTATTGCACTACCCGTCCAATCCCAAAATTATGTTCTGGGCTCCTTCTTATTATAAGCCCGATAGTCTCCCCATGTTTAAGATATTCAATGTCCATTAATTAATTAAGTTACTGACAACTCTAATTAATTAATATCTCATCCGAGAGTAGTACCACTCAACCTTATTATCATGCCGGAAATTAATCCACTTGCAAGATTTATATGATAAACCTTATGAGCTCCTCAAGGGGACATCATCAACCTATGACGGACATGGATTCCTTCTACAATCAACAGCACACCATAGATACAGCACTACTTCCCAACTCACCGAGTTTGTTGATTTAATACTTATAAATCTCACCCATTGATATATCAAAGAAATACATACTGCCCTACGTGTCGAGGTTATTGTATAGGGATTAAGAGCATGAACTTCCATAATAACAGAGATCAAGTTCTACTATATAGTCAGTATAAGAAGAACGATCTCAAACGGTCCTACTCAATACACACAAGTGCACTAATGTGATTCTATAGCCAAGACAAGCTAATACCAAACCACACTACAACCATACCGATAGAGAGTCCCCGTATATCTCAGTTGTGAGCATCTGTTTATACTTTATAAGGAAACCGATAATATGATCTTCTGCGTGTTGTCGCACAACATATTATCTACAGTATAAAGTAAATGGACTATTGTGTCATGCATATAAAATAAATTATAAGACGCAATCATTTGATCAATGATTCTCATTTCAAATATTGTTATGACATTGTTCATACTAAAGCTAGACTTTTAGTATACAATCCAACAATCTCCCACTTATACTAAAAGACTATGCTGTCATGTCTTCTGCCATACATCTGATTCCTACTCCCACTTACACGACCATTAAAAGCTCTCGCCTTAAGGTCCTTGTAAATGGTTTACTAGGTCATCATCCGATGCAATCTAGTCAACAACAACCTTCCCCTCATTATACGATTTCTCATAACAGGTGGTACTCGCGCTCCATGTGTTTAATTGCCTTATAGACTTGTGATTTCTTCAAGTTTGCAACTGCACCAATATCATCAATGTAAATTGTGATTACCTTGGGCAAACTTAGAAACACTTCAAAGTCCATCATGAAGTCTCTAGAGTCATATAGATACTTTGGCTGCCTCATAGGCTCCAATTCATCATCTTTCCATGATGGAGTCCGGAGTCTGAAATATATTTCTATATAACACTCCTCCACATTATGACTCTACTTCTTAAGATTAAACACATAACCTTTGAGGAGAATTTACTGCCGTCCAATCTGACTAAAAATTTGAATCTACGTAATCCACAAGAAGCAGTGAATCTATTTAGTAAATCCACATATAATTTCCAGTCCTTCTCAGGCACTTTATATATGTCTTACTACAGTTCATCATTCTTGTTCTGGGTTACGTTGATACCCACTGTTCATGCATTTGGCAAAACAGATGTCCAACATCGTTCATAGCATTTCTTAGATTAAGCTTCCTTATTCGCCGAAGCATAAGGAACCGCTTTCATCCTCTTTATCTTCTTCTTGTGTCTCAAAGACACATTCACTTAGATAAATTTACATGCTAAATGAGTATGGACTGTATCATTTTATGAAACTTGAGATAAGCATAATATCCTTTCTTGTGATCCGTATTACCGTGATCAAAAGGATATATTTTGCCTTTCTTAAGTCCTTCATCTCTACCGCTTTATTAACCGTACCCATACTCCGATAATACTCTTTCATTGTCTCCAATGAGCAAGATACTATCTACGTATAGTACAAAAAAACACCACCACGTTTCCGTCACTCTTTTCAATACACAAGATACATCCGCTGATTGATTTAAATCCGTGCCACTGGATTACCTAATCAAAACAGATGCTTCACAATCTCAAAGCTTGCTTTAGTCCATCGCTGGACAATTTTAAGCTTACTATCAAAATGCTATTAGTACTTTGCAATGAATTACTCTGGTTGCTTCACATAGATGTTTTCCTCAAGACTTCTAATCAGGAAAGCTGTCTTGACATCTATTTGCTTTTTTCATAATTCAATATGAGCAGCAATAAATAAAAGAATCCGGATCAATTTAAGCATAGCTACCAGCGAATATGTTTCCTCATAATCAAACAATTTCTTTCTGAGTACACTTTTTCGCAACAAGCTTTGCTTCCAAGATTTTCACCTTTCTGTATGATCCTCTTTTATTTCCTTTGACCACTTTTAATGGCTTTTACACCATTTTAGTGATCCTTCAAGCTCCAGACTTAATTTGGAATCCGTAGATTCTATTTCAACATACATTGCAACTTACTAAGATTCCGCATTTTAATCTTGTAGTGCTACGTCGTATTCGTGGGACAATACCATGTTTACTAGGGACTAAGTCTCACGACTCTCCCAAAACATATATTTATGGGTTGTCATACAACCCTCCCACTACGATAAGGCACTACATGTAATTGTGTATCAGACGTGACACGCGTTGCAGTTTACCTTGTGGTATATCCTCTTGTACACTTGGTACTTATACTTAGTGTTTTCCTCTCACTTCCTTTAGAACAACTTATACATGGGTTTGTGATTTATTACATAGTCCTTTTCCAAAAATCTAGTTATTGAGTTAACAATTATCCTTCGATCTTATGGACTAAATAAATCACTCTCCATTTTTCTAGGATATCCCATATACAGACAAACGTTTCACGAATTACTGTATCTAGGGCATGTCCATAAAATGAATTTAATTATTCCAAATAATTCATCATCTATCTAATCATAACCATAAGAGCCTTATACCTTCTACCCACCACACCATTCAGCTGGGGCATGCCCGGTGTAGTCAACTTGAGATTTAATCTCAACTTCTGATTATTAGTTCCTAACTATCCCAAGAGGTTTTCATCATCACGATTGGATCGTAATGATATGATATATTTTCCATGACGCTCACTGTACCAGCCTTACAATTCTTGAATTAATCCAAGAACTTAGACATGCAGTGCATCAAATAAATATATCGGTTCCTAGAATAATCTTTGAATATTCATAACCACCTCTAGCCTGGATATTGTTAGGTTCGTTTGAATCAGAATGAACTAATTCCAACATATATATCTTTGGCTCTACACCCCACAGCCTTGAAAAGGCAGTTAATCATTTTTACTTCCAAGCAGGACTCGCAAGTCCGATAGTTTCCACTTCAGATAAACCTTACGGTCTATCGGCTATCAACTTTTGAATCCTACTCAAGTAAAATGAATTAGTTATAGACGCCAAATGTATGTTTAGTTCATTTTTGAAGGTTCCTTTCTCTTACTAATATTAGAAGATGCATTATTTAATTACTATTTATTGCATCTGTGGGATGTACATGATTCAAGAGTATACTTTTTATCCACCATCGTACTTTAACGGATTATAGCCTCATTCCTCATTACTATGACCATGTCATTTAAATAAAATGAAGTATCCATCCGTTAATGCATAGAAACCGAAATTAAATTCTTTCTATGAAACGTACGTAAAGATAATTTCTCATAATCAATCATTTATTCTTATCATGAGATAAATAAATAACTCCCACTGCAATAGCCACTACCTTTGTAGTTTTACCCATATTATTAACAATCTTATCCTTACTCAGTGATAAACATTTAGTGATTCCAGTATCTACATACTTCGTGTCAGTAGATGCCATCACTAATCATGTTTAAACCATTAGTAAATAAGATATTAAACTTATTCACATCATGATAAAAAATGGCTTTCTTTTGCCACATGTTTTGTTAGAAGTTTCCCACCATATACAACCTCTCGTATTTCAGGTAGAACTTGCTCAAAACATCCAGGCAAATTGTGAAGAATAAATTGATTTAGGTTTCCCTTTCAATTTCTATTCCAAGCTTTTCCAATTCATTCATCAATTCAACCATGATCTTCTGCCTTTTAATTTACTCAAGTATCCGAAGAGTTACATGAGATCATCATATTTCTATGAACCTCTCATCTCTTCACTAGAGACTTTAATAGGCATCATGAGACGTCCTTTGTGAGAATACACATGTATTTTCTTAAGCAGTAATTTTCAAAACCAAGATTCTTTTCTAATCATCTAATTTGGACAAGTAAATATAATGTCTTTTAGTTAATAATTAGTGAAATAAAACAATTTGAAATTCAGATAATCACAAATAAATATTCCGATCAAATCTTCGAATTTTATCCTTTTATATTGTTTTCCTCAAAATAATATAAAAATAAAATTCACCGACATCTCAAGCACCGCGAGTCTGCAAGCCACGTTAGTGTGGACGTTTACAAACCCGAACATTTACAAGAGAAGATTTTACCCATTAATTTCATTTGTCAACCTAACTTTATGACAAAATAATTAATAGTCGGTTCCTCTTTAGCCATGCAAATAATAGCAGTGACTCCGTTGGGGAGGATACTAATTATTTACACCTAAGTGTACACCATTATTTGATCGCAAGTCCACTGCGCGAGCTTGTGTGCCTTACAGTTGGAGAAGTACACACGCGCTCGGATAGCTTCCTACAATCATCAATTATTAGTTTGTACTAGTGAACCGCACACAAACTCATCCGTTAGGGAGGAAGGCCTATTGCCAACACGCAAGTTTATGTGCCACATTACAAACAATAATTATTTAATGAAGTCTGTACCAGTGATCCGTGAATAAACTCATCCGTTAGGGAGGAAGGCCTATTGCCAACACGCAAGTTTACTCACATCACTTACAAACCAATAATGGAGGCCGCGGGAATTAATTACCAATCCCCTCTCCCACTTAGTTATTTAATACCGAGGGTTTTAACATGCATATAATATTCCAGAATAAAATATACAACTAAGACATGCTTCTATTAACAGCAATTTAAATAAATAAATCACATAGAACATGTCTTTCATATATAACAATTAATTGTCAAGTTAAAACAATTAAATCAATTATATATCATAATTAATTGCATAAATGGTGGTTCAATTAATTTGGGCCCAAGAGCAACAAATTAGCACAAAATGAGCAGCAGATTAATTAATCAAGCCCATTATCCATGGCCCAGAATCTTAGCCCAAAATCAAATTAAGTCCACTAAGCCCACTAGCACAAAATTAGTCCATTAATAAAATTAATTAATCATGCTTGGCCCATTACTCACAATTAATTAAAACCAGCAATAAAATAATAGCCCAGCAGCCCATTTCCATTTAATTAAAATTGGGCCAACAGCCCAAAACCAAATTAAAAAAAATGAGCAGCCCACTATTAATTATTGGGCCCATCTAAGACACCAACAGTACACTATTAATATTAGAATTGGGCCCATCAGGCAGCCCAACATCAATTAAAGGGAGCCCAACAGCCCAACATCAATACAAATGCTACCCTTAATCTAAATCAGCCGCAACATCAACCTAGCCACTGCATCAGCGCCACCAGCAGCCGCTGCTGCCGGGGGCCGCGCCAGTAGCAACCGCCGGGACCAAGACGTTAGCCTTCCGACCGTGTGCTGCCACCGACCGCGTGCTGCCAGCCCGGAAACTACAGCCGCAAACAGCAATCCACCGCACCGGGAAGCTGCTGACCAACGCTGCCGCCTCACGACGTCCCGCTAGCCACCTACCTTCGCTGGCGTCGCCATCCGTTACAACTCCAGACAACGACGCGCCGCTGCCTGCCTCCGGTGTAGAGCCTCCAGCCTCCTGCCGTGCCTATATCCGCGTGACGCCAGCGACTATCACCAGCCGTCGACTGACAGCGCCGGCCCAGTCGCACACCAGGAATCTGCTCCGTCACGCTATCGGGCACCCATTGCCGGCTGGAGTCTTCACGCCGCCGACCAGCCTATATTGACTCGCCCTCTGCCATCACCGCTTCGGCTGACAGTAAGCCTCAAGCAGCATCAGTCATTGAAGACTAGACAAGACCCGCTTGGAACTGCATAAATCCGATCCACCCCGATCGCCGATCTGCCACAGCCTAATCCAGCGCCGCCTTCCAGATCACTGGCCCACTGCGCCGTAAGCCGCCGTGAACTCGCCTGAGAGTATCGCCGCCAGTCCGTGAACCTGACTTCTCCAACGCCATCGCCGTACTTGACCCCGTGGTCAACGTCGTGTGGGAATAGTGTCCAGCAAGAAAAGATCACCGATGATGGTTCATCTGTGTGAGTACAGTGTGAACAATTACGATAATCACACACAATTTCAACGATTTTTTCTAGCACATAGGAATAATGTATAATATACACATGTTCAATCCCTTTCATCAGGCCTAGAAACTATCGATGATAATTGAAACACGAGAACACACAACAACAAGTGATAATATCCAGATGATTACAAATAATCAAATAATTACAAAAAACCCTAACCAACGTCTCACGTTTCACCACGAAACCAACGCTCTGATACCAATTGTTGGGCAATTGGATCGTGTGGATCAACGTGATCGTTAGGATTTCAGGTAAACAAAATCAGCGGAAGCAATTTAAATGTGTTTACCATACTTCTGGGTTGGTGTAGAGGTTGATCGCTGTAGAGAACCACCTCTCGATCTTCTGCTGTATGACCCAAGTCGAATCCTGCTGTTGTGTGGGCAACAATCTGCAGGATTCTCTCAATCTGCTTCTTTCCCTAACTCACGTTGAAAGAGGCGCAATTACTTAGGTTTCCAGAAGCTGAGATGACTATATATATTGGGCTACAGCAGGGACCAGGAGGAGAAATTGGGCTGGGCCTCAATTGAATTTAATTAACCAAGCTTAGCCCAAAGCTTTTAATTAAATCCAATAATAATATAGTCCACTAAAATATTATTATTGCACTACCCGTCCAATCCCAAAATTATATTCTGGGCTCCTTATTATAAGCCCGATAGTCTCCCCATGTTTAAGATATTCAATATCCATTAATTAATTAAGTTACTGACAACTCTAATTAATTAATATCTCGTCCGAGAGTAGTACCACTCAACCTTATTATCATGCCGGAAATTAATCCACTTGCAAGATTTACATGATAAACCTTATGAGCTCCTCAAGGGGACATCATCAACCTATGACGGACATGGATTCCTTCTACAATCAACAGCACACCATAGATACAGCACTACTTCCCAACTCACCGAGTTTGTTGATTTAATACTTATAAATCTCACCCATTGATGAATCAAAGAAATACATACTGTCCTACGTGTCGAGGTTATTGTATAGGAATTAAGAGCACGAACTTCCATAATAACAGAGATCAAGTTCTACTATATAGTCAGTATAAGAAGAACGATCTCAAACGGTCCTACTCAATACACACAAGTGCACTAATGTGATTCTATAGCCAAGACAAGCTAATACCAAACCACACTACAACCATACCGATAGAGAGTCCCCGTCTATCTCAGTTGTGAGCATCTGTTTATACTTTATAAGGAAACCGATAATATGATCTTCTGCGTGTTGTCGCACAACATATTATCTACAGTATAAAGTAAATGGACTATTGCGTCATGCATATAAAATAAATTATAAGACGCAATCATTTGATCAATGATTCTCATTTCAAATATTGTTATGACATTGTTCATACTAAAGCTAGACTTTTAGTATACAATCCAACAAGCACTACTTCCCAACTCACCTAGTTTATTGATTTAATTACATGTAAATCTCACCCATTGATGAATCAAAGAAATATACACTACCCTACATGTTGAGGTTATTGTATAGGGATTAAGATCACAAACTTCCATAATAACTGAGATCAAGTTCTCCTATAAGTCAGTATAAGTCGAACAATCTCAAGCGGTCCCGCTCAATACACACATAGTGCACTAATGTGATTTATAGCTAAGACAAGCGAATACCAAACCACACTACAACCATCCCAATAGAGAGTACCCGTCTATCTCGGTTGTGAGCATTTATTTATACTTTATAAGAAAATCAATAATATTATCTTCTAAGTGCTCTCGCACAACATATTATCTATAGTATAAAGTAAGTGGATTATTGCATCGTGCATATAAATAAATTATAAGATGCAATCATTTGATCATATGATTCTCATTTCAAATAAATTGTTATAACAATGTTCATACTAAAGCTAGACTTTTAGTATACAATCCAACAATCTCCCACTTATACCAAAAGATTATATCGTCATGTCTTCTGCCATACATCTGATTCCCACTCCCACTACACGACCATCAAAAGCTCTCGCATTAAGGTCCTTGTAAAGGATTTACTAGGTTATCATCCGATGCAATCTAGGTGACAACAACCTTCCCCTCATCATATGATTTCTCGTAACAGGTGGTACTCGCGCTCCATGTGGTTAATTACCTTATGGGCTCGTGATTCCTTCAAGTTTGAAAATGCACCATTATCATCAAATAAATTGCGATAACCTTAAAAAACTTAGAAACACTTCAAAGTCCATCCTGAAGTTTCTAGAGTCATACAGATACTTTGGCTGCCTCATAGGCTTCAATTTATCATCTTTCCATGATGGAATCCAGAGTCTGAAATATATTTCTATATAACACTCCTTCACATTATGACTCATCTTCCTAAAATTAAATACATAACCTTTGAGGTGGATTTACTGTCGTCCGTATCTGATTTTAAAATTTTGAATCTACATAACTCATAAGAAGCAGCGAATCTGTCTGGTAAGCCCACATATAATTTCTAGTCCTTTTTAGGTACATAAATATGTCTTGCCACAGTTCAACATTCTTATTTCTGGGTTACCTTGACACCCACTAACCATGCCTTTGGCAAAATAGATATTCATTCTCGTGCATAGCATTCCTTAGATTAAGCTTCCTTATTCGCCGAAGCATAAGGAACCACTCTCATCATCTTTATCTTCTTTTGTGTCCCAAGACACATATCCTTAGATAAAGTCTCATGCTAAAACAAGTAAGGATCGTATCATCTCATGAAGCTTGAGACAAGCATAACATCCTTTCTTGTGATCTGTATTACAGTGATCAAAAGAGTATTTTTACTTCTCTTAAGTCCTTCATCTCATACCGCTTTATTAACCATACCCATACACCCGACAATACTCTTTCATTGTCTCCAATGAGCAATATATCATCTATGTAAAGTACAAGAAATACCACCACGTTTCCATCACTCTTCTCAATACACAAGACACATCCGCATATTGAATAAATCCATATGACTGGATTTCCTCATCAAAACGGATGTTTCATGATCTTGAAACTTGCTTTAGTTCATCGATGGACACTTTTAAGCTTACTATCAAAGTGCTCTTAGCCCTTTACAATGAATCACACTGGTTGCTTCATATAGATGTTTTCCTCAAGACTTCCAATCAGGAAAGTTGTCTTGACATCTATTTGTTATCCCTCATATTCTATATGAGTAGCAACAAATAAAAGAATTCAGATCGACTTAGGCATAGCTACCGGTGAATAGGTTTTCTCATGATCGAATCCTTTCTTTATGAGTATACCTTTTCACAACAAGCTTTGTTTCTAAGGTTTTCACCTTACCGTATGATCCTCTTTTATTTTCTATGACCACTTCCAATGGTTTTTACACCATTTAGCGGTCTTACAAGCTCCTAGATATAATTTAGAATACATAGATCATATTTCAACATTCATTACAACTTACTAAGATTCTGCATTTCGTCTTGTAGTGCTTTGTCACACCCTTGGGTCTATTCCATGTTTACTAGGAACCAAGTCTCACGACTCTACCAAAACATCTATCTTATAGGTTGTCGAACAACCCTCCAACTATGACAAGGCACTGCATGCAATTGTGCATCAGACATGACACGCGTTGCCGTTTACTTTGTGTTTTCCCTCTCACTTCCTTTAGAACAATTTATACATGGCTTTATGATTTAATACATAGCCTTTTTTCAAAAATCTAGTATTTGTGTTAACAATCACCCTTTGATCTTTTGGACTAAATAAATCATCACTCTTCATTTTTTAGGATATCCCACAAATAAACAAACATTCATATGAATTACAGTTTTTAGGGCATATCCATAAAATAAATTTAATAATTCCAAATAACTCATCATCATCTAATAATTTCCAAAAGAGTCTTTCTCTTATTAAGATTAGAAGACGCGTTATTAATTACTATTTGTTGCACCCGTAGGATAAACATGACTTAAGAGTTTACAAATTGTCACTAACGTACCACAACAGATTATAACTCCATCCCTCATCACTATGACCATGTCATTTAAATGAAATGGAGTATCCATACGTAAATGAATAGAAACTAAAATGAAATTCTTTCTATGAAAAAGTACATAAAGATAATTTCTCATAACCAAACGTTTATTCATATAATAAGATAAATAAACAACTCTCACTGCAACAGCCACTAATCTCGTAGTATTACCCATGTCCATAATAATCTCATCATCACTAAGTTACACGCTTTTAGAGATTTTGGTATCTACACACAATGTGTCAGTAGATGCCATCAGTATTCATGCTTCTACAACTAGTGGATGAGATACTAACTTTGTTCACATCTTGATGAAATTGGATTTTCTTTGCCACATGTTTTGTCAGAAATTCCCCACCATATACAACCTCTTTGTAATTCAGGTGGAACTTACTCAAAACATCTAGGCAAATAATGAAGAAAAAATTGGCATAGGTTTCCCCTTCAATTTCTATTCCAAGCATTTTCAATTGATTCATTAAGTTAACCATGACCTCTTGCCTTTTAACCTCACTCAAGTATCTGAAAAGTCGCATGAGACCATCATATTTTTATGAACCTCTCACCTTTCCACTAGAGACTTTAATAGGCATCATGTGGCATCCTCAGTGAGAACACAATTATATTCCTAATCAGTAAAATCAAAAACAAGATTCTTTTCTAATCATCTAATTTTGGACCAGTAAATATAATTTCTTTCAGTAAACAACAAGCAAGATAAAACCATTTTGAAATTTTATAGAATCATAAATAAATACACCGATCAAATCTTCAAATTTATCCATTTATAACAATATAAAATATAAATTCACTAACATCTCAAGCACCGTGAGTCTGCAAGCCATGATAACATTTACAAACCCGAACATTTACAAGAGAAGATTTTACCCATTAATTTCATTTGTCAACCTAACCTCATTACAAAACTATTAATAGTCAGTTCCTCTTTAGCCATGCAAATAAAAGCAGTGACTCCGATGGGTAGGATACTTATTATTTACATCTAAGTGTACACCATTATTTGACCACAAGTCCGCGGCCCAAGCTTATATGCCTTACAGATAGAGAAGTACACACATGCTCGGATAACTTCCTACAGTCATCAATTATAAGTTTGTATAGTGATCTTTAAATAAACTCATCCGATAGGAAGGAAGGTCTATGCCAACACGCAAGTTCATGTGCATCACATTACAAACAATAATTATTTAATAAAGTCTGTACCAGAGATCCATTAATAAACTTATCCGACGGGGAGAAAGGTTTATGTCAACACGCAAGTTTACTCACATCACTTACAAACCAATAATGGAGGCTGCGGGAATTAATTATCAATCCCCTCTCCCACTTACTTATTTAATGCCGAGGATTTTTACATGCATATAATATTCAAAATAATATGCGAAACTTAGCATGCTCCTATTACGGCAGATTAGGCAGTAAATCACAAAGTGCATACATAACATATATAACAATAATCAAATAATTAAATCAAATTATGAACAGTTATATATCACGGCAAATTCGATTATTCACCACCAAGCACGAATGCGGGCAACGCATACGGGGATCGACCTGCACCCACTTTGCGCGTCCCTCACACGCCTATTAGCACTATGATGAGAGTGAAAATAAGCGTGTTTTAATATCCTATTTAACACCTTTTTGATTGATATTGTAGTATTATATGAGCACAAGTGTCTTATATTCGATATATGTGAGAATTATGTGCACTTGAGGTGTTTTGTTATGTTTTAGGTGGAAAAAAGGATGAAAAGTGCAAAATTGGAGAAAAGGTGTAATTTGTGCAAGAATGCTGAAAACGCACATTCAACTTTCATAATTATTCTGCATTGTTGTGGACCTCAAACTGTTGGTTTGATATATGGTTGGAAAGCCACTGAAGATAGGGTCGTTTTAGCATAAAGAACACCATCATTGAAGTCCGAACAAGGAAGTTATGAGCAAAGTGGTGACGCCGCGTGAGCTGTGCCGAACAGAACAGATGTGCTACATTCCATGACTTGTTACAGATTCAATTCTTAGATTTATTATAAGTTCTTTATATGGATAGAAATCCAAGGAAGAGAGGATCGCGTGAGAGCAAAAATCACTCAATTCGGAGGTCAGATGTGAAAGTTATACCCGAAACGGAGAAACTGCGCAAATTGGTTCGACCTGCTTGAGGTCGAACCGAGGTCGAACCCAACGGAAAAAATGCTGGTTCGACCACGACATGCTGGTTCGACCTGTTGCCTGGTCGAACCATGCACCTAGGAAGTCCAGAAGGGTGGTTCGACCATGGTTCGACCTGTAGGGATTGGTTCGACCTGTTTGGGAGGTCGAACCGTGCTTCGGGAACTTACCAAATCCGTATTTTCGAGGCCTAAACGCGTGTGATCACTTGAAAAGCCCATTCCAAGCCTAGGAGACGTGATTACAAGTATAAAAGGAGGTCTATACAGTCCCAATAAGAGGAGGAACACAACACAATACAAGAGAGGAGAAGAGAGGCCACAACATACAACACCCCACAAGGGGGGATCACCCCCCAACCATCATCCTTTTCTCCATCCATCCATCACTTTGAAGATTCGTTTGTGTAATCAAGGGGAGAACTAAGAGGAGAATTTAAGAGCGAGAAGGACGCGATGACGCTACATCTAGGGTTTATTCATTTCCTAATTTATCTTGTATTTTCCGGACATCCGGGTAAGATCTATCCAACACCCATGTGTGTTTCCTACAACACCATGGGCTAGAGCCTTTTTGGTAGAACTAGGGTTGTGAAGGTTTTATCTAGTTAATTGAACTTCCATGTGTATACTCCGTACAACACTACTTATGGTTTATTTTATATAAGACTATGCCTTTTTAATCCATACTCATAGTCGTTTTGTGCATCAATAATCGTTGTGTAGAGTCTGAATACATAACATGGTTATTGGTTGAGTGCGTTCACTGTTAAGTAGGGTTTTAAGTTATAATTCTAAGTGAAGGGATTCTGAAGTCTTATTAGAACTATCTTATATGAATACTTATTAATTGAATTGAATTCGAGTTAATAAGTAGGGTAAAGAGGATAATTTTATAGTACCTATAAAGGGAGATCATATCGGGTTAGAGTACCAATCCTAGGGGGAAATAATTGATACTGATAGTACCTAGAAAGGGGGGTAAATTATATCTCTTGCTCCGAGGTTATACACACGTGTTACACGCATATTTACTTGTGTCTATAGAGTAGATATGCATGGTTTAGTGATGCGTCCATATTCCACAAGGCAAAGTCGGACATTGACACATGGAAGGGAAGTTAATTAGTGAAACTGGATTATCCTAGAGCTACCTATTCTCCTACTTGATCCACTTTCGTATCCTTCCAGTGATAGTTTATTTTATTTGTTATTTAATTTCCAGCATATTAGTCGTTAGATAACCATTAAAACGTAATTGCCTTGTCTTAATTAATTTAGATAATAATTAAATTGATAATACGCCATCCCTTGTGTTCGATATTCACTTGGTCACCTTTCGAGACTACAATTGATATCCTTCATACTTGGGGATTAATTGTATGTTGAGAAAACGCGCATCAAGTTCTTGGCACCGTTGCCGGGGACGACTGTTATTATTGATTTTATTATTTCTAGTTGATTAAGATTTTTTTTCTTCTTTTTCTTTTATTTGTGATTATTTATTTCTATCTAACCTTGAATTTTTTCGAGTTACTTGTGCGCTTGTAAAAGGAGAGGAAGGAAAGGAGCAAATAACACATTGAGCTGGACATGGCCGGAGCAAGGCAGAATCCGGATAATGTTTCCATTCGTGAAATTTTCACGAACTTTGAGAATGTCAACATGGAGTTGATAGGAGCAAGGAGGGAAGATGATGATTTTAAGATACATCCCGCTCTTATTAACGTGGTATAGAAGAATCCCTTTTCTGGAGGTTGTTTTGAAGATCCATATCAGCATTTCCAAAGATTTCTTGATTATGCAAACACTCAAAAGGGCAGTGGAGCGAATGATAATGCTAGGAGGATCGCCTTATTCAAGTTCTCTTTAATTAATAAGGCGGAAGCTTGGTATGAGACCCTTGATCCAGCCGATTGCAATACATGGGACCAACTGCAGCAGAAGTTCTTGGAGAGATACATGCGACCCTCAAGGATCTTAAGAATGAAGCAAGAGATCACTCGATTTGTTATGAATCAGGGTGAGAAATTTTATGAGCATGGGACAGGTTTAAAGACATGCTCAGGAGGTGTCCACAGCATGGAATGCCGAAGGCTGAATACATAAGAATCTTCTACTATGGATTGGATTGTGAGTCGCGTATTTTTATTGATGCATCATCAGGAGGAGCGTTGTTATCAAAGATAGCACTTGAAGTGGAAAAGTTGTTTGAAGACATCTCTATGAATTCACGTGACTGGCCAATAGAGAGAGATAGAGGATCATATGTACTTGGCGAGGTAGCGCAGGTTGAACATCAAGTGGTAAAGCCGAATAGGGATGATGAGATCGTCTCTAGTCTAGCTAACATCAACAAGCTACTAGTGTCCCAGCAGAGGCAGATTACAAAGTTGACACTAAAGGGGCCTAGTATGAAGCAGCACGAAGTGAAGAGTGATGAAGATACCTTCAATCGATACATGGCCGAGAATGATGCAAGGATTGATCATCTTGAGGATACCATGAATGTTGATCGTGCAGATTTGTCTAAGTAGTTGAAGAACCTTAACTTGATGATGGGGCAGATGACCGCGAATGTGAATCAATTGACACAAACATTAGAAAATAATTCCATCACATTGAGGTCTGGAACACAGTACGAAGGACCGATGAGGCCAAAATAAAAAACAGACATATCCAGGCAGCGATTCGACCAACCAGCCTCTGGTTCGACCTGGCCTACAGGTCGAACCATGGTCGAACCATACCATGCGGAGCACTCTGTTTTTCCAGATTATCTATTCGACCAAAGTAAGGGTGGTTCGACCTGTTCTGAAGGTCGAACCCACGTCGAACCTCAATGTCCGGAGCACCCTATTTTGTCACAACAATGGTTTGACCACGACGAACATGGTTCGACCAAACCATCTGGTCAAACCTTGATCGAACTGGGAGGCAGAAATAGTATAGTAAGCCAGTTCGACCTGAGGGAAAGCGGTTTGACCTATCTTGAAGGTCGAACCCAGGTCGAACCACGACTTCAAAGTGAGAATAGCCTTCCAGATGATCGGTTCGACCACTACGTGCCTGGTTCGACCTCTCCAATAGGTCAAACCCTAGTCGAACCGATCCGAAACATGCCTATTGTTGCGCCGAATACTCCCTATGATGTTGATGCTACTCCAGTACCATTACATTAGCAGAATACTGAGCTTACAATGGAGAAGAAGTGGGAAAGAGCAAAGAAGTTGATAGCTGAGAAGCTTAGACTGCAGATGGATAATGTAGATGGGGTTTTCTCTCTTGATCATGCAATGAAGATGCCCATGGAGACTCAATCGTGCAAGAGAATTGATATGGTTTCTAACTTATTTAATCTTGATTTTTCTAAGACAGGTGATTCTGAATTTAAGTGGAAGGTTGATAAGGAGGAGTCTAGACAGCCATGGGAGGAAGGAAATTTCAATGATGATATTTTTGTGACCAAGAAAGGTGAGGTATTGAGTGTAGACAAGAAGAGGGAAAGAAAGTATTTGAAGGTGAGGATGCGAGAAGACCGTCCTCTACCTTCGTGACTCTACGACGTTAAACATGAGCGCCTGTTGGGGGTTTGCCCTTCTGTTTTATTACTTTATTTCTTTCGTGTGAGTAAGAAATTTTTATATTTAAGGTGCTTATTATTCGGCAATTACATCTTCGCAAACTTAGTTTCAACTTACGTTTTTACTAAGTTTGGGGGGGTGTGATGTACTTACCTCATTGAAGCACCAAGAATATAATATTTTCTTTGTAATGTTTGCTAGGGGAGTTAATTTTTGCGGTATATTGAAACTTTAATCGGTTTTGATGTGTCGATTTTTCGCAATTTGCCTAGTGTTCAGTGGTGTTTCTAGTGTGTGGAGTCGATAACATAGTCAATTAATTTTTTCTTATAGTTCTCCTATTTTATTATTGATGAATCCTGTGATGATGAGTGTGTTTGAACTTTGATGATAGAAAAAGGTAACTAGGTGGCAAGATGATTTCTACACTGAGGAGCTCGTGTATACGTTGAAGAAAAATCAGGTGCCCTCGTTTTCTTATTCTAATTTTTATGTGTGCTTTTAATTCATGGAGTGAATGATTGTGTTTATGGTGGTGATCCATGTGAGCTTATATTGTTAAAATTGTCTTGGAATTCATATGCTCTTGAAATTGATGAAGGAAGTGTACTTGAGTTATATTGTGGTATGAAGTTCTATGTGTACTTGTGGGATATTGCTTACCATGAAGAGTGCTCTGTTACTTGTTAAAAACCCATGTGAGATTTTGAGCCTCGTTGATCATGTACATAATCACATGATATTTCTTTTCTGGTGAGTATCATTCTTGTGTATGTATTCTAGAACTTGCCTCTTATCTTACTTGAAACTACATGTGTGTTAGATGATGGTAGATGATCTAAGGCCATCCTTGAATTTATGAGTCACTTAGCCAAATAATTTCCTACCAAATAATTATATATCCGTAGTTAACCCCGTTGAGCCTAAAAATCTTATTTCTTTGGTAACCTGCAAAGATAGCCACTTTGATATCCTATTTGAGCCTTAAATTCCTATATTTAGTGGAGAATTAAATGCTGTCAAAGTGTGTGAATAGATTTTCATGGATTTTGGAAGGAATAAAATATTTGGAGCTGTACAAGTGATTATGAGCGAAAACAAAAATATGAGCTTAAAAATAAGTTGCTTAGGGGTAGTGTCCGAAACTGGTACCCCAAGATGTTAGAGGTAGTGCCCGAAACTGGTACCTCGAGAAAAAAAAGGATGTGCTTGAAGAAAAGAAAAAGTATGTTGAGCTTGAAGGAAAGGAGAGAAAAGAACATTAGAAGAGCATGAAGCTGGATAGCCTTGAAGTGTAAGAATCTGCAGTACAAAAGATGTTTGGTTTTAATTCTCTACTAATTGAGTCACTTTATCCATATGTTTCCTACCCTTACCAAAGAGCCAACATTACATCCAAAAGAAAAGTCCTTTTTGATCCCATTGTCGAATCATACTTTTAGTGGTGAAGAGCTTGAGACATTTGGCAAGCTTATGGTTACGCATGCACTTGAATTGAATATGAGTGTAAACACCTTAACCCATAAGTGTACATCTTTTACACTTGAGTGCGAGTGATATATACTTTCCTTGAGAACATGTCAATGGAGCATTTGAATTGATTGTGATTGTCTTAACTTGTATGCTTTGAATTGATTATTACACGTGATAAGAGTTGCATGACCTAAGTCGATGACAATTGTATTTTGAATGGGGTACTGGTCATAGTCCTTGTTTCCCCGCTATTTTTCTTACTCTTTCTCTTTATCTTTATTTTGTTGCCTCGGGACGAGCAACGAGTAAGTTTGGGGGATTGATGAGAGTGAAAATAAGCGTGTTTTAATATCCAATTTATCACATTTTTGATTGATATTGTAGTCTTATATGAGCACAAGTGTCTTATATTCGACATATGTGAGAATTATGTGCACTTAAGGTGTTTTGTTGTGTTTTAGTTGGAAAAAGGATGAAAAGTGCAAAATTGGAGAAAAGGTGCAATTTGTGCAAGAATGCTGAAAACGCACATCTAACTTTCATTATTATTATGTATTGTTGTGGAGCTCGAAACTGTTGATGTGATATATGGTTGTAAATCCACTGAAGAGAGGTCGTTTTGGCGTAAAGAACACCATCCTTGAAGTCCGAACGAGGAAGTTATGAGCAAAGTGGTGACGCTGCGCGAGCTGTGCCGAACAGAACAGATGTGCTACATTCCATGACTTGTTACAGATTCAATTCTTGGGGTTATTATAAGGTCTTTATATGGATAGAAAGCCAAGGAAGAGTGGATCGTGTAAGCATAACAATCACTCAATTCGGAGGTCGGATGTGAAAGTTATACGCGAAACGGAGAGACTGCGCAAATCGGTTCGACCTGCTTGAGGTCGAACCGAGGTCGAACCCAATGGAAAAAATGCTGGTTCGACCACGACATGCTGGTTCGACCTATTGGCTGGTCGAACCATGCACCTAGGAAGTCCAGAAGGGTGGTTTGACCATGGTTCGACCTGTAGGGGTTGGTTCGACCTGTTTGGGAGGTCGAACCGCGCTTCGGGAACTTACCAAATCCATATTTTCGAGGCCTAAACGCGTGTGATCACTTGAAAAGCCCATTTCAAGCCTAGGAGATGTGATTACAAGTATAAAAGGAGGTCTATACAGCCCTAATAAGAGGAGGAACACAACACAATACAAGAGAGGAGAAGAGAGGCCACAACATACAACACCCCACAAGGGGGGATCACCCCCCAATCATCATCCTCTTCTCCATCCATCCATCACTTTGAAGATTCGTTTGTGGAATCAAGGGGAGAACTAAGAGGAGAATTCAAGAGCGAGAAGGACACGATGACGCCACATCTAGGGTTTATTCATTTCCTAATTTATCTTGTATTTTCCGGACATCCGGGTAAGATCTATCCAACACCCATGTGTGTTTCCTACAACACCATGGGCTAGAGCCTTTTTGGTAGAACTAGGGTTGTGAAGGTTTTATCTAGTTAATTGAACTTCCATGTGTATACTCCGTACAACACTACTTATGGCATATTTTATATAAGATTGTGCCTTTTTAATCCATACTCATAGTCATTTTGTGCATCAATAATCGTTGTGTAGAGTCTGAATACATAACATGGTTATTGGTTGAGTGCGTTCACTGTTGAGCAGGGTTTTAAGTTATAATTCTAAGTGAAGGAATTCCGAAGTCTTATTAGAACTATTTTATATGAATACTTATTAATTGAATTGAATTCGGGTTAATAAGTAGGATAAAGAGGATAATTTTATAGTACATATAAAGAGAGATCATATCGGGTTAGAGTACCAATCCTAGGGGGAAATAATTGATACTGATAGTACCTAGAAAGGGCGGTGAATTATATCTCTTGCTCCGAGGTTATTCACACGTGTTACACGCATATTTACTTGTGTCTATAGAGTAGATATGCATGGTTTAGTGATGCGTCCATATTCCACAAGGCAGAGTCGGATATTGACATATGGAAGGGAAGTTAATTAGTGAAACTGGATTATCCTAGAGCTACCTATTCTCCTACTTGATCCACTTTCGTATCCTTCGAGTGATAGTTTATTTTATTTGTTATTTAATTTCCAGCATATTAGTTGTTAGATAACCATTAAAACATAATTGTCTTGTCTTAATTAATTTAGATAATAATTAAATTGATAATACGCCGTCCCTTGGGTTCGATATTCACTTGGTCACCTTTCGAGACTACAATTGATATCCTTCATACTTGGGGATTAATTGTGTGTTGAGAAAATGCGCATCACACTAACGAGACAATGCCCGCCGATCTGTGCCCTGCTTCACGTGCCCCTACTCGCCGCCATGTAGGTATTCGTGCGCCAGCCCGTTATCGCTTGACATCTTGTGGCATCACACAGCAGCCTCCGAATGTTTGTTGCTCACCACCGTGCAAACTGCTGGCATCTGCACAACTTGCTCCCAGCAATCATGTGACCCACCCAACAAGCCTGCCATCGTGCGCCACACACGGCCTTCCGCTCGGGAATCCGCCAGGAAGTTCTCTTGGCCATCTGCTCAAAATGTGTGCGCTGGCGAGCACCAATGCCATTCCTTTTATGCGCCCATTCACCGAAAACGTGCACCACCAGCTTACAAAATGTGCGCCTAGCTTCCCTTCAACACCCCTGCCTACATGCCGATTCAGACACAACATGACAGCTGTCAGCATCTTACCATCAGCAATGATTTCTGCCAGCACAATTTGTGCCCATAGCCATCGTTGTCCTTGCATGTGTGCCTTCGCTAATGCTGCCCAGCCACCAGTATCGACACCGACAGCCACCACCATCAGCTTAGACTTGCAGCACATGGTAGAAAACTACATGAGTCACACTACCACTTAGTGTCATTCCCAAAAGCTTGTGCTTCCAGCGTCACTCGTTCACCGTGATGCCTCCGAAATAGATCTTTTAACACCATCGTGAGCCAATGCACGATAGCAAAATTGGAGTCCAACACGCTAACGTGCCTGGCAATCTTCCATCATCTTTCACCATCAGACAACACATCACTTTCACCACAGTCACCCACTCATTGATCATCGTCTCTTGTTGTACCGCCAACAAGATACCATGAAGTGAATTTAGGGTTTTCATTGAATTAAGCAATTATACGATAATACCAAAACCCTAATCATACATGTGATTCTTTTTAGAACAAGAAACACATAGGTCACATGAACCCTAGCCCAACGTGTCACGCTTCACCATGAAACCGAAGCTCTGATACCAATTGTTGGCATTCGATCATTTGGTTAACATGACCCGTTAGGGTTCCATACATTTCTAATTCAGCAGAAGCAAGAAAACCAAAGAAACGTATTACCTTTCACCAGGGTATGTTTAAGACGATGAATTCTCGCCACCAGCCTATGCAGCCTCACTGTTTTTTGCATAACTCTCCATTCGTTGACAAATTTCAGTGATCTATGTGCCAAAACGATCCTCTCTTCTGTGGCTTTCCATCAATATATAACACATCCAATTCTGAAGTCTATATAATTTATAAAATTCATAGAATGTGGTGGACAGTAGCAGCAAACAACCTTCCAGTCTTCCGCTGTATTCCCAAGTATAATCTCGACATCGTGTGGGCGACGATCTTCGAGATCTTCTCAATCTGCTGTTTCCTCATCCTCCTTATAGTGTTAGGCGTGATTAATCTCATAGATTAGGGTTTTCAGACAGCTGAGATGACTTATATATGGGCTGCAGCAGGGACCAGGAGGAGAAATTAGAGTTGGGCCTCCATTGGGCTTAAGTATCCAAGCTTAGCCCAAAGCTTATACTTAAGTCCAATAATAATAATATATACCACTAAAATATCATTATTGAACTGTCGTTCTAATCTCATAATTACGTTATGGGCTCCTTCTTATTATGAGCCCGTTAGTCTCCCCATGTTTAAGATATACAATGTCCACTAATTAATTAAGTTACTGACAACTCCATTAATTAATATCTCATCCAAGAGTAGTACGACTCAACCTTATTATCATGCCCGAATAAATAAACCTGCAGGGTTTACATGATAATCCTTATGAGCTCCTCAAGGGGACATCATCAACCTATGATGGACATGGATTCTTTCTACATCAAGAGCACACCATAGAGACAACACTACTTCCTAACTCACCGAGTTTGTTGATTTAGTTGCATGTAAATCTCACCGATTGTTGAATCAAAGAAATACACACTACCCTACGTATCGAGGTTATTGTATAGGGATTAAGAGGATGAACATCCATAATAACTGAGATCAAGTTCACCTATAAGTCAGTATAAGTTGAACGATCTCATGCGGTCCCGCTCAATATACACAAAGTATACTGATGTGATTCTATAGCAAAGACAAGCTAATACCAAACCACCCTACAACCATCTGGATAGAGAGTTCTTGTCTATCTCGATTGTGAGCATCTTTTTATACTTTATAAGGAAATCGATAATATGATCTTTCGCGTGTTGTCTTATAACATATTATCTACAGTATAAAGTAAGTGGACTATTTGCATCATGCACATAAATAAATTATAAGACGCAATCATTTGATCATATGATTCTCATTTCAAATAAATTGTTATAACATTCTTCATACTAAAGCTAGACTTTTAGTATACAATACAACAGGGGGTTGCCCCCGATTGCACATGTTTGTTGCCTAGGATTGCTTAGGATTGCCCATGGGGGTTGCCCATGGTTTGCCGATGATTGCCCATCCCCGTTGCCTTGGATTGCTCTTAATTACCAACGCAAGTTGCTTAAGATTGCCCACGGTGTGCCCATGGATTGCCCACGCCATTGCATAGGATAGCTTATGATTGCCCACGGTGGTTGCCCATGATTGCCCATGCCCGTTGCCTAGAATTTTCTGCGGGAATTGCCCATGGGTTGCCCACGATTACCCACGCTCATTACCAATGGGTCGCCGATGATTTCCAATGTGTTGCCTACGAATTCCCACACCCATTACATAGGATTACCCACGGGGTTGCTTTGTGTTGCCCGAGATTACCCTTGCCCATTGCCTAGGATTGCCCACACCCATTGCCTAGGATTGCACATGGGGGTTGCCAATGGATTTTTAAAGATTGACCACACTCATTACCCAGGATTGCCTGGTGTTGCCCATGCGCAATGCCAAGGATTGCCTAGGATTACCCAAGGGGGTTCCCACGCCCCTCGCCTAGGATTGCCCACGGTGGTTTCCCATGGGCTGCCTACAATTGCCCATGCCAGTTTTCTAGGATTGCCCACTCCTGCCCATGCCAATTGTCTAGGAGTACCCACGATTGCCCATGGGTTGCCCACGATTGCCCACACACATTGCCTAGTATTTCCTTTGGGGATTGCCCATGGGTTGTCGACGATTGCCCATGGGGGTTGCCCACTATTGCCCACGGGGGTAGCCCATTAGTTTCCCACGATTGCCCACGTCTGTTGTCTAGGATCGCCCATGCTTATCTCCTAGAATTACCTAAGGTTGCCCACCCCCATTGCCTAAAATTGCCCACGGGGGTTGCCCATGTGTTGCCAATGATTGTCCACGCCCGTTGCCCATGGGTTGCCCCCGATTGGCCATGGGAGTTGCCCCAAATTGCACATGTCTGTTGCCTAGGATTGCTTAGGATTGCCCATGGGAGTTGCACATGGTTTGCGGATGATTGCCCGTTGCTTTGGATTGCCCACGATTGCCCATGTCAGTTGCTTAAGATTTCCCATGGTGGTTGCCAATGGATTGCCCACTATTGTCCATGCCCACTGCCTAAGATTGCCCAAAGGGTTGCCCATGGGTTCCCCACGTTGCCTACACATGTTGCCTAGGATTACGTAATATTGCCCACACCCGTTACCTAGGATTTCTCATGGGAGTTGCCCATGTGTTACCTACGATTTCCCACGCCCATTGCCAATAGGTTGCCCATGATTGCCAATGTCGTTGCCTAAGAATGCCCACGCCCATTGTGTAGAATTACCCACGGGGATTGCCTATGGGTTGCACAAGATTACACTTGTCCATTCCCTAGGATTGTCCACACTCGTGCCTTGGATTACCCACGGGGATTGCCGATGGATTTCTATCAGTTGCCCATGCCTGTTACCTAGGATTGTCTAGTATTGCCCATGCCCATTTCCAATGATTGCCTAGGATTGCCCAAGGTGGTTGCCCATGATTGCCCACGCCCGTCGCCTAGGATTGGCCACGGTGGTTTCCAATTGGCTGCCAACAATTTCCCATGCCCATTTCCTAGAATTGCCCATGATTGTCCACACCCATTGTCTAGGAGTGCCAACGATTACCCATGGATTTCCCACAATTTCCCACGCCTGTTGCCTAGGATTTCGCATGGGGATTGCCCATCAGTTGTCGATGAATTTCCCCTGGGGTTGCCCATGGGGGTTTCCCATGATTGCCTATGGGGGTAGCCCATTAGTTGCCCATGATTGCACATGCCTGTTGCCTAAGATTGCCTAGTATTTCCCATGCTTGTTGACTTGACTTGCCTAAGATTGTCCATGGTTGCCCATGCCCTTTGCCTAGAATTTCCCACGGGGGTTGCCCATGGGTTGCCCACGATTGCCCATGCCTGTTGCCCTTGGGTTGCCCACGATAGCCCATGGGGTTTGCCCCCAATTGCACATGCATGTTACCTAGGATTGCATAAGATTGCCCACGAGGGTTGCCCATGGTTTGCCAACGATTGCCCTCACCCGTTGTCTTGAATTCCCACGATTGCCCATGCAAGTTGCTTAGGATTACCCACAGTGGTTGCTCATTGGTCGCCCACTATTACCCAGGCTCATTGCCTAGGATAGCGTAGGATTTCCTACGTGGGTTGCCCACGATTTCCCACAGGGTTGCCCATGATTACCCATGCAAGTTACCTAGGATTACGCAATATTATCCACACCTGTTGCCTAGGATTGCTCACGGGGGTTGCCCATGGGTTACCCACGATTGTCCAAGCCCATTGCCAATGGGTAGCCCACGATTGCTGATGTCGTTGCCTTAGAATGCCCACGCCCGTTGTGTAGGATTGTCCACGGGGGTTGCCTATGGATTGCCCATTGCCTAGGATTGCCCACACCCGTTGCCTAGGATTGTCCATAGGGGTTGCCGATGGATTTCTAACAATTGCCCATGCCCGTTACCTAGGATTGCCTAGTATAGCCCATGCCTATTGTCAAGGATTGCCTAGGATTGCCCAAGGGCATTACCGACGATTGCCCATGCCCGTTGCCTTGGATTGCCCACGGTGGTTTCCTATGGGCTACCCTTAATTGTCCATGCCCATTTCCTATAATTGTCCATGATTGCCCACTCCCATTACTTTGGAGTGCCCACGATTGCCCATGGGTTGCCCACGATTGTGCACGCCCATTGTCTAGGATTTCCCATGGGGATTACCCATAGGTTACCTACTATTGCCCATGGGTAACCCGAATTGCCCACGGGGGTAGCCCATTAATTGCCCACAATTACCCACGCCCATTGCTTAGGATTGCCTAGTATTGCCCATGCTCGTTGCCAAGAATTACCTGGGATTGCCTGCGGTTGCCCACGCTCATTGCCTAATATTGCCCACGGGGGTTGCCCATGATTGCCCACATCCGTTACCCACGATTACCCATGGGGATTGCCCATGATTATACATGTTCATTGCCTAGGATTGCTTAGAATTGCCCATGGGGGATGCCCATGATTTGCCGATAATTGCCCACGCCCGTTGTAACAATAAAATTTGTATTTATAATAAAATAAATACAAATTGAGTACAAAGATAATTTCAGATGGATTTAATTTGAAAGATATGAAAATGGATTACAATCTCAATCTATCCTCTGATTCTTCTCTCGAATCAATTTGGCTTGACTTTGACCTATTGACTAGTCTTTTGATTGGAGTGCGTGTGGACTATATGTTGACTGCGCTGACTGTGTAGACTGTGTGTATTGAGCTGGATCTTCAGAAGAAGCTTGTTCAAGCTCGGATGTAAAATCTTGTGACGTTGATCCGAAGGAGTTAACCCTTTATTTGGATTGAACGTTGACTAAAGAGAATGATGGATCGGAGGGGCTTGACACCTTGATGAAGTTGGCTTGAAGAATTCTAGATCGGAAGGGCTTAACACTTTGATCTCTGATCGTAGGCTGTTGGCTGGAAGAACGCCTGATCAGAGGGGCTTGGCACCTTGATCTCTGATCGGAGGTGGTAGACTAGAAGAACATTGGATCGGTGGGGCTTTACACCTTGATCTCTGATCGGAGGCTTTTCTTAATTTGAAGATGCTTGAAGATCTCAAGGGAGCGCTGCTCGTATTCTTGATATCTTCAGAAGTGTTTATTTCTTCAGATATTTTAGTGTGTTTGGAATGAATGGAGGAGGGCTCCTTATACAGGTTAAGGATGAGGATGCCCTATAAATAACTCGCAATCTGATTAGACTAGGGCTGATTTGACCTGATTCTGCGGGCTTGGGCCTTTCATTTGTTTAGGCTTTAAGTCAGTCTTATTTGATTAGATCTGGCTCAATTATAAATTATTTACTCATTCATTTTAGGAATAGATTTAAATTCCTTAATAAATAAATAATTAATTGATAATTAATGCATTAATTCGCCACATATTTTCTTTTTATAAAATTTAAGTGCCTACACCTGTTGCCTTGAATTGCCACAATTACCCATGCTAGTTGCTTAAGATTGCCCACGGTGGTTGCCCACTATTGTCCATGCCTACTGCCTAGGATAGACTAAGATTGCCCAAGGGAGTTGCCCACGATTGCCCACGGTGGTTGCCCATGATTGCCCATGCACATAGTCTAGGATTGCGTAATATTACCCACACCCATTATCTAAGATTGCCCACGGGGGTTGCCCACGATTGTCCATGCACATTACCAATGGCTTGCCCACGATTGCCAACACCATTGCCTAAGAATGCCCACGCTCATTGCATAGGATTGCCCATGGATGTTGCCTATGGGTTGCCCAAGATTACCCTTGCCCATTGTCTAGGATTGCCCACACCCGTTACCAAGGATTTCCCACGGAGGTTGCCGATGGATTTCAAACGATTGCCCATGCCCGTTACCTAGGATTGCCTAGTATTGCCCATGCCTAAAGCCAAGGATTGCTTAGGATTGCCCAAGGGGCACCATTTCCACTCCCGTCGCTTAGAATTGCCCATGGTGGTTTCCCATGGGCTGCCCATGATTGCCCATGCCCATTTCCTAGGATTGCCAACGATTGCCCACGCCCATTGCCTAGGAGTGCCCACGATTACCCACGCCCATTTCCTAGGAGTGCCCATGATTGCCCATGCTCGTTGCCTAGGATTTCACTTGAGGATTGCCCATGGGTTGCCCACGATAGCCCATGGGGGTAGCCCATCTGTTGCCCACGATTGTACATGCCCGTTGCCGAGAATTGCCTAGTATTGCACACGGTTGCCCACGACCGTTGCCTAAGATTCCCTCAGGGGTTGCCCATGGATTGCCCACGCCTGTTGCCCATGGGTTTCCCACAATTACCCACGGGGGTTGCCCTTGATTGCACATGCCTGTAGCCAAGGATTGATTAGCATTGCCCACGGGGGTTGCCCATGGTTTGCCGACGGTTGCCCATGCCTGTTGCCTTGATTGCCCACCATTGCCCATGGTAGTTACTTAGGATTGCACATGGTGGTTACCTATGGGTTGCCTAATATTGCACACGCCCGTTGCCTAGGATAGCCTAGGATTAGCCATGGTGGTTGCCCACAATTGCCCACGTGGGTTGCCCATGGGTTTCCCACGATTGCCAGGTACGTTGCCTAGGATTGTGCAATATTATCTACACCCGTTGCTTAGGATTGCCCACGGGGGTTGCCCACTACTTACCCACGATTGCCAACGTCGTTGCCTAAGAATGTCCATGCCTGTTGCGTAGGATTGCCCACGGGGGTTGCCTATGGGTTGCCCAAGATTACCCTTGCCCATTGCCTAGGATTACCCACACCCCTTGAGTAAGATTGTCCACAGAGGTTTCTGATGGATTTCTAACTATTGCCCACACCCATTACCTAGGATTACCTAGGATTGCCCACGTCCGTTGCCAAGGATTGCCTAGGATTGCCCACAGTGGTTTCCCATGCCGCCCACAATTGCCCATGCATGTTTCCTAGGATTTTCAACGATTGTCCATGCCCATTGCCTATGAGTGCCCACGATTGCCCATGGGTTGCCCACGATTGACCACGCTTGTTGCCTAGGATTTCCCATGGGGATTGCCCACGGGGGATACCCATGGTTTGCCCACGATTGGCCATACCCATTGCCTAGGATGGCCTAGTATTGCCTAGAATTTTCTAGGATTGCCTATGGTTGCCCACGGGGGTTGCCCAGGGTTTACCCATGATTGCCCACAGTCATTGTCCATGGATTGCCTACGATTGCACACGGGAGTTACCCCCGATTGCACATGCCCATTGCCTAGGATTTTTTAGGATTGCCTTTGGGGGTCTCCCATGGTTTGCTGACGATTACCCATGCCCATTGCCTTGGATTGCCCACGATTGCCCATGCCAATAGCTTAGGATTGCCCACAGGAGTTGTCCATGGGTTGGCCACTATTTCCCAAGCTCGTTCCCTAGGATAGCCTAGGATTGCCCATGGGGGTTGTCCACTATTGCCCACGGGGATTACCCATGGGTTGCCCATAATTACCATGCATGTTGCCTAGGATTGCATAATATTGCAAACACGCATTGCCTAGGATTGCCCACGGGGGTTGCCCACGATTGCCCACGCTCATTGCCAATGGGTTGCCCATGATTGCCAACGCCCTTACCTAAGAATGCCCATGCCCGAAGAATAGGATTGCGCACACCCATTGCCTAGGATTGCCCACGATTGTCCACGAGGGTTGCCCATGGGTTTCCCACGATTGCCCATGCACGTTGTTTAGGATTGCGCAATATTGCCCATACCCGTTACTTAAGATTACCCACGGGGGTTGCCCTTGGGATTCCCACAATTGCCAATGTTGCTGCCTAAGAATTGATGGCGCTTGGATCGTTTGGTTAACGTGACCCGTTAGGATACCATGCGTTTCTATCACAGCGAAAGCAATAAATCATAGAAACGATTACCGTTCACCAGGGTATGTTGATGAAGATTGATTCTCGCAGGCAGCCTGCGCAGTCCCACGAGAATGGCCATAACTTCTAAGTCTGATGTCGGAATTGAGTGATCTTTGCGGTCAGACGATTTTCTCTTCAACAGATTTCCATCAGTATATTGAACATCAAATTCTGAGCACTTTACGATTTTATATCAATTTTGCAATGTGGCGGATAGCAGCAGCAAACTACCTTCTGATCTTCTGCCGTATGTCCCAAGTCCGATCTCGACGTCATGTGGGCGACGATCTACGAGACCTCCTCAATCTGCTCTCAACCCTCATCACACATGAATAATCAATTAGATTATGGTTCCAGATAAGTTGAGGTGACTTATATACATGGGCTACAGCAGGGACCAGGAGGAGAAATTGGGTTAAGCCTCCATTGGGCTTAAGTATCCAAGCTTAGCCCAAAGCTTATACTTAAGTCCAATAATAATAATATATTCCACTAAAATATTATTATTGCACTACCGTACCAATCCCAAAATTACGTTTTGGGCTCCTTCTTATTATGAGCCCGTTAGTCTCCCCATGTTTAAGATATACAATGTCCATTAATTAATTTAAGTTACTGACAACTTAATTAATTAATATCTCATCCAAGAGTAGTACCACTCAACCTCATTATCATGTCGGAATAAATTCCACCTGCAGATTTACATGATAATCCTTATGAGCTCCTCAAGGGGACATCATCAACCTATGATGGACACGGATTCCTTCTACAATCAATAGCACACCATAGAGACAACACTATTTCCCAACTCATCGAGTTTGTTGATTTATTTACATGTAAATCTCACCCATTGATGAATCAAAGAAATACATACTGCCCTACGTGTCGAGGTTATTGTATAGGGATTAAGAGCACGAACTTCTATAAAAACTGAGATCAAGTTCTCCTATAAGTCAGTATAAGTCAAACGATCTCATGCGGTCCTGCTCAATACACACAAGTGCACTAGTGTGATTCTATAGCCAAGACAAGCTAATACCAAACCACACTACAACCATCCCGATAGAGAGTCCCCGTCTATCTCGGTTGTGAGCATCTGTTTATACTTTATAAGAAAACCGATAATATGATCTTCCGCGTGTTGTCGCACAACAAATTATCTACAGTATAAAGTAAGTGGACTATTGCATCGAACATATAAATAAATTATAAGATGCAATCATTTGATCATATGATTCTCATTTCAAATTAATTGTTATAACATTGTTCATACAAAAAGCTAGACTTTTAGTATACAATCCAACAATCTCCCACTTATACTAAAAGACTATGATGTCATGTCTTCTGCCATACATCTGATTTCCACTCCCACTACACGACCATCAAAAGCTCTCGCCTTAAGGTCCTTGTAAATGAATTTACTAGGTTATCATCTGATGCAATCTAGGTGACAACAACCTTCCCCTCATCATATAATTTCTCTTAATAGGTGGTACTCGCGCTCCATGTGTTTAATTGCCTTATGGACTCGTGATTCCTTTAAGTTTGCAACTGCACCAATATCATTAATTTAAATTGTGATAATTTTGGGCAAACTTAGAAATACTTCAAAGTCCATCATGAAGTTTCTAGAGTCATATAGATACTTTGGCTACCTTATAGGTTCCAATTTATTATCTTTCCATGATGGAGTCTGGAGTCCGAAATATATTTCTATATAACACTCCTCCATATTATGGCTCTACTTCCTAAAATTAAACACATAACCTTGAGGTGGATTTACTACCATCTCCATCTGATTTGAAAAATCTGAATCTACGTAACTCATAAAAAGCAGTAAATCTGTCTGGTAAGCCTACATATAATTTCTAGTCCTTTTCAGGTACATAAGTATATGTCTTACCACAATTCAACATTCTTATTTTGGGTTACCTTGATATCCACTGTTCATGCCATCGGCAAAATAGATATCCAATCTCGTGCATAGCATTCCTTAGGTTAAGCTTCGTCATTTGCCGAAGCATAAGGAACCGCTTTCATCTTCTTTATCTACTTTTGTGTCACAAGACACATTCACTTAGATAAATTCACATTCTAAACGAGTAAGGATCGTATCATTATATGAAACTTAAGATAAGCATAACATCCTTTCTTGTGATCCGTATTACCGTGATCAAAAGGATATTTTTGCTCTTCTTAAGTCCTTCATCTCATACCGCATTATCAACCATACCCATACGCCCGACAATACTCTTTCATTGTCTCCAATGAGCAAGATACTATCTACGTATAGTACAAGAAATACCACCACGTTTTCATCACTCTTTTCAATACACAAGACCCATCCGATCATTGATTAGATCCATGTCACTGGATTACCTCATCAAAACGGATGTTTCATGATCTTGAAGCTTGCTTTAGTCCATGAATGGACACTTTTAAGCTTACTATCACAATGCTCTTAGCTTTTTGCAATGAATCACTCTGGTTGCTTCACATAGATATTTCCCTTAAGACTTCCAATCAGGAAAGCTGTCTCGACATCTATTTGCTATCCCTCATATTTCATATGAGTAGCAACAAATAAAAGAGTCCGGATCAACTTAGGCATAACTACCGGCGAACAGGTTTTCTCATAATCGAACCCTTTCTTTCTGAGTATACCTTTTCGCAACAAGCTTGCTTCCAAGGTTTTCACCTTATTCTATGATCCTCTTTTATTCTTGCATGCCCGCTTCCAATGGCTTTTATGCCATTTAGCGGTTCAACAAGCATCCAGACCTAATTTAAAATCCATCGATTCTATTTTAATATTCATTGCACTTTGCTAGGATTTGGCATTTCTAACTTGTAGTGCTTCATCGTATCTGTGGGTCCATTTCATGTTTGCTAGGGACCAAGTCTCACGACTCTCCCAAAACATGTATCAAACAGATTGTCGAACATCCCTCCCACTACGACAAGGCATTGCATGCAATTTTGTATCAGATGTGACATGCGTTGCAGTTTACCTTGTGGTATATCCTCTTGCACAATTGGTACTTATACTTTGTGTTTTTCCCTCTCACTTCCTTTAGAACAATTTATACATGGGTTTATGATTTAATACATAGTCTTTTTCCAAAAATCTAGTGTTTGTGTTAACAATCACCCTTCGATCTTTTGGACTAAATAAATCACCCTTCATTTTTCTAGGATATCCCATAAACAGACAAACATTCATACGAATTACTGTTTCTAGGGCATACCCATAAAATGAATTTAGTAATTCCAAATAATTCATCATCCATCTAATCATTTCCACAAGAGTACTACCTACACCTTCTATCCGCCACATCATTCAGCTGGGGTATGCTCGGTGTAAACAATTTGAGATTTAATCTTAACCTCTGATTAATAGCTCTTAATTATCCTAAGAGGTTCTCGCCATACGATTAATCTGTAATGATTTGATATATTTTCCATGATGCTTCACTGTACCAGCCTTGCAATTCTTGAATTAATCAAAGAACTTAGACATGCAGTGCATCAAACAAATATATCCATTTCAAGAATAATTCATCGATTGACGAATATTCATATCCACCTCTCATCCGGACAATCTTAGGACCACATAAATCATAATGAACTAATTCCAACATATATATCTTTGGTTCTGCACCCCTTTGCCTTGAAAAAGCAATTAGTCATTTTTACTCCCAAGCAAGACTCGAAAGTCAGATAGTTTTCACTTCAGATAAACCTAAGGGTCTATCGGCTATAAACTTTTGAATCATACTCAAGTAAAATGATCTAGTCTTAGATGCCAAATATATGTTTAGTTCATATCCGAAGGTATCTTTCTCTTACTAAGATTAGAAGATTCATTATTAATTACTATTTGTTGCATCTGTGGAATATACATGATTTAAGAGTATACAAATTGTTCACCAACGTACAATAACAGATTACAACTCTATCCTTCATTATAATGACCATGTCATTTAAATGAAATGGAATATCCATCTATTAATGCATAGAAACCGAAATCAAATTCTTTCTATGAAAATGTACGTAAAACAATTTCTCATAATCAAACGTCTACTCATATCATTAGATAAATAGACAACTCCCACTGCAATAGCCACTACTCTTGTAGTTTTACCCATGTCATAACAATCTTATCCTCACTTAGTAATAAACATTTAGTGATTCCAGTATCTACACACTTCGTGTCAGTAAATGCCATCACTAATCATGTTTTAAACAACTAGTGAATAAGATATAAAACTTGTTCACATTATGATGAAAATGGCTTTCCTTTGCCACATGTTTTGCCAGAAGTTTTCCATCATATACATCATATTGTAATTCAGGAGAAACTTACTCAAAACATCTAGGCAATTATGAAGAATAAAATTGACTTAGGTTTCCCCTTCAACTTCTATTCCATGTAGTTCCAATTCATTTATCAAATTCAATCATGACCTACCGCCTTTTAAATTACTCAAGTATCCGAAGAGTTACATGAGATCATCATATTTCTGTGAACCTCTCATCTCTTCACTAGAGACTTTAATAGGCATCATGAGACGTCCTTTGTGAGAACACACATGTATTTTCTTAAGCAGTAAAATTCAAAATCAAGATTCTTTTCTAATCATCTAATTTGGACAAGTAAATATAATTTCTTTTAGTTAATAATAAGTGAGATAAAACCATTTGAAAATCAGAGAATCACAAATAAATATACCAATCAAATCTTCGAATTTTATCCTTTTATATTGATTCCCTCAAAACAATATAAAATAAAATTCACCGACATCTCAAGCACCGTGAGTCTGCAAGCCACGTTAGTGTGGACGTTTACAAACCCGAACATTTACAAGAGAAGGTTTTACCCATTAATTTCATTTGTCAACCTAAATTTATGACAAAATAATTAATAGTCGGTTCCTCTTTAGCCATGCAAATAATAGCAGTGACTCCTTTGGGGAGGATACTAATTATTTACATCTAAGTGTGCACCATTATTTGATTCCAAGTCCGCTGCCCAAGCTTATGTGCCTTACTGTTGGAGAAGTACACACGCGCTCAGATAACTTTCTACAACCATCAATTATATAAGTTTATACTAGTGAATCGCATATAAGCTCATCCGTTAGGGAGGAAGGCACTATAGCCAACGCGCAAGTCCATATGCATCACATTACAAACAATAATTATTTAAAGAAGTTTGTACCAGTGATCCGTGAATAAACTCATCCGTTAGGGAGGAAGGCTCTATTGCCAACGCGCAAGTTTACTCACATCACTTACAAACCAATAATGGAGGCCGTGGGAATTAATTACCAATCCCCTCTCCCACTTAGTTATTTAAGACCGAGGGTTTTTACATGCATATAATATTTCAGATAAAATATGCAACCTAGCATGCTCATACTTCCAAATATATAACAATAATTGACCAATAAAACAATTATAGCAGTTATATATAAGGAAATAAATTTCCAAAAATAAGTTGACTTGATCAACACTCCAACATACATGCATATAATATACCAAATATAATACGCAATCTAGCATGCTTCTATTTAAGGCAATAAATCATATAGAATCATGCATACATATATAACAATAATCAATTAATAAATCAATTATAACAGTTATATTACAGCGAATTCGATTGTTCGCCACCAATCACGAATGCGGACAACTGCGATGGGGATCGACCTCCCAGCAGCCTGCTCCACCACTCTGGCACCCTGCCCGATCATATTGTAAAGACTCACGCGGAACCTGATGCAGACCAGTCGAACTTGATGCAAACCCGCTCGAACCTGGTGCAGAATCGATCAAACCTGATGCAGATCAATCGAACCTGATGTGAATCCGCTTGAACCTGGTGCAGCATTGATCGAACCTGATGCAGACCAATCAAACCTGATGCAGACCCGCTCAAACCTGGTGCAGCATCGATCGAACCTGATGCAGACCAATCGAACCTGATGCAAATCCATTCAAACCTGGTGCAGCATCGATCGAACCTGATGCAGACCAATCGAACCGAATGCAGACCCGCTCGAACTTGGTGCATCATCGATCGAACCTGATGCAGACCAATCGAACCTGATGCAAATTCGTTCGAACCTGGTGCAACATCGATCGAACCTGATGCAGACCAATCGAACCTGATGCAAATCCGCTCGAACCTGGTGCAACATCAATCGAACCTGATACAGACCAATCGAACCTGATGCAAATCCACTCGAACTGTCGCTCGTCCAAGGGCCTACTTGCACGGAACCAAGTTCAGCCCAACGCGTAACATCAAACTACACCAACTGTCGTTCAGGGTTTGAAACTGTAGGAACTTGGAAATCCAATCTCCACCGTCCAGAATCTACGCCTATAAGTTTTGAACATGCTGTCCAAATTACAGGTCGATCCAACGGTTAGATTGTGAGAAATAGCTCTTTTCCCTCGACTGCGCAGAACAGAATCGCCCAAAAAACTGCTTTTGTTTTCGGCGTATTCTCGACAACAAAAAGCTCCAAATACAAACTTCACCATTCAGAATGTACATCCACAAAATTTGAACGTGCTGACCAAAAATCAGCCAGATCCGACGGTTGAAACTCTGGTTATTGCCTCTGCAATATCACTGCGCTGGATTTTCTCTCAATTTCTTTCTTCCATGTGAAGTTGACGAACAGTTTTCATCGAATCCTCTCACAAACAACCATCGACGACGAACATATATGATATAGGGTATATTTCACATAGGGATATCATGGTTTACGCAGTAAAACCAAAACCCTAAACATGCGATCCTAATTTCGAAAAATTAATCACATAAACCCTAGCCTAATGTGTCACGCTTCACCACGAAACCGAAGCTCTGATACCAATTGATAGCGCTTGGATCATTTGGTTAATGTGACCTGTTAGGATACCATGCGTTTCTATCATAGCGAAAGTAATAAATCATAGAAACGATTACCGTTCACCAGGGTATGTTGATGAAGATTGATTCTCGCAGGCAGCCTGCGCAGTCCCACGAGAATGGCCATAACTTCTACGTCTGATGTCGGAATTGAGTGATCTTTGCGGTCAGAAGATTCTCTCTTCAACAGATTTCCATCAGTATATTGATCATCAAATTCTGAGCACTTTACGATTTTATATCAATTTTGCAAGGTGGCGGACAGCAGCAGCAAACTACCTTCTGATCTTCTGCCATATGTCCCAAGTCCGATCTCGACGTCATGTGGGCGACGATCTACGAGACCTCCTCAATCTGCTCTCAACCCTCATCACACGTGAATAATCAGTTAGATTAGGGTTCCAGATAAGTTGAGGTGACTTATATACATGGGCTACAGCAGGGACCAGGAGGAGAAATTGGGTTGGGCCTCCATTGGGCTTAAGTATCCAAGCTTAGCCCAAAGCTTATACTTAAGTCCAATAATAATAATATATTCCACTAAAATATTATTATTGCACTACCGTACCAATCCCAAAATTACGTTTTGGGCTCCTTCTTATTATGAGCCCGTTAGTCTCCCCATGTTCAAGATATACAATGTCCATTAATTAATTTAAGTTACTGACAACTCAATTAATTAATATCTCATCCGAGAGTAGTACCAATCAACCTCAATATCATGTCGGAATAAATTCCACCTGCAGGGTTTACATGATAATCCTTATGAGCTCCTCAAGGGGACATCATCAACCTATGATGGACACGGATTCCTTCTACAATCAATAGCACACCATAGAGACAGCACTATTTCCCAACTCATCGAGTTTGTTGATTTAATTACATGTAAATCTCACCCATTGATGAATCAAAGAAATACATACTGCCCTACGTGTCGAGGTTATTGTATAGGGATTAAGAGCACGAACTTCCATAAAAACTGAGATCAAGTTCTCCTATAAGTCAGTATAAGTCAAACGATCTCATGCAGTCCTGCTCAATACACACAAGTGCACTAGTGTGATTCTATAGCCAAGACAAGCTAATACCAAACCACACTACAACCATCCCGATAGAGAGTCCCCGTCTATCTCGGTTGTGAGCATCTGTTTATACTTTATAAGAAAACCGATAATATGATCTTCCGCGTGTTGTCGCACAACATATTATCTACAGTATAAAGTAAGTGGACTATTGCATCGAACATATAAATAAATTATAAGATGCAATCATTTGATCATATGATTCTCATTTTAAATTAATTGTTATAATATTGTTCATACAAAAAGCTAGACTTTTAGTATACAATCCAACAAGAATGTCCACGCCTGTTGCGTAGGATTCCCACGGGGGTTGCTTATGGGTTGCCCAAGATTACCCTTGTCCATTAGCTAGGATTGCCCACACCCATAGCCTAGGATTGCCCACGGGGGTTGCCGATGGATTTCTAACGATTGCCCATGCCTGTTACCTAGGATCGCCTTGTATTGTCCATGCCCGTTGAAAAAGATTACCTTGGATTACCCAACGGGGTTGCCCACGATTGCCTATGCCCATCGCCAAGGATTACCCATGGTGGTTTCCCATGGGTAGCCCACGATTGCCCATACCCGTTTTCTAGAATTGCTCACGCCCATTACCTAGGAGTGCACATGATTGTCCGTCATTTGCCCACGCCCATTGCCTAGGATTTCCTATGGGTTATTGAACATAGGTTGCCGACGATTGCCCATGGGCTACCCATGACTGCCCATGGGGATAGCCCATTGGTTGCACAAGTTTACCCAAGCCCATTGCCTATGATTGCCTAGTATTGCCCACGCATTTACCTAAGATTGCCTAGTATTGCACATGTGGGTTGCCTATGGTTTACCGATGATTGCATAAGCCCGTTGCATGGAATTATCCACGATTGTAAACACCTATTATCTAAGATTGCCCACGGGGGTTGCCCATGGATTGCCCGCTATTGCCCACGCCCGTTGCCTAGAATAGCCTATGATTGCCCATAATTACCCACGGGTGTTGCCCATTGGTTGCCCATGATTGCCCATGCACGTTGTATAGGATTGCCCATGGGTTGCTCACAATTGCCCACGGGGGTTGCCCATGATTGCCCACGGGAGTTGCCCTTGGGTTGCTAATGATTGCTCACACCCGTTGTCTATGATAGCCCTCGCCTGATGCCTAGGATTGCCATGGATTGTCCCTATGGGTTGCCCACGATTGCCCACGCCCATCGCCTAGGATTGCCCACAGTGGTTTCCCATACCACCCACAATTGTCCATGCCTGTTTTCTAGGATTTCCCATGATTGCCCACGCCCATTGCCTAGGAGTGCCCACGATTACCCACGCCCATTTCCTAGGAGTGCCCATGATTGCCCACGCTCGTTGCCTAGGATTTCACTCGAGGATTGCCCATGGGTTGCCCATGATAGCCCATGGGGGTAGCCCATCGGTTGCCCACGATTGTACACGCCCGTTGACTAGAATTGCCTAGTATTACACACGGTTTCCCACGCCCATTGCCTAAGATTCCCTCAGGGGTTGCCCATGGATTGCCCACGCCTGTTGCCCATGGGTTTCCCACAATTACCCACGGGGGTTGCCCTTGATTGCACATGCCTGTAGCCAAGGATTGATTAGCATTGCCCACGGGGGTTGCCCATGGTTTGCCGACGGTTGCCTATGCCCGTTGCCTTGATTGCTCACGATTGCCCATGGTAGTTACTTAGGATTGCACATGGTGGTTACCTATGGGTTGCCTAATATTGCACACGCCCGTTGCCTAGGATAGCCTAGGATTAGCCATGGGGTTGCCCACAATTTCCCACGTGGGTTGCCCATGGGTTTCCCATGATTGCCCAGGTACGTTGCCTAGGATTGTGCAATATTATCTACACCCATTGTTTAGGATTGTCCACGGGGGTTGTCCACTGCTTACCCACGATTGCCAACGTCGTTGCCTAAGAATGCCCATGCCTGTTGCGTAGGATTGCCCACGGGGGTTGCCTATGGGTTGCCCAAGATTACCCTTGCCCATTGCCTAGGATTACCCATACCCCTTGAGTAGGATTGTCCACGGAGGTTTCTGATGGATTTCTAACTATTGCCCACACCCATTACCTAGGATTCCCTAGGATTGCCCACGCCCGTTGCCAAGGATTGCCTAGGATTCCCCAAGGGGATTGCCTAGGATTCCCTACAATGGTTTCCCATGCCGCCCACAATTGCCCATGCATGTTTCCTAGGATTTTCAACGATTGCCCATGCCCACTGCCTATGAGTGCCCACGGTTGCCCATGGGTTGCCCACGATTGACCACGCTTGTTGCCTAGGATTTCCCACGGGGATTGCCCATGGGGGATACTCATGGGTTGTCCACGATTGGCCATACCCATTGCCCTGGATGACCTAGTATTGCCTAGAATTTTCTAGGATTGCCCATGGTTGCCCACGGGGGTTGCCCAGGGTTTACCTATGATTGCCCACGGTCGTTGTCCATGGATTACCTACGATTGCACACGGGAGTTGCCCCTGATTGCACATGCCCATTGCCTAGGATTTTTTAGGATTGCCTTTGGGGGTCTCCCATGGTTTGCTGACGATTACCCATGCCCATTGCCTTGGATTGACCACGATTGCCCATGCCAATAGCTTAGGATTGCCCACGGGGATTGTCCATGGGTTGGCCACTATTTCCCAAGCTCGTTCCCTAGGATTGCCTAGGATTGCCCATGGGGGGTGTCCACTATTGCCCACGGGGATTACCCATGGGTTGTCCACAATTACCATGCATGTTGCCTAGGATTGCACAATATTGACAACACCCATTGCCTAGGATTGCCCACGGGGGTTGCCCACGATTGCCCACGCTCATTGCCAATGGGTTGCCCACGATTGCCAACGCCCTTGCCTAAGAATGCCCATGCCCGAAGAATAGGATTGCGCACACCCATTGCCTAGGATTGCCCATGATTGTCCACGAGGGTTGCCCATGGGTTTCCCACGATTAGCCATGCACGTTGTTTAGGATTACGCAATATTGCCAATACCCGTTGCTTAGGATTACCCATGGGGGTTGCCCTTGGGATTCCCACGATTGCCAATGTTGCTGCCTAAGAATGTCCACGCCTGTTGCGTAGGATTCCCACGGGGGTTGCTTATGGGTTGCCCAAGATTACCCTTGTCCATTAGCTAGGATTGCCCCACACCCATAGCCTAGGATTGTCCACGGGGGTTGGTGATGGATTTCAAACGATTGCCCATGCCTGTTACCTAGGATCGCCTAGTGTTGTCCATGCCCATTGAAAAAGATTACCTTGGATTGCCCAACGGGGTTGCCCACGATTGCCTATGCCCGTCACCAAGGATTACCCATGGTGGTTTCCCATGGGTAGCCCATGATTGCCCATACCCGTTTTCTAGAATTGCTCACGCCCATTACCTAGGGGTGCACATGATTGCCCGTCATTTGCCTACGCCCATTGCCTAGGATTTCCTATGGGTTATTGAACATAGGTTGCCGACGATTGCCCATGGGTTGCACATGACTGTCCATGGGGATAGCCCATTGGTTGCACAAGTTTACCCAAGCCCATTGTCTATGATTGCCTAGTATTGCCCATGCATTTGCCTAGGATTGCCTAGTATTGCACATGTGGGTTGCCTATGGTTTACCGATGATTGCATAAGCCCGTTGCATGGAATTGCCCACGATTGCAAATGCCTGTTATCTAAGATTGCCCACGGGGGTTGCCCATGGGTTGCCCGCTATTGCCCACGCCCGTTGCCTAGAATAGCCTATGATTGCCCATAATTACCCACGGGTGTTGCCCATTGGTTGCCCATGATTGCCCATGCACGTTGTCTAGGATTGCCCAAAGAGGTTGCCCATGGGTTGCTCACAATTTCCCACGGGGGTTGCCCATGATTGCCCACGGGAGTTGCCCTTGGGTTGTTAAGGATTGCTCATGCCCGTTGTCTATGATTGCCCTCGCCTGATACCTAGGATTGCCAAGGATTGCCCCTATGGGTTGTCCACGATTCCCCACGCCCATCGCCTAGGATTGCCCACAGTGGTTTCCCATACCACCCACAATTCTCCATGCCTATTTTCTAGGATTTCCCATGATTGCCCACACCCATTGCCTAGGACTGCCCACGATTGCCCATGGGTTGTCCACAATTGAACACGGTTGTTGCCTAGGATTTCCTACGGAGATTACCCATGGAGGATATGTTGGTGTTCGATCATTTTGTTAACGTGAACAGTTAGGGTTTCATACATTTCTAACAAGCAGTGGAAGCATGAAGACAAGAAACGCATTACCTTTCACCAGGGTATATTGGAGAAGATGAATTCTCGCCGACAGCCTGTGTAGCCTTACGAGAATGGCCATAACTTCTTCATCCGATCTCCGATTGGGATGATCTATGCGCTCAGACAATTCACTTTTCCATGGCTTTTAGTCAGTATATTATACTTTTGATTTCGAGGTCTATGCAATTTCATAAAAATTGTAAAACATGGTGGACATCAGCAGCAAGTGACCTTCCGGTCTTCTGCAGCAAGTGATCTCGATGTCGTGTGGGCGACGATCCTTGAAATCTTCTCAATATGTTGTTCACTCTCTATCTCACGTAAGTTAGGCACAGAGTCTTATGTTTAGAACAGCTGAGATGTCTTATATATGGACTATAGCAGGGACCAGGAGGAGAAATTAGAGTTGGGCCTCCATTGGGCTCGAGTATCCAAGCTTAGCCAAAAGCTTATACTTAAGTCCAATAATAATAATATATACCACCAAAATATTATTACTGCACTACCGTTCTAATCTCAAAATTATATTTTGGGGTCCTTCTTATTATGAGCCTGTTAGTCTCCCCATGTTTAAGATATACAATGTCCATTAATTAATTAAGTTACTGACAACTCCATTAATTAATATCTCATCCAAGAGTAGTACCACTCAACCTCATTATCATGCCGGAATAAATCCACCTGTAGGGTATACATGATAATCTTTATGAGCTCCTCAAGGGGACATCATCAACCTATGTCGGACACGGATAGAGACAACAACAATCAACAGCAAACCATAGAGACAGCACTATTTCCCAACTCACCAAGTTTGTTGATTTAATTACATGTAAATCTCACCCATTGATGAATCAAAAAAATACATATTGCCTTATGTGTCGAGGTTATTGTATAGGGATTAAGAGCACGAACATTCATAATAACTGAGATCAAGTTCTCCTATAAGTTAGTATAAGTCGAACGATCTCAAGCGGTCCCGCTCAATACACACAAGTGCACTAATGTGATTCTATAATCAAGAAAAACTAATACCAAATGACACTACAACCATCCCGATAGAGAGTCCCCGTCTATCTCAGTTGTGAGCATCTGTTTAAACTTTATAAGAAACCGATAATATGATCCTCCGCGTGTTGTCGCACAATATATTATCTACAGTATAAAGTTAGTGGACTATTGCATCGTACATGTAAATAAATTGTAAGACGAAATCATTTGATCATATGATTCTCATTTCAAATTAATTGTTTAAACATTGTTCATACAAAAAGCTAGACTTTTAGTATACAATCCAATAATCTCCCACTTATACTGAAAGACAATGTTGTCATGCCTTCTGCCATACATCTGATTCCCACTCCCACTACACGACCATTAAAAGCTCTCAGCTTAAGGTCCTTGTAAATGGATTTGCTAGGTTATCATCCGATTCAATTTAAGCGACAACAACCTTCCCTTCATCATACAATTTCTCGTAACAGGTGGTACTCGCGCTCCATGTGTTTAATTGCTTATGGACTCGTTATTCATTCAAGTTTGCAAATGCACCATTATCATCAAAATGAATTGTGATAACCTTGGGTAAACTTAGAATCACTTCAAAGTCCATCCTGAAGTTTCTAGAGTCATACAGATACTTTGGCTGCCTCATAGGCTCCAATTGATCATCTTTCCATGATGGAGTCAGGAGTCTAAAATATATTTCTATATAACACTCCTCCACATTATGACTCTACTTCCTAAAATTAAACACATAACCTTTGAGGTGGATTTACTGCCGTCCCTATCTGATTTGAAAAATCCAAATCTACGTAACTCATAAAAAGCAGCAAATCTGTCCAATAATCTCACATATAATTTCTAGTCCTTTTTAGGTACATAAATATATGTCTTACCATAGTTCAATATTCTTATTTCAGGTTACCTTGATACCCACTGTCCATGCATTTAGGTAAAACAAACATCCGATCTCATGCATAGCATTCCTTAGATTAAGCTTCTTTATTCGTCGAAGCATAAGGAACCGCTTTCACCACCTTTATCTTCTTTTGTGTCCAAAGACACATATCCTTAGATAAAGTCTCATTCTAAAATAAGTAAGGATCGTATCATCTCATGAAGCTTGAGATCAGCATAACATCCTTTCTTGTGATCTATATTACCGTGATCAAAGGATATTTTTGCTCCTCTTAAGTCCTTCATCTCATTCCGCTTTATTAACCATACCCATACGCCCAACAATACTTTTTCATTGTATCCAATGAGAAATATATCATCTAAGTATAGTGCAAGAAATACCACCATGTTTTTGTCACTCTTTTTCAATACACATGACACATCCACGCATTGATTAAATCCATATGACTGGATTACCTCGTCTAAATGGATGTTTCATGATCTTGAAGCTTACTTTAATCCATCGATGGACACCTTTAAGCTTACTATCAAAATGCTCTTAGCTCTCTGCAATGAATCACTCTGGTTGCTTCACATAGATGTTTTCTTCAAGACTTCCAATCAAGAAAACTGTCTTGACATCTATTTGTTATCCCTCATATTCCATATAGATAAAAGAGTCTGGATCAACTTAGGAATAGCTACAGGAAAACAAGTTATCTCATATTCAAACCCTTTCTTTCAGAGTATACCTTTCCGCAACAATCTTTGCATCCAAGGTTTTCACCTTACCATATGATCCTCTTTTATTTCGTAAGACTATTTCCAATGGTTTTTACACCATATAATGGTTCTACCACCAGCCAGATCTAATTTAGAATTCATATATTCTATTTCAACATTCATTGCATTTTGCTAAGACATCGCATTTCGATCTTGTAGTGCTTCGTCGTATACGTGGGTTCATTTCATATTTACTAGGGACCAAGTCTCACGACTCTCCCAAAATATATATCTTACAGGTTCTCGAACGACCCTTCCACTACGACAATGCACTACACGCAATTGTGTATCAGACATGACACGCGTTGCAGTTTACCTTGTGGTATATCCTCTTGTACACTTGGGACTAATACTTTGTGTTTTCTCTCTCACTTCTTTAGAACAATTTAGAAATATGTTTGTGATTTAATACATAGTCCTTTTCCAAAAATCTAGTATTTGTGTTAACAATCACCCTTCGATCTTTTGGACTAAATAAATCATCACCCTTCATTTTTTTAGAATATCCCACAAACAGACAAACATTCATACGAATTATTGTTTCTAGGGCATACCCATAAAATGAATTTAATAATTTCAAATAACTCTTCATCTATCTAACCATTTCCTCAAGAGACTTTCTCTTATAAGGATTAAGTGTTGTGTTATTAATTACTATTTGTTGCATCTATAGTATAATATGATTTAAGAGTACAAATTGTCCACCAATGTACAACAACAGATTATAGCTCCATGCTTAATCAATATGACCTTGTCATTTAAATGAAATGCATTATCCATCCATAAATGCATAGAAACTAAAATCAAATTCTTTCTATGAAAACATACATAAAGATAATTTCTCAAAACCAAACATTTATTCATATCGTAAGATACATAAACAACTCCCATTGCAACAGCCACTACTCTCGTAGTATTACACATGTCCATAATAATAATCTCATCATCACTTAGTTACACGCTTTTTGTGATTCTGGTATCTACACACAAAGTGTCAATAGATGCCATCAGTAATCATGCTTCAACAACTAGTGAATGAGATACTAACTTTGTTCACATCTTGATGAAATTGGATTTTCTTTGCCACATGTTTTGTCAGAAGTTCCCCACCATATACAACCTCTCGTATTTCAGGTAGAACTTGCTCAAAACATCCAAGCTAAGTATGGAGAAATAAATTGATATAGGTTTTCCTCTCAATTTCTACTCCAAGCATTCCCAATTCATTCATCAACTTTTCCATGACCTCTTGCCTTTCTTACTTACTCAAGTATCTGAAGAGTCCCATGAGACCATCATATTTATATGAATTTCTCACCTCTCCACTAGAGACTTTAATAGGCATCATGGGACATCCTTAGTGAGAACACATTTATATTTTCTTAAGCAGTAAAATTCAAAATCCAGATCTGTTTCTATTTATCTAATTTTGACAAATTTCTTTTAGTCAACTATAAGTGAGATAAAACTATTAAAAATTCAGAGAATCACAAATAAATATACCGATCAAATCTTTGAATTTTATCCTTTTATATTGATTCCCTCAAAATAATATAAAAATAAAATTCACCGGCATCTCAAGCACCGTGAGTCTGCAAGCCACGTTAGTGTGGACATTTACAAACCCGAACACTTACAAGAGAAGGTTTTACCCATTAATTTTATTTGTCAACCTAACCTCATGACAAAATAATTAATAGTCAGTTCCTCTTTAGCCATGCAAATAATAGCAGTGACTCTGTTGGGGAGGATACTAATTATTTACATCTAAGTATAAACCATTATTTGATCCCAAGTCCACTGCCCAAGCTTATGTGCCTCACTGTTGGGGAAGTACACATGCGCTCAGATAACTTTCTACAACCATCAATTATATAAGTTTGTACCAGTGTACCGCATATAAGCTCATCCATTAGGGAGGAAGACACTATAGCCAACGCGCAAGTACATATGCATCATATTATAAACAATAATTATTTAAAGAAGTCTGTACCAGTGATCCGTGAATAAACTCATCAGTTAGGGAGGAAGGTACTATAACCGACGCGCAAGTTTATTCACATCACTTTACAAACCAATAATGGAGGCCGTGGGAATTATTTACCAATCCCCTCTCCCACTTAGTTATTTAATAACGAGTGTTTTTACATGTATATAATATTCAAAAATAAAATACTCAAATAAACATGCTATTATTATGGCAAATTAGGCAGTAAATCAAATAGCACATAAATATCAAACATATAATAATAATTGACAAAGAAACCAATTATAACAATTATATATAAGGAATAAAATAAATTTGCCAAAAAGGGAAGTAGTTGACTTGGTCACCACTCCAGCAATAACACATGTGACTTTCCCAACAAGTTGTATTTCTTAGGGCCCAAGTCAACATCCTCATGGTTTCACAGCAGTTGGACACGCGGAGAAAAATGGTGCCTCTCTAGCCTCTCTCTATGTCCACCGGAAAATTGCAGCTCGCCAGTAAGCTGCCTTTCAGCCACCGATCATGCAGCTTCACCTTTCCGGCCGTGAACACGAATAGCCACACATGGATATCCTGCAACCATGGTCTACGCTCAATCCCAGCCTTTACCCACTGGAAAAATGTGCTGTTGGAGATACCGCACTCTGGTGGTCGTGCCCTTCGCCTGGATTTCACCTGAAAAACACGCTAACCGTGGTCCACTGATTATTGCACCCTGAAAAAATAATTTTTGCTGGATTCTTGCAGCCGCAGTCAACTAATCATGACGTCCAATGCCGATGCCACCCACTGCCGGCTTCCACACCGACAGCAACTATTGGAAAGCCATTCTCCAAGCATTCGCAAAATGGCAAAGCTGCATTATTCGCCTCCAAAAATCCGAGAGACTTGTTGTACAGAATCTCAATCGAAAAGTTGGAAAGGCCCGCCTGGAACCAACTTGCATACTCGCTCTGAACAGGTCGAAGACTCGATCGGAAATAATGTGGGACTCACCAAAACTCACTAGGGACTCGCCCAGAAACTTGCAGGACCCAACCTGAAGCGATTATGACCCAATCATGATCACTGCTAACTCGATCATAAATTCGTTAGACTCGATCAGAGTCTTGTCTGGTTTCGATTGCGACCTTGCCTGCCCAGCCATTAAACACCGCCGCAATAGTAAATCTTGTGCATTCGTTCACTACAAGCCACTAACCATAGTGCAATACCTCTGCCATCGACGAGTTACTGCACATCGTAGCCGTGCAGTCGCCGACTGCCATTGTCCAAGGCTCATGCTGCCGTTCATGAAATCCATTCCTTTCGGCTTTCACACACCCTGATGATTACCCGCAGTGGTGCTGCCTCATTGATCAGACACCATGTGGCTTTCCGATAGCCACCTTTTACCAGCAGCAACTTGTGTTGCCATGCCTCCATGTCATCAATCATCATTGCTGTAATCCAACTTGCACAGTTGCGACTCTGCCATCATCGACAATCCAGCACTGTTCTATTGTGGTGGCCGTCTAATAGCTAATCATTACACCAATGTTCTACCGTTGGTCTGATCAGGCTCGCCAAACACCAGGTGTCCAGCGAATTAACCGCCAGCGCTACATCGATCACAACCATTTAGGCGCCATCGCCATGTGGGTTTGGCAAAACCCTAGCCTGCTTGATAGACCATTTCGACGTGCCTCATCATTTCCCAAAGCCGCCATCGCCGTTCATTGACTCATCCATGTGTGAATTCGACAAATAGAGTTTGTTGATTCTCACATACAGCCATTAACAATAAAGGGTATACATGTATAATAAAATAATTTCAGAAACCCTAATTGTATCATGCGATTATTACAGATTAAAACAAATAATCACACTTAGCCCAGCATCGATTAAGAATTATACAGGTATAATCAAAATACCAAAACTCTAATCAAACATGTGATTCCATTCCGAAAGGAAAACACATAATCACATAACCCAAGCCTAACATTTCATGCTTCACCAAGAAACCGAAGCTCTGATACCAATTGTTGGAATTCAATTATTTTGTTAATGTGAATTGTTAGGGTTTCATACATTTCTAACAAGCAGCGGAAGCATGAAGACAAGAAACGCATTACCTTTCACCAGGGTATGTTGGAGAAGATGAATTCTCGCCGGCAGCCTGCGCAGCCTTACGAGAATGGCAATAACTTTCTCATTCGATCTTCGATTGGGATGCTCTATGTGCTCAGACGATTCTCTTTTCCGTGGCTTTCTGTCAATTTATTACACGTTTGATTCTGAGGTCAGTTCGATTTTATAAAAATTATACAATAGGGTAGACAGAAGTAGCAAACGACCATCCGGTCTTCTGCTGTATTTCCAAATCCAATCTCGACGCCGTGTGGGTAACGATACTCAAGATCTTCTAAATCTGCTATTCACTCTCTATCTCACATATGTTAGGCGAAGAGTTTTAGGTTTAGAATAGCTGAGATGATATATATATGGGCTACAGCAGGGACCAGGAGGAGAAAATAGAGTTGGGCCTTCATTGGGCTTGAGTATCCAAGCTTAGCCCAAAGCTTATATTTAAGTCCAATAATAATAATATATACCACTAAAATATTATTATTGCACTACCGTTCTAATCCCAAAATTATGTTTTGGGCTCCTTCTTATTATGAGCCAGTTAGTCTTCCCATGTTTAAAATATACAATGTCCATTAATTAATTAAGTTACTGAAAACTCCATTAATTAATATCTCATCCAAGAGTAGTACCACTAAACCTCATTATCATGCAGGAATAAATCCACCTGCAGGGTTTACATGATAATCTTTATGAGCTTCTCAATGGGACATCATCAACCTATGTATGACACGGATTCCTTCTACAATCAACAGCACACCATAGAGACAACACTATTTCCCAACTCACTGAATTTGTTGATTTAATTACATGTTAATCTCACCCATTGATGAATCAAAGAAATACATATTGCCTTACGTGTCGAGGTTATTGTATAAGGATTAAGAGCACGAACATCTATAATAACTGAGATCAAGTTCTTCTATAAGTCAGTATAAGTCGAACAATCTCAAGAGGTCCAACTCAATACACACAAGTGACTAATGTGATTCTATAGTCAAGACAAACTATTATCAAATCACACTACAACCATCCCGATAGAGAGTCCCAGTCTATCTCTATTGTGACCATATGTTTATACTTTATAAGAAAACTGATAATATGATCTTCCGCGTGTTGTGCACAACATATTATCTACAGTATAAAGTAAGTGGACTATTGCATCGTACATATAAATAAATTTTAAGATCAATCATTTGATCATATGATTCTCATTTCAAATTAATTGTTTAAACGTTGTTCATACAAAAGGCTAGACTTTTATTATACAATCCCACAGGATACCCGTGGGTTGCCCATGATTGGCCATTCTCATTGCCTAGGATTGCCTAGTATTACCCACAATTGTTGCCTACAATTTTCTACGATTGCCCATGGTTGCCCATGCCCATTGCCTAGGATTGCCCAAGGGGGTTGCACATAGTTTACCCACGATTGCCCACACTTGTTGTCTATGGGTTGCCCTTGATTGCCCATGGGGGTTGCCCCCGATTGCACATGCTCGTTGCCTAGGATTGCTTATAATTGCCCACGGGGGTCTCCCATAGTTTGCCGATGATTGAACATGCCTATTTCCTTGGTTTGCCCACGATTGCCCATGCCAGTTACTTAAGATTGCCCACGGGAGTTGCACATGGTTTGCCCACTATTTCCCAAGCTTGTTGCCTAGGATAGCCTAGGATTGCACATGGGTTACCCACAATTGCCAACGCATGTTGCCTATGCAATATTGGCAACACCCGTTGCCTAGGATTGCCCATGGGGGTTGTCCGTGATTGCCACGCTCATTGCCAATGGGTTTCTCTCGATTGCCAATGCCGTTGCCTAAGAATGACCATGCCCGATGAGTAGGATTATGCATAGCCATTGCCTAGGATTGCCCACGGGGGTTGCCCACGAATGCCCATGGGAGTTGTCCACGATTGCCAATGCACGTTGCCTAGGATTGCGCAATATTGCACATACCCATTGCCTAGGATTGCCCATGGGGGTTGCCCTTGGGTTTCTCACGATTGCCAATGTTGTTGCCTAAGAATGCTCATGCCCGTTGCGTAGGATTGCCCACGGGGTTGCCTATTGGTTGCCCAAGATTACCCTTGTCTATTGGCTAGGATTGCCCACACCCATAGCCTAGGATTACCCACGGGGATTGCCGATGGATTTCTAACGATTGCCCACGCCCGTTACCTAGGATTGCCTAGTATCGCCCATGCCCGTTGAGAAGGATTACCTTGGATTGCCCAAGAGGATTACCCACGATTGCCTATGTCCGTCGCCTAAGATTGCCCATGGTGGTTTCCCATGGGCAGCCCATGATTGCCCATGCCCGTTTCCTAGTATTGCCCACGCCCATTGCCTAGGAGTTCCCACGATTGCCTGTGGTTTACCAATGAATGCCCACGCCCATTGCCTAGGATTTCCTAGGGGAATTGCCCATGGGTTTCCGATGATTGCCTATAGGTGTTGCCCATGGGTTGCCCACGACTGCCCATGGGGATAGTACGTTGGTTGCTCAAGATTGCCCACGCCCATTATCTATGATTGCCTAGTATTGCCTATGCTTTTGCCTAGAATTGCCTTGTATTGCACATTTGGGTTGCCCATGGTTCACCGACGATTGCCCAAGCCCATTGCCTGGAATTGCCCATAATTGTCGATGCCCGTTGCCTAAGATTGCCCACGGGGGTTGCCCGCTATTGCCCACGCCCATCACCTAGAATAGCTTATGATTGCCCACGATTACCCACGGGTGTTGCCCATGGGTTGCCCATGATTGCCCATGCACGTTGCCTATGATTGCCTAAAGGGGTTGCCCAATGGTTGCTCACAATTACCCACGGGGTTTGCCCATTATTGCCCACGGGAGTTGCCCTTGGGTTGCTAAGGATTGCTTATGTCCGTTGCCTAGGTTTGTCTAGGATTGCCCTCACCTGATGCCTAGGATTGTCCCCATGGGTTGCCCACGATTGCACACGGTTGTTGTTTATGATTGCCTTAGATTACTAACAGTGGTTGCCATGGGTTTTCCATGATTTCCCACGAGGATTGCCCATGGGTTGCCCACGATTTCCCCCAGGGGTTACCCCTGGGTTGCTCACGATCGCCCATGCTTGTTCTCTTGGATTGCCAAGGATTGTCCACCGATAATGCCAATAGGTTGCTCACGATTGCCTGCAGGGGTTGCCCATGAGTTGTCCACGATTGCCTAGGGGGGTTGCCCATGGGTTGCCCACGATTGCTTAAGATTGCACACGCCCGTTGCCTAGGATTGCCCACGCCCATTTCCTAGTATTGCCTAAGATTGCCCATGGCTGTTGCCTAGGATTTCCTAGGATTGCCAAGGGGGTTTCCCATGGTTTGCCAACGATTTCCAACGGGGGTTGCCCATGGGTTGCCCATGATTTCTCATGCTCATTGTCTAGTTTTGCCCACTATTGCCCACGAGGGTTTCCCACGATTTCCCATGCCCGTTGCCAACAAGTAGGATTTTTCTATGCCGGATTGAATGGGAGTGAACGAATGCTTTTTGATGCTTAGTCGGGAGGTTCTATATTGGGGCAAACTCCAGATAGAACTATTGCTATATGTGAAGAGATTGCTTTGAATGCGGGTCAATGGTCTATGGATCGAGTTCCGGGTATGTATGAAAGGGAGAGAATAGCTAAGTTGGAAGAAGTGTGCTTGCAACAACTGAAAAAGGTGGAGGTGCCTAAGAAAGATATGATTGACAAGGCCAATCACGGAGATACTTAAGAGGATGAATGCTAATTTGCAAGTTTCTCTAAACTCTACACCTATGGTGAATAAACAAATGCTTCCAAATCCTCAACAAGGTGTGCCTTTATCTTTGATGAATCAACAAGTGTTTTCAAATCCTCAACAAGGCATGTCTTTGCCTAATATGGGTCAATCTTCTCAAAGTTGTCAAATGCCTACATCTATGTCTCAACAAGGTATGTCCTCTAATTTTGGAATTCAAGATACTTGGTGTCCACCAGAGATGTCACTTGAGGAAGTTGCCTTCATGCAAGGAAGGAACTTTCAAGAAAATTATGGTGGTAACTTTGGTAATCATAGAGGGGGATATCCACAAAGGCAAGGAGGATGGGGGTAAGGTAATTTTCAAGGAAATTTCAATCAACCTCATAGGTATGAGAATTTGTCATATGGGAATCAAGGGAATGCCTTAGTCTTCCGCCGGACACTAATCCGGGAAAAAAAGCTCCAAATGGTGAAGGGAAGCCTACAATGGAGGATCAAATGACCAAGATGTTTGACTATATGAAGCAAAGAGATGAAGTGATTGATAAGAGGTTTAAAACATTGGAATCACAAATGAGCCAAATGGCAAGTGAAAAGGGAGATGTTCATCGTCAAGGGAAGTTTCCATCTACAACCATCACTAATCCTATAGAGCGATGTAAGGCTATTGAACTTCGTAATGGAAAAAATACGATGGGCCTTCTATATTGATAGAAGTAGAGGAAGTAGAGTATGAACTTGAGCCTAAAAAAATACGATGGGCCTTCTATATTGACGGAAGTAGAGGAAGTAGAGTATGAACTTGAGCCTATGGAAAGAGTGGATAAAGAAGGAAAAGAGAAAGAAGTTGAAATTGTTGAAAAAGATGAAAATACCCCTACACTTGAAGAAGAAAAAGTGATGTCTCCAAAGAAATGAGAAAGATGTAGAGAAGCAAAACGTAAAGAGAGAGAAGAGATGTTTGAAAGAAATGAATGGGAAATACCTAAGTTGCCCATTGCAATCTCATTCCCACAAAGATGCTTGAGAAAGGGATTAGAAGAAAAATTTGCCAAGTTTGTTGAGATGTTGAAGAAGATACATATAAACATTCCTTTTGCAGATGCTTTGCTTCCAATGCCCAACTATTCCAAGTTTTTAAAGGATATCTTATCAAAGAAAAGAATCTTAGGTGAGTTTGAAATAGTGAACTTAATGGAGGAGTGTAGTGCTATCTTGCAAACGAAAGTTCCTCCTATATTGAAAGATCCGAGGAGTTTCACTATTCCATGTGAGATGGGAGAGCATGAGAAATACAAAGCTTTATGTAATTTGGGGGCTAGCATTAATTTGATGCCCTTGTCAATTTTCAAAAAGTTGGGTATTGGTGAGGTCAAACCGACATCGGTCACACTTCAATTAGCCTACCGGTCTTTGACACACCCAAAAGGAATTGTGGAAGATGTTTTGGTCAAAGTTGACAAGTTTATGTTTCCCATTGATTTTGTGGTACTTTATATGGATGAAGATGCTAATGTCTCATTGATACTTGGGTGTCCGTTTCTTGCCACGAGGAAAACATTAATAGATGTGGAGAAAGGGAGCTAACTTTAAGGGTGAATGATGAAAAAGTGATATTTTCATTAAAGGAAACTATGAGGTATCCGAGGAACAAGGAGGAATGTAGAAGATTGAAGTCGCAGACAACATTGTTGAAGAGCATATGTATCATCTTCATTCCAAGGATCCATTGGAAATTATCATAAGCCACTCTTACTCTAGTAGCTCTATAAAATCTAACTCTTCTTTTTGTTTAGAAAATGATGAAGTAATTAATGAATTGCATTGTTTGAATGCTTGTAGGGAAATCACAAGTGAGGAAGCAAAGGAACCTAAAGTGGAGAAACTTGATGAGGAACCAAAAGAAGAAGTGCAAGAGGAGAAGAAGGTAGAGTTGAAACCATTACCAGAGCATTTGAAGTATGCTTACTTGAAAGAGAATGAGACATGTCTGGTAATTGTATCTTATTACCTTAATGATTTAGAATTGGAAAAGTTGTTAAGAGTTTTAGGAGAGCATAAATCTTCTATTGGTTGGAGTATAAAAGACTTGAAAGGTATAAGTACTTCTTTGTGTATACATAGGATTCATTTGATTGATGAATTGATGATGAGAAGTCATGTGTGCAAAACCAAAGTAGATTGAATCTTATATTGCAAGAATTGGTAAGAAAAGAGGTGTTAAAACGGCTTGATGCAGAAATTATCTTTCTAATTAGTGATAGTCAATACGTGAGTCCTTTACATATAGTGGCTAAAAAGGGTGGTATGAAAATTGTTCGATCGGATACAAATGAAATAATTGCCACCCAAACTATCACAGGTTGGAGAGTATGTGGTGATTATCGTAAATTGAATGAAAATACTCATAAAGATCATTTTTCATTGACATTTATAGACCAAATGTTGGATCGACTTGCGGGGCATGAGTACTATTATTTTCTTGATGGGTATTCTGGGTACAATCAAATATTGATTGCCCGGAAGACCAAGAGAAGACAACATTCACATGTCCTTATGGTACGTTTGCATTTAGAATGATGCCTTTTGGTCTATGTAATGCCCCTGCCACTTTTCAGCATTGTATGATGTCTATCTTCGATGGTTTAATTGAAAATATTATCGAGGTATTTATGGATGATTTTTCCATGTATGGTTCCTCTTATGATATTTGCTTGACTAATCTCACTATTGTGTTGCAGAAGTGTGAAGAATCGAATCTTGTGCTAAATTGGGAAAAATATCACTTTATGGTGACCGATGGGATAGTCTTGGGACATCATATTTCAAAGCATGGTTTAAAAGTGGATAGAGCTAAAGTGATAGCCATAGAACGTCTTCCCCCTCCTACTAGTGAGAAGGGGGTGAGATCGTTCTTAGGTCATGAGGGCTTTTATAGACGCTTCATTAAGGATTTTTCAAAAATTGCTAAACCTCTTTGTGAACTACTTGAAAAAGATTGTCCATTTAACTTCAATGATGAATGTCGTGTCTCTTTTCAGGTGCTCAAAGATGCTCTTACTTCTTCTCCAATACTCGTTATCTTGGATTAGAGCCCATAATTTGAATTGCATTGTGATGCTAGCGATCAATCCGTAGGAGTGGTGTAGGGGCAAATGAGGGAGAAAAATGTTAGAGTAATCTATTATGCCTCAAAGACATTTAATTCATGCCAAGTTAATTACACCACAATAGAGAAGGAATTTTTAGCCGTCGTGTATGCTTTTGAGAAGTTTCGGCCGTACTTGGTTGGAACACAAACTATTGTCTACACGGATCACGTGGCCATAAAATACCTAATGAGTAAGAAAGATACTAAACCTTGTTTAATCCGTTGGGTGTTACTTTTGCAAGAATTTGATGTGGTTATCAAGGATAAAAAAAAGCATGCAAAATGTGATTGCGGATCATTTGTCTAGATTGGAAAATGGAGCAGAGAAGGAAGACACGAAGCCGATAGGGGATGAGTTCTGAATGAGGAAATTCTTCAAATTCATGTTGAGCAAGTTTGTACTCTCATGGTGAATGCACAACCTTGGTATGCCGATTATGTCAACTTTCTTGTGTGTGGAATCAAGCCCACGTTGTTAAATGAGTATAAGGTAAAAAGCTTTATTTTGAAGTAAAGAAATATGTGTGGGATGAGCCCTTTTTATTTAATATTTGCAATGATGGAGTCATAAGAAGGTGTGTGGCCAATGAAGAAGTCGTGGGGATTCTTGTGCTATGTCATTCGTCTTTGTGTGGGGGCCATTTTGGTCATCAAAAGATGGGGGGTAAGATTTTGCAATCGGGTTTTTATTGGCCTACATTGTTCAAAGATGCAAAGAAGTTTGTGGCTAAGTGTGATAGATGCCAAAGAGTAGGGGGAATAGGTAAGAATGATGAGATGCCAATGAGCTTAAGAATTGATGAGGAAATTTTTTATGTTTGGGGTATTGATATCATGAGACCATTTCCCTCGTCTCAAGGATATATGTATATCTTGCTAGCCGTGGATTATGTGTCCAAGTGGGTGGAGGCAATCCCCAATAAGACAAATGATGCTTTTATTGTGCAAAGAATCTTGAAAATGAATATTTTTGCTAGTTTTGGAGTTCCACATGCTTTAGTGAGTGATGGAGGGTCTCATTTTGTAAATAAGTTGATAGAAGGATTGTTGAAGAGATATGGAGTGAAGCATCGAGTGGCTACACCTTACCACCTCAAGAAAATGAATCGGCGGAGGTTTCCAACCATCAAATCAAGTTAGTGTTGGAGAAGACAATCAATGGGGAGGGGAAGGATTGGTTGGAGAAGCTTGACGATGCCTTATGGGCATATCGAATGGCTTTTAAGACTATCCTTGGAGTGTCACCGTATCAATTGGTTTATAGAAAGGCTTGCCATCTTTTCGCGGAGTTGAAAACCGTGCGTTGTGGGCTATTAAACGCCTTAATATGAATTAAGAGGAGAGTGGTCAAGAAAGGTTGTTGAAATTGGTTGAGTTAGATGAGTTTAGAGGAAGAGCATTTGATAACTCAATCATCTACAAAGAGAATATGAAGATATGGCATGATGCTAAGATAAAGGAAAAGACATTTGCTCCCACGGATAAAGTTCTTGTATTCAATTCGAGGCTTAAGTTGTCCTCGAAAAGCTCAAGTCTAAATGGATGGGACCGTATGAAGTGCTTGAGGTGTTGAGTGGAAATACATTGAAGCTTAAGGATCTTAATAATGAGTTTGTGGTAAATAGTTATCGGGTTTAACATTACATATCTCCATCTCAAAAGGAGATTGTGTGTGAATATCCTCTCTTCTTGAACTTCTTTGATTGTTTAGTAGTGTAGATTTTTTTTTTCTTTTTGTTTTTAATTGTTTTCTTGTATATTTGGTATGTAGGTGGTGAAGCTCATGGAGAAAAAGTGACCAAGGTGCTATAGGTGGAATGAAAATGTATGTCACACCACTCTTTACGAACATAAATTTTAACACTTGTGTTAATTTAAGTTTGGGGGGGTGTGTGGTGGTCATACTTGGATTTTGGAATGTGCACATAAGTCATCACAAGGTAACTTCATGAGGTCATTGGTGGAAACTATAAGGGTAAGTCTCACCACTTTTTGCAAACTTAATTCTCAACTTGTTTCAATTTAAGTTTGGGGGGAGAGTGCATGATGTGACTCACCACTTGTATATGCTTGATATATCATGTGTGTTTATACTGTCTTGTTGCAAAATGGGTCAATTTTGAACTTTTTCGCATGAGTTAGGATTACCTTGGTATGTTTGGAGGTGTTAAAGTGCATGATAGTCCGTTATTTGATCATAATTATAGTCTTAATGCTTTGAGGTATTTTTGAGCATAACAGGGTGTTTGAGAAGTACAAAAATAGGATAAATGGCTACACGAGCCGTGTTTAGTACACGGCCCTGTAAGGATTGGCCATGTACTGACATCAGAAGATACTACTCGCCCAGAGTCGAGAGCGTGCTCCAAACTCAAGCCATCCAGTGGATAAAAATATGGGCTGTGTGCAAAACACAGCTCTATAACACACAGCCGTGCTCGAGCACTAGAAAATTATACACGGCCACGACTGAGGCCATGTAACATAGCACGACCTGTGTATTTTCTAAAGGCAGAATTTAAAATCAAGAATTACGAAATAGTTTGCACACTCTCTCCACTCTGTACGCAATGAGAATTTCGATTCCAAGTCCAAATTGACCTCATTCTTCACCCATTGTTCGTAAATCTCCATTGGAAAGGTTAGTAGAGTGATTGAGAGTGAATTTCTTCAAATTTCAACATCAAAAACACTCATTCAAGTCCAAAAATTGCAGGTATGTTTTTTGAACCCTAGTTTTTCAATTGAAGGGTGAATCTCGAAATTCTTATGTGGGCTTTGAATGAAAGCATGCTTGAAGCATAACTAAGAATGTGAAACAAGGATTTGCAATTTTTAATTGATGAATTGAGTACATTGTGAAAGAATTAGGGTTCATGAGAAAGTTGAATTTGGGGATTTGTGAGTATGATTGAAAAAGATGCATATGTTGTTGCAAATTGAATTATCATGCTTATAAAATGCTTAAATTGTAGTAAAATAGGCTTAGGTGTTGATGATTTGGGCATGAAGCAATGTGGATTTTATTTTTAAAAGTATATTTAAATGTTGTGCATGCCAAGTGTTTGATGAAATACCTAAGTGAAAATTTTGTCTAATTTTGAGATCATATGTTCATAGTGATTAGTGATGGATTAATTTAGAACTTGTATGAGAAAAAAACATGTACAAGCATGATACAAATTGAGGTGTAAGTTCATGGATAATCGGAAGGAATGATAGTGAAGTTGTAATATTTGAGGTGAGGCTTGAAGCTTTAATGATACGAATGTGTAATGTTAATGCATTACACATTTCTAATGATGAAATTGAATGTAACTTGAAGCATTGTCGTAAATTTTAGTTGGCCGAGAGAAGAGTGAGACAAAGGAATGAGGACTTTATCATTGTTACCGTTCTGGGGGAACTAGCTAACCTTGATGCTAAATTAATGGAAGATGGGATTCATTCAGAATACGTACTTTGGGGTCAAATTTAAAGAGGATTTGGGAAAGTATGTGCTTCATTGGCAAACACTAGCCCCCAAGATTAAGCCAACCCGATTCCAAGACATAACAACACTGGAAGGGTTAGGAATAGAAGAAGATTTGAGGAAGTTGTTTAGGTTTTCACAGATGGAAGCATTTTTTTATAAAAGGTCCCCTACTTACTACCATCTAACCGCTTAGTTCATAAGTATATTTCAAGTGAAGAAGGATAGGAATAAGTTCTCCATTTCGGTTACATTTCAGCTGGATAATGTGATGAGGAGAGAGATTCCTCTACACATCCTTAATCAATTCTTTGGATGTCCACCATGTGAGGATGATAGAACCTTTTATGTAGGTGGGGGCTTTAATCAGCAAGAATGGTGGAAGAGTTTGGTGAATGATGGGACAGAGCAAGCAGGATATGTTCCCAGTGCCTCGAAAGGAACTGCAATAAGGAATCCAGTCATGAGATACTTAGAGAAGATTGTCTCGAACACTATCTTAGGGAGATTTGAAAGTGGAACAGTGGGAGAGAAACAACTATATATCATGTACTGCATTTATAATGAGCTACCACTGAATGTTGTAGTGCATTTTGTACAATATGCGGAGTAAGTTGCTAAGAGACAAACTTCTCAAGGATTGATGTTAGGATTTATGATTACTATGATAGCTCAAGGATTGGGAGTGAATCTTGCAGGAACGGAAAATAGAATGGTGAGCGAAGGGTTGAATTACCATCAATTGATGAGATTGGAATTTTTATCTGTGGTTGCAAACCAATACTGCTTAAGGCAAGAAAAAAGGGCTCCATTTTCTTTGCCAGCTACAGAGCTCACTACAGTGTACACTCAAAGAAGGTTTGCAAATTTGGCAATGGCTAGTGCTAATCACTCCAGGGTTGTAAGAGTATTTTATAGAATAAACAGAGAGGAAGTGAAAGAGGTTCTCCGACAGATTAAGGTTGCAGAGAAACGCGAGCTAGCTAATTTGAGAGCTGAGCTGGTCCCTATGGAAGGAGACAAGGAGGAGCCACCACATCATCAAGTGGAGTTCGTTGAGCAAGCCCCTGAGCCACCACAGTTTGAGGAGGAAGAGCAGCAGCAGCAACCACCAATGGGCCCCGAACATAAAAATGATCAATGGAACTACATGATGGATGAAGTGAGAGAGATGAGGCGTGTGCAGCAGACATATGGAGCACAGATGAGGGAGATCCGAGAGGTACATCAGGAGCATGGAATGCATATTCAAGAACTTCGAGCTGGAGAGCATCGTAGGGAGTACTACGAGGAGCAGTCGCGGGTGCACTCGAACAACATGGAAGAGATGATGACGATGATGTTCAACTTCCAATTTCCAGCATCACCTCGTGCTTACAAACCATGGAATGCCTACAATCCACCTCCACCTCTGAAGCTATGAGGGAGTCTATTAGTGCTTATCACTTCTAGCAGTTCATTTGGGGAATGTTAAATTTAATTTGATTTGTTAAGATTTGGATTAGATTGTACTTAATTATTTTATTTTTGGGAGGTTTTACTTTTGTACTTATTTTTGTTTTATGCGGTTTATTTTCTTTTATTTTTGGTATTTTAGTTTGATTTTCATAATTTGAATGTGATGGGAAGTTGAGCTTACTTGTTATTGATGGTGAATTTATGTGCTTTGGATTCTTGAGATGAATAATTTTGGTCATGTATGTTATATGTTTTGTGATGTTTTTAATTTGTTGAACTTTTGCTTGTGTTATGTTTGAATTTTTTTTTTGTATAGGGTGGTTTGGTGGCATGTTTTGGGAAGTGTTACATGTTTTTGAATATGAGCTATGATGTATTATTTGTGATAGGTGATGGCAAGTATGATAAGGATTTCTACTAGTTAAAATTGTGACATAAATTGCATAATTTGTTCAATTTCGAGAAATATGAAGGGTAATTGTGTTTCTTTTTGGGTTTACGCAAAAGCTTGTGAGATTTGAGCCTCAACCGTGCCTCGATAGTTAATTCTTGATAAGAGGACCAGTTGAACTTAGACAAACTAGAATTTTCTCATGGACTATAGGAACGAAGCCCGAATGGTGGATATTTGTGACATGATCTTAGGTCATCCTTGATAAGTGAAGTCATAGCCATAAAATTCATTACCCAGACATCATCCCTAGTTAGCCAATTTGAGCCTATAAGCCTTTTCTTTATGATTTAAGCACCATACAATCCTTGAAAACCAACTTAAGCCTTATACATATAACCTTGGTGTGGGTGATTGAGGAGATGATAGTCTACAAGGGAAGATGTCGAAAAATGTGCAAGTAAATGGAAGAAAGGGTGAATCAAGAAAAGGATGAAAGAGATCAATTTAAAAGCAAATGCAACTTCAATAAAAAGTGAAAAATGAGCAAAATCATAAAATATGCTCAAGGAATACAAATGTCAAAGAAAAGAAGTATGTCATTCAAAAGAAGCTCAATGAATCCATGATATGTTGTTTAGTATTTGTAAATATGTGAAAAAGTGAGGAAGATTGTAAGTGAAGATGTTGGAGAAAGGAATCATCTATTCGATTATCTACATTTGAATAGTCATTATAATCTAAATTCTTCCTACCCTACAAATGAGCCTAAACATTACATCCAAAGATAAAAACCTATTTGATCACATTTTGAAACTAGGGTGGCTTGTGAACATAGTCCATGAGCAAGCCTATGGTGAGTCGGTTCTAACTGGTTGACAAGTGTTGTTCAAACCCTACTTCATAGAGTGTTGAGTGGATGTGATATCCTATAAGAGGCTTGGATCAAAAGGAACTTGATTACTCTTTTGTTTTCTTGAGTTTGAACTTTTTACCCTTTTATGTTATGAGTTTGATGTTGTAGGAATACTTAATGTGATTTTGTAGTCCTTATCATTTGTGATGTGTTGTGGTTTATATTCATTAGGTATTTACCTAGGTGAAAATTACTCCTCTTGATTATTATATTTCATTGTTCGAGGACGAACAACACTAAGTTTGGGGGGTTGATCGTAGTCATTTTCACATAGATTTTAGTATCTTTACTTGTGGGTTTTTGGATGTTTTTATCCATATTTGTGTAACTTTTGGTGGAGTATTATGTAATTAGGCGAAATGTGGTATGGATTGATAGAAATGTGTAAATGAGTTTAAATATGTGTAAAACAAGTAAAGAAATGGAGAAAAATAGAATCGGGAGCAAAACGGAGAAGGAAGAACAGGGCACACTAGGACATGCCCCGCGTGCGAAACACGGGCCTGTCCGAGGTAGCCATGTTCAAGCATCAGAATGCATGAAACGCCGAGGAGAAGGTCATGTTCCGGCGCACGAGTTGTACTCTAGCACACGCCCCGCGTGTGGAACATGGGCCTGTTCGAGAAGGCCGTGCGCAATCATCAGAAAATGTTACACGTGGGAGAGGTCGTGCGCCGCTACACGAGTCATGTCTAGGAACGCAAAGAACATGCTGAACTGTGTGTGCACTACACGAGCATTGTGCTGTTACACGACCCGTGTAGGTGCAAAATGCAGTTTGAATTTTAGAATATTCCGAAAGCTTCTAGAAGGTCCCTAAGTCATATAAAAGGCTAATTTGTGCGAAATTGAAGGAGAGGATCACACAAGGGAAGTCTTGTATAATTTAGAAGCTGAAAGCATCAATGATTGAATAATTTAGCATTTTGGAAAGAAGGAAGGCCATCTTCATAAAAGGGAAGCCAATATACTTTTCAATTATTGATTTTCTTCTTATTTTTGCTCAAATGGAGCAAGCCTTTGAATTTATTGATTTAAACACAATGTGTAGTGGCTAATCCTATAGTAGGGCTAATCATGTGATTGGTTAAGAATAATGCTAGATATATAGGATTTGAGATGTTGAATTGAGTTAATTTTGGAATTCCTTTTATTATTAATGAATCATGTTTCATTTCAATACTTGTGTGATTAAATTCTCTATTCATAGTGTTAGGATGATCATTCCAATATTATGGTTAGTGGTTTAATTGAATCATAATTGAGATGTGCATGCATGTTAGTGTTAGGGGAGGTAAGTCATACTGTTCTTATGCTTAGAAAATTCATAGGGAGACACTTTAGAAATTGAGTGAAAAGAACCAAACTTATGATCATAGTATTTTAACAGAATTGAGAGTAAGAACAATCTTAGGAGATTTAGACTTGTCAAAGAGTTGAGAACCTAATTGCCTTGGCATAGGGATTAGGGGTAAAAACGAGATTGCTTTTAGTCCATAATTAATAAAGTTCAATATTATGAGTCATACATATCTAGCTAGTTTCTTAATCATGAGTATGATTAGCCTTGCTCTTTTCTTAAGTACATTCTATACACATTCCATTCATCTTATCACTTGTTGATATTTGATATATTTATTTGTTAATTGATTTCTAAGTTAATTGATTATAATCATAAGTAGTATAAAAACCAAACCTTCAATCTTGTCACTCTTACAAAGCACAATCAATGACAAATCCGGATACAACTCTAAGTTTACTTTCCCTTGGGACGACACACTTATAAATTTTGTTAATTGGTCACACATATTCAACAACGATAGAGTCTCTTACTCTAATTCATTATGATACTAAAAATGAGACTAAGAACACCCACGCCCGTTGCCTAGAATTACACATGCCCATTGCCTAGGACTGCCTACGGGGGTTATGCATGGGTTGCCAATGATTGCCACACATGTTTCCCATGGGTTACCTATGATTGCCCATGGGGTTGCCCACGATTGCCAACGTCTGTTGCCTAGGACTATTGATGAGAGTGATAATTCAAGTATTTTGAGCTCTGATTTATGTTAAAATTAAGGATGATTAGGTCTATAATCAAGCAAATCGGGATGTTTATAGAAAAGTCATGAATCAGCTGCTACTGAGGCTATTTGAGCATATTTATATAGAAAAACCGATCAAACTGCTCAGAATAAAAAAATACGATTTTTGAGGTGCCGCTCGACCGAGGAGGAGCCACTCAACCAAGCTATGTTGGTCGAGCAAGATTGGATTTGATCGAGCGAGGTATCGAATAGAGCTTCATCTTACAAAGAAGTCGCTCGATCGCCACTCAACCAAGCTCGAGGCTGCGCAACCTAGCCATTTTGGTCGGCGGGGACACATTGTTTTATTTTTTGTAATTTCGAACCTTCAGTGCATGTTTTGGCATGTTTTCCAAGAAAAGCCCAGTAAAAGTCCGTAAGAAGGGTTTACAAGTATAAAAAGGGATACATATCACATCAAGAAGAGTGTTAGATTCCACATCCATCCTACACCACATCCAAACCCTAACTCCATCCGCAGGTGCTGTAGAGAGAGATTCATGCAGCGAATCAAGTGAGAACCAAGTAAAAGCGACGGAGCGAAAAGCGACGGCACCAACATCTAGGGTTTATTTCACAATGCCAACCTAGCCTCTAAAGCAGAATTATCACTTTGAGTATGAGAAGAGGAATTCTCCAAACTACAACCTACTTGATCGGAAAAGAGTCGATACTGATCCAGGATATTAATAGAGGAAGCAACAATGGACACGGCAGCCTCGACCCATAGATGATAGTCCAATTAGGGTAGAGGGAAGTATGCTACAGTCAATGTCTCAGCGTGCATGCTTAGCCACTAGGAGGTAGATTCCATCAACAAACCCCCTTTTCCCCAGCTCTTCAAATTTGGGCTCTATGACAATCCCTTTACCTTTTTTTTGCCCCTTTGAGCAGGAACTTAATCAGTGTTTTCATCTTCGAAAAAGGAGTTGGTAGGGTTAATATCATCAATTGGGGCATGATCAATAGAAGCAGCGTCATTTAGATTTTAGTAGCGGATGGAGCAGGTCAATATTTATATCTAGGACAATGGGAGAAACACTATCAGCGGCAGGACCAATCATCATATCATAATATTCATTATCATTGGAATCATCAATCAGAGGACTTGAGAGAAAGTAAGAACTCATCGGGTTAGGAACCATTAGTGGCAAGGAAGCACGAAGAGATGCGACATATCTCTTTTAATTCCCTAAGATCAGCGGAAAAGTCATCAACAGGGAAGAACGATGGGGAACTATGCTTGAAGGTGCCCCGATGGTGAGCTCCAATGAGTAATGGCATGGCACACTCAGTATAATCCAAAGGGGGTAAATACCCTCGTAGTGGCCACTATCGAATCCTCTGCCCTCTCCCTCGGAAGAGAAAGCGGATCCAGATTCTCAACATGGTCGAACCCAGAGGGTAACTTTTCTTCCAACTTGAAGTCACCAGAGCAAAAAAAACAAGCATTCCAAATAACTCTCACCACTGGAAGAAGTGGAATTGAAAAGTACTCAAAAACATACATGCCATCTTCATCATCAGAAAACAGGAATACACGCTTGTGACAGGTAATAGAAGAACCAGCTATAGAAACAGTAGCACCAATAGGGGATAGGGCATCTGATCTTCGTTATTTTTACCTGGATTTTGTGTTGTTTTTGTGTGCCTTTTCGTTCTTCTATTTTGTATTTTTGTATCTTTTTCTATCATATTTTGAGAATTGAGGATTAATGAAAAGGAGGCATTTTCATGTTTTTGAATAGGTGACTATGAAGATAAATGGTGAAGAAAAACATGAAGAATGTAGAAAGTTATAATTAGAAAATTAGCAAAAGGACGTAAAAATACGACTGTGTTTTTATGTTGGACCCATGTTTTTTGCAAAGTGATCGATGTCCAGAGAGCTGATGAAATTATATAAAAACATCGGTGGAATAAGAAAACACAACCGTGTTTTCTTACTATTCGATAAAAAATCATGTTTAAGGTTATAAAAGGTGCAGATTCGATAAATCGTGTTTTTATGCAAAAGTACCAAAATTCAAGTACGATTTCCAGGTTTTCCAAGGGGTATAAATACCCCCAATTTCAATATTTGCACAAGATTTCGTAGGGTTTTTGCTGGACACATACCTCACACATCATCATCTTCATCCATACTTCATCCATATCTGTTGGCGTTCGATCATGTGGTTAGGGTGAACCATTAGAGTTCCATGTAAACTAGATCAACGGAAGCAAAAAATCAAAGTCTACAATACCTTTCACCAGGGTTTGTTGTTGAAGAACTGCAGAGAACGACCTTTTGATCTCCTGCTGTATTCCCTAAGTTCAATCCTGGTATTGTGTGAGCAACAATCCTCGGGATCTTCTCAATCTGCTCCAAACCTCTTTTCACGTCAAAACAGGTGCAAGACTAGGGTTCTAGAAGGCTGAGACAACTTATATATGGGCTACAGCAGGGACCAGAAGGAAAATTAGAGTTGGAACTCCATTGGGCTTAAGTATCAAAGCTTAGCCCAAAGCTTATACTTAAGTCCAATAATAAATATATAGTCCACTAAAATATTATTACTGCACTGCCGCTCCAATCCCATAATTATGTTATGGCCTCTTTCTTATTATGAGCCCGACAGTCTCCCCATGTTTAAGATATACAATGCCCATCAATTAATTAAGTTACTGACAACTCAAATTAATTAATATCTCATCCGAGAGTAGTACCACTCAACCTTATTATCATGTCGGAATTAATCCACTTGCAAGATTTACATGATAAACCTTATGAGCTCCTCAAGGGGACATCATCAATCTATATCGGACACGGATTCCTTCTACAATCAATAGCGCACCATAGAGACTGCACTACTTCCCAACTCACCTAGTTTGTTGATTTAATACATATAAATCTTACCCTTGATGAATCAAAGAAATATATACTGCCTTATGTGTTGTCGTTATTGTATAGGGATTAAGAGTATGAACATCCATAACAACTAAGATCAAGTTCTCCTATATAGACAGCACAAGTCGAACGATCCCAAGCGGTCCTGCTCAATACACACAAAGCGTACTAATGTGATTCTATAGTCAAGACAAACAAATACCAAATCACACTACAACCATATCGATAGATAGTCCCCTTCTATCCCGGTTGTGAGCATCTGTTTATACTTTACAAGAAAACTGATAATATGATCTTTCACGTATTGTTGCACAACATATCATCTACAATATAAAGTAAATGGACTTTTGCACAAACATATAAATAAATTATAATATGCAAAATATTTGATCATATGATTCTCATTTCAAATAAATTGTTAAAACATTATTTCATACAAAAGTCAGACTTTTAGTATACAATCTAACAATATCCCACTTATACTAAAAGGGCTACGCCGCCATATCTGCTGACACGCATCTAATCCCTATTCCTTCTACAAGCCCATCGAACGCTTTCACTGGGAGGCTCTTAGTAAAAGGATCAGCCAGGTTATACTCTGATGCAATCTTAGTGACAACGACCTCCCCTCTTTTAATGATGTCTTGTATCAGGTGGTTCTTGCGCTCAATGTGTTTACTCACCTTATGGGCTCATGGTTCCTTCGAGTTTGCTACTGCACCACTGTTATCCCAATAAATTGTGATCGCTTTGAGCAAACCAGGAATCACATCCAAGTCCATTAAGAATTTCCTAAGCCATACTGCTTCTTTAGCTGTCTTAGAGGCTGCTACATATTCAGCTTCCATGGTGGAGTCCGCAATGCATTTCTGCTTTACACTCTTCCATATTATGGCTCCTCCTCCAAGAGTAAACATATAACCTGAGATGGATTTACTAGCATCCCTATGTGATTGGAAATCCAAATCAGTATAACCCAAAGGTAACAAAGTATATGCCTGGTAAATCAGCACATAACCCCTAGTCCTTCGCAGGTACTTCAAAATATGCTTTACCGTAGTCCAATGCCCTTTTCCTAGATTACATTGATACCTGCTGACCATGCCCACAGCATAATAAATATCCGGTCTCGTACATAGCATAGCATACATGAGGCTTCCTACTGCCCAAGCATAAGGTACCAGCTTCATTTCTCTATTTCCTGTTGTGTTTTAGGAACACATTTCCTTAGATAGAGGTATTCCATGTCTGAAAGGCATAAAACCTTTCTTGGAATCTTGCATGCTAAAACGAGCCAAGATTGTATCAATGTATGAAACTTGGTATAAGCACAACATTCTTTTCTTGCGATTCCTTGTTAATTTGATCCCAAGAATGTGTGCGGCTTCTCTTAAGTCCTTCATCTCAAATTGCTTGGAAATACATACCCTTACGCCAGACAATACCTTTACATTGTTTCCAATGAGTAGAATATCATCCACGTAGAGTACAAGAAATACCACTATGTTTCCGTCACACTTCTTGTACACACATGATTCATCTGGACATTGAATAATTCCATATGACTGGATTACTTCATCAAAACAGATGTTCCATGATCTTGAAGCTTGTTTCAATCCATAAATAGACCTATTAAGCTTACATACAAGATGCTCTTTGCCCTTTGCAATGAATTCTTCTGGTTGCTTCATGAAGATGTTTTCCTCAAGACTTCCATTCAGGAAAGTTGTGTTGACATTCATTTGTCATATCTCATAATCCATATAAGTGGCAATAGACAAAAGAATCTGGATTGACTTAAGCATGGCTACAGGTGAGAAGGTTTCCTCAAAATCGATTCCTTCTTTCTGAGTATATCCTTTAGCAACAAGCTTGCTTTAAAGGTTTCCATCTTTCCATCAGATCCTCTTTTTCTTTTATGGACCCACTTGCATCCAATGTCTTTTAAACCATTGGATGGTTCTACAAGCTCCCAGACTTGATTAGAATACATGGATTCTATTTCAGATTTCATTGCATTTTGCTAAAATTGAGCATCTTTGTCTTTCAGTGCCTCGTTGTAATTCCATGGGTCAATTTCATGTTCACCAGGGACCAAATCAGAAGACTCTCCCAATTCCATGAATCTATCCAGTTGTCTCACAACCCGCCTACTACGACGAGACTCCGCAGGTAATTGTGTATCAGGTGTAACACACGGTGCAGTGTCCTGTGGTATATCCTCTTGTACAGTTGGTATAATGTTTGGTGTTTCCTCTCTTACTTCATCTGGAATAATTTTACTCATGGTTTTGTGGTTCATTACATAATCCTCTTCCAAAAATCTAGTGTTCGTGCTCACGATCACCTTTTGTTCTTTGGATTATAAAACAACCCACCCTTCGTTCCTTTAGGATATCCTACAAATAGACAAACTTCCGTATGTGACTCTAACTTATCAGTATTCATCTTCAACACATGTGCCGGAGTGCCCCAAATCCAAAAGTGTTTCAGACTAGGCTTTCACTTAGTCCACAATTCAATGGGTGTGGAAGCTATTGATTTAGAAGGTACTAAGTTAAGAATGTAAGCTGTTGTTTCTAAGGCGTATCCCCAAAACGAATTAGGTAATTTCGATTAACTCATCATTGATCTTACCATTTCCATAAGAGTCATATTCCTTCTTTTCGCTACACCATTCTGTTGGGGTGTGCACGGTGCAGACAATTGAGATTCAATCCCTTTCTCTGATAAATAATTCATAAGCTCTCCCAAGAGGTATTTACCACCATGATCAAATCATAGTGTCTTGATATATTTTCCAAGTTGCTTTTCTACATCAGCCTTGTACTCATTGAATTTATCAAAGCACTCAGACTTGCGGCGCATCGAATAAATATATCCATATCTAGAATAATTGTCAATGAAAGTGATGAAGTATTCATAACCCCCTCTTGCCTGGACAGACATAGAATCACATAAATCAGAATGAACCAATTCCAACAAATTCTTGGCCCTATACCACTTTGCCTTAAAAGGCCTTTTTGTCATTTTTCCTTCTAAGCAGGAATCGCAAGTTGGATAATTTTCCGATATTAATGACTCAGAGGTCCATCAGATATCAACCTTTGAATCCTACTCAAGTTAATATGACCTAGTCTTAGATGTCAAAGAAATGTTTGGTTCATTTTCAAAGGTTCTTATCTCTTATTAGTAGAAGTATCATTCGTTTTAATTTGTTGCACCGTGGGAGAAATTGGATTATGAGCATGCAAATTATCTATCAATGCACCATCACAGATAAAATTCCATTTTTCCTTAAAACAACCTTTTCATTAAAAGAAACAGAGTAACCATCCTTAAACAATTTAGAAACCGAAATTAAATTCTTTCTAAAATGAGGTACATAAAGATAATTCCTCAAAACAAGAGTTTTATTCTTATTGAAAAATAAATAGACGTCTCCCACTACAACAGCCGCTACACTTGTAGCATTTCCCATGAGTATGGTAATCTCGCCATCGCTAAGCTGTCGGGTTTGGTGGAACCCCTGCAAAGAATCACAGACATGGTCAGTGGCTCCCGTATCGTATCTACATACCAAGTGTCAGCAGATACAGCCGCTAAACAAGATTCAACAACTAGTATAAAAGACTTACCATTCATATGTCCCTTCAGAAGAGGGCATTCAGCCTTGTAGTGTCCTGGCTGCTTGCATTTGAAGCATTTGCCCTTAGGCTTCTTGACCGCTCCAGCCTTTGCTTTAACTTGGTTCACTGGTGCTGAATTTCCTTGCTTCTTCTTATTCCTACCGCCTTTCGGCCTAGGATGAGGAGTATTTTCAGCAACATGAACCTGAGGAGCACGATGAAATAGTTCTTCCGCTGCCACAAGTTCTTTCAGAAGCTCCGCCAATGTGTACAAATATTTGTTCATACCGTAGTTTAGGCAAAATTGCTCAAAACTCCTAGGCAAGCTTTGGAGTATGATATCGACCTGGGTTTTCCCATCAATTTCAACTTCAAGAACTTCCAACTCATTGAGTTGGCCCATCATCCTAAGGACATGCTCCCTTACGGAAGTGCCTTAAGCCATTTTGGTGTTCATCAGAACAAACATGCCCTTCGACCTAGCAGGACGACTCTGATGCCTGAAGAGTTCCCTAAGATTATGCATCATATCATAGGCAGTGTTCATAGTTTGATGCTGAGTCTGAAGCACATTTAACATAGAAGCCAAAATATAGCACTTAGCCATCCTATCAGCTTTGATCCACCTATTATAAGCAACTCCTTGCTCTTCGGTAGAGGCATCAGTAGGTGCCGGAGGACATTCCTCAGTGAGAACAAAGATATAATCTTCAGCAGTTAAAACAATATCCATGTTCCATTTCCAATCAACATAATTAGTGCCAGTAAGTTTGTGCTCATTAAGTATAAAAGAAAGTGAGTTGAGTGCCATTTGAATATCCTGAGAATCATAAATAATAAACAGATCAAACACTTCGAATTTATCAATTATTATTGATTTTCCCAAAACAATATAAAATAAAATTCACCAACATCTCAAGCACCGTGAATTTACATGCCACGTTAGTGTGGATGTATACAAACCCGAACATTTACAAGAGAAGGTTTTACCCATTAATTTCATTTGTCAAGCTAACTTTATGATAAAATAATTAATAGTCGGTTCTTTTTAGCTATGCAAATAACAGCAGTGACTCCGTTGGGGAGTATACTTATTATTTACACCCAAGTGTTCATCATTATTTGATCCTAAGTCCGCGGCCCAAGCTTGTGTGCCTTACAGTTGGAGAAGTATACACGCGCTTGGATAACTTCCTATAATCATCATAAAGAAGTTTGTACCAGTGATCCATGAATAAACCCATCTGTTGTGGAAGAAGGCCTATTGCCAACACGCAAGTTTACTAACATCACTTACAAACTAATAATGGAGGCCATGAGAATTATTTACCAATCCCCTCTCCCATTTAGTTATTTAACAACGAGGGTTTTTAACATGCATATAATATTACAATAATAAAATACACATTCTAGCATACTTCTATTTTAAATAATTTAAAAAAATTAAATCACATAGAACATGCTAGCATATATAACAATAATTGCCAAAAATAACAATTACAGCAGTTATATATCATCAATTAGGTGCATAAAAGGTGAATCAAGCAAATGGGCCCAACAGGCCCATAAACAACAATTGCACAATACACGTGCAAGGCCCAAACCAAGTCATGCCCATTACCATACCCTGCTAACATGCTAGGCACGATAAACACACGACCATGGCCTTGTTCCCCATGCTGAATGTTCACCGGCACGACTTGGTGTCTGCTGCTCTCGGTAGTCATGTCGTCAGCCCACAAGAGTAGTGCCATCAGACCACCTCATGCCTGCCACTGTGTGTGCCTTTTCCAGGGCACATGCCGCACGACACTGCCTATAGCCCAACAGAAGAAAAATGCGTGCCAGCCCAACAATTGTGCACTATTCTGAGAAAAAGCAGCACATCACGTGCACGTGCAGTTTGAGATCGCACCCAGCACCACCCGATTGACATGCTCAGAACACCTTGATGACTCACTCAGAAGTAGCATGGACGTGCCATGATCCTGCAATCAACTTGTCCAGAGCACCACTCTACAGCGCGGACCACCAGAACCATCGCCACTCAATCTTCGTCAAACCCGATCGACTGAAGATACCCAACTAGGATCTGGCACAGACCCACTCGGAGAAGAAAAACACTGGAGTGGAATCTCCACAATGCGTGGCCAGAACTTCTGGAACCCAATAAAAAACTACCATAAACCTCTTGGAAGTGGCTTCAGACTCGACCGGAAGCACCAATCGACTAGTTCAAAAACTAGCCTTTCGGTCTGACACCCATCATCCAGTTTCTATCGCAGTCATCATAGCATTTGATAATCAATAGTTGCCATCATTACCACCTACCGAGGGTATTGGCAGTGACGTAAAACCCATGCGGCCGCCGCTTGGTGCCAACCGCCAATTGCAAGTGATGCAGTCCCAGCTTATCGCTGTCGAAGATTGATTTCAGTAGCCCATGCCAACCTTGTCTCCAAGGAGTCAAGCGACAACAACAATTCTATGCGTGCAGCATCGCATTCTGTCACGCCTTCCACCATTGCTGTTCTGCCTTTCAGTCGCCGTCAGTCCATGAACTGCCAGGTCTGGCCAACGCATCACCTAGACTCGCCATCATCATTCAGTCCAGCAGCCATGACCGTATAATCACGGGATAGCCACCACAGAATTCAGCCACTAGCCCATGATCGTGACTGGCTGCCCATCATCCCATCTCTCATGGTGCAATCGTGTGTGTGTCCAGCGTGTTCAACCATTAACAATCACATGCCAAACTCGCTGAAAAAACATATAGGATAATTCAGACATATACAAACCCTTTCATACATGCTTTCAATTTGACAATTAACACATGTATAGCACATTAACCCTAGCCTAGAGTGTCATGTTTCACCACGAAACTGACGCTCTAATACCAATTATTGGCGTTCAATTATGTGGTTAGCGTGAACCGTTAGGGTTCTATGTAAACTAGGTCAGCGGAAACAACAAATCAAAGTCTATAATACCTTTCACCAGGGTTTGTTGTTGAAGAACTATAGGGAATGACCTCTTGATCTTCTGCTATATTCCCTAAGTTCAATCATGATGTTGTGTGGGCTACAATCCTCAGGATCTTCTCAATCTGCTCGAAACCTCTTTTCACGTCAAAACAGGCACAAGACTAGGGTTCTAGGAAGCTGAGACAACTTATATATGGGCTACAGTAGGGACCAGGAGGAGAAATTGGAGTTGGGCATCAATTGGAGTTAAGTATCCAAGCTTAGCCCAAAGCTTTTACCTAAGTCCAATAATAATATAGTCCACTAAAATATTATTATTGCACTGCCGCTCCAATCCCATAATTACATTATGGGCTCCTTCTTATTATGAGCACGACAGTCTCTCCATGTTTAAGATATACAATGCCCATCAATTAATTAAGTTACTGACAACTCAAATTAATTAATATCTCATCCGAGAGTATTACCACTCAACCTTATTATCATGCCGAAATTAATCCACTTGCAAGATTTATATTATAAACCTTATGAGCTCCTCAAGGGCACATCATCGGCCTATGTCAGATACGGATTCCTTCTACAATCAACAACACATTATAGAGATAGCACTACTTCCCAACTCACCGAGTTTGTTGATTTAATATATGTAAATCTCACCCATTTATGAATCAAAGAAATATATATTGCCTTACAAGTCGAGGTTATTGTATAGGGATTAAGAGCATGAACATCCATAAAAACTGAGATCAAGTTCTCTTATATAGATAGTACAAGTCGAACGATCTCAAGTGGTCCTGCTCAATACACATAAAGCGTATTAATGTTATTCTATAGTCTAGACAAACTAATACCAAATCACACTATAACCATCTCGATAGATGGTCCCCATCTATCTCGATTATGAACATCTGTTTATACTTTATAAGGAAACCGATAATATGATCTTCCGCGTATTGTCGCACAATATATCATCTACAGTGTAAAGTAAATGGACTTTGCACAAACATATAAATAAATTATAATATGCAAAACGTTTGATCATATGATTCTCATTTCAAATAAATTGTTAAAACATTATTTCATACAAAAGCGAAACTTTTAGTATACAATCTAACAATACATCTATCTATCATCCTTCCATCAAAACCACCATCCAAGTGAGAAAAAGAAGCAAGGGAGAGAGGAGAATTGCAAGGAAAGGAAGGAGATCACCATTGGATGCAATTCAAGGAAGTTTTCATCCAATTCTTGTATTAAACATTATAGTTTCACCATGGTTTGTGAAGATACAATGGTCTATGTTGTTTTCCTTAGAATTAAGGTAGGCTAATCTCCTTTGTAAGATTAGCAACATGAATGGTGTTAGATAATTTTGGGGTTTATGCATTTAAATTTATGTGTTGAATGGGTTTATTGATTTTCTATCATTGATGCTTTAGATCTTGATATTTATAATGATTTGTGTGGTTTGTTTTTTTGAGCATGTGATTAGATTGATATGTCAATTATATGTTTAGGATAATTAATTGAATCATTTTGTCATACACCTCATGTGCATTAATCTAAAATGAGATAGAGATGTTCTCTTGGATTTAGAACCCTTTGATAGAACATTTGATTAGCTAGATCGGGAGGTCGGTTAATTAGGTGAAGGTAACCACTCAAATTAAACATAGTACCTAGTTGGAATTGTTTGTTTGAAATCCAATCCTAGGAGCCATTTAGAGATCCTCGTTAGGGTCTACATCCTATCCATCTCGAGAGGAAGTTTAGGTGAAATTAGAGATTGCCCTTAATTGTTAACTTATGAGTGATATTTTCACCTAGATTTTAGTATCTTTTTATGTGAGTTTTCATATATTTTTATCCGTATTTGTATGTTATTTGGTTGTGTTTTGTGTTTTGTGTTTTCACCTAGATATGATAAGGAAGACGTAGGAAAAAGTAGATCTCAATTCGGAGTTGAAACGAGAGAGAACGAGCCAAAACAGTGAAGAAATACAGGAGCCAGCACCAACACGGGCCGTGTAGCCAACACGGCCCTGTAAGAGGTGGTCGTGCGGCGACGCAAATTCATTCAACACGGGCAACTTAAGGCCGTGTCCAGTCGCACGAGTCGTGTTGGCAGTACGAGCCATGTCATCAACACGGCCCTGTAAGAAAAGGCCGTGCGGGAGCATCAGTTCACACGACACGACCACCTTATGGCCATGTGGCAGAGCACGACTCGTGCTGTGTAAAATCCTGGAAAAAAATCAGAATCCTTCTAGAAGCCTCCCAAGGGGTATAAATACCCAATACATCAATATGTGAGAAAATATCTGAATTCCAACCCTTCTACACACACATCACACACAATTCTCTCCATTTTACACCATCATCTTCATTCATTCACCATCCTTTGGATCTACAATCATCCAACCATCAAAATCATCATCCAATTGAAGAAAAGAAGCAAGGAAGAGAGGAAGATAACAAGGGAAGGAAGGAAATCACCATTGAAGTGACATCAAGGGAGTTTCCATTCATTTCTTGTATTAAACCTCATAGTTTCATCATGTTTTGTAAGGATCTTAATGTTTATGTTCATTTCCTTCTTAATATGGTAGGCTAATCTCCCTTGTGAGATTAGCAACATGATAGTTGTTGGATAATTTTGGGGATTTATGTATTTGAATTCATATGTTGATTGGATCTATGATTTTCTATCATTGATTATTAATTGCTTGATTTGTATTGATGATTTGTGTGTTTAGTTGTTCCAAATATGTGATTAGATTGAGAAATCAATTATATGCTTAGGATAATTGAGTGAATCATTTCATCAAACACTTCATGTGCATTATAGATTGTGAAGAGATTGAGAAGTCCTTCATAGTTTAGAACCCTTTGGTAGGACATTTAAGCTTAGAACCTAGTTGGAATTGTTTAAGTGAGAACCAATCCATTGAGCTATTTGATATTCATATCCTATCCATCTCGAGAGGGAGTTTAGGTGATTTTAGTGTTGGCCCTTAGTCTTCACTCCATGATACATATGAATTTAATACATAATTCCTAGAATTACCACTTCTTGATTGTTGTTAATCTCACTTTTAATCAATTTGGTAAACCACTTTCCATCCATCCATCTTGTTGATTGATCATTACTTGCTTTGATCACTTGTCATTTAATTGTTTGCAACCAATCCTATTGATGATTCGTCTCTATAAAATTACAACAAACGTGAGATCGCTTAAGCACTAGTGCCTACCTCCCTTGGGTTCGATAATTTCTTGAATTGGTCATTCTCCACTAAAATATGGCTAATCATTAACCCATGACACATGTGAATTTAATGCATTAATCCTAGAATTGCCATACCTCTAGTGTTGTTAATATCACTTTTTTAACTTGGAATTCCACTCATTCTAAATTTATCTTTGTTTGCTTGATTATTAATTGTTTGTTTGTTTAGATTACTTTTATTTACTTATTTGATCATACTGAAATTTAATCATGATTCGTCACTATAAAATTATAATGAATGTGAGATCGCTTAAACTCTAGCACGTTCCTCCCTCAGGTTCGATAATTATTTCTTGGTCATTCCATCGTACTCAACATTAAAGTATTCTTTCTCTTTAAACATGCAAGTAAAACTGCGATCAATGTCTTGGAGTTCCTCTGATATAGCAGAAAAATAAAGAAGCATAAATAAGAATATGGCAAAATAAGAACACTAAGGATTTAATGTGAAAATCTTGAAGGAATGTAACCAATACCGGGAGTAGTGCAACGACCCAGGGTAGACAAACCATAAGCAAGTAGTTTGAACAATCTTTTCCGAGATAGCTCCCCACATATCCTCTTTTTCCTCCCATTCGTCTATGCGTATGTTGAAATCAGCCAGCCTCCTTTTATCCTTCTTCAACCTCTTAGCCGTCTCACCCTTCTTGGGTGCTCTCGTATCCTTCCTCTTAGAAGAGATTGTATTTCAATACACTACAAAGGCAAGAAAGCAAGTATACCCAACCTAGGACTAATTATAGCATAGATTCTGCTCAAGACTTCAAACTCATATGCAATAATCAATTTTACGAATTAACCTCTCCACAACTTAAATCCTAGGTCAAGAATCCTAGGTCACAACTACACGATTCAACATACTTCAACAACAACTCGAACATGCATTAAAATAAATCAACAAATTCAACCATTAAGCATAATTCTAAGCATTCCTCAATTCCACAATTTCAACATAACCGTCACACAAAATCAACGAGCCCATGCTTTAATCCATCAATTAAACTCAAGCCCGTGATGTATGTATCATCAATTTCACACAATTACATAAATTCAATGTAAAATTGAACCCATGAAAATTCATATAAAATTTCAAAAAGAACGCCCAATTTTCAACCTTCAATCCTAACCAAAACTATGTTTAATCAAGTTACCCATTACTAACAAAGCATATAATCATCAAATCCAAGGGTAAAGAGTCAAGAAAACATACCTTTGTCTCCAGCCATGGGTGTATGTGACGAAGCAATGAAATTCTCAAATTTGATTAGAAAATGCCCTAATTTGGACTTGAATCCTCCAAATTTTGGTGTGGAATGTGTATAATTAGGGAAAGAAAAGTATACTAAGAGTTTAGAGTGAAATTCTTATAGTTCGGGAAGAGTGCTCAAAGAAGGGTAGCAAAGAATGGTCGAGCAGTGCAGAAACTACCCTTTAAATCCTGATTTTTCACCCTTGCTCGACTCGATCAACTTGACCTGGAAACTCTTGGCATGGTCGAGTAAGGTGCCTGTAAACTGAACTCGTCACTCTTCTTTGCTCGACGTCTTTCTCTACCAACTGAACTTGGTCGAGCAACACTATTTTGGTTGAGCGACCACCCTGTAAACTGAAAAACTCATCGTATTTTGCTCGACCATTTCTCGACCAAAATGGCTTGGCCGAGTGACTTGTACTTGGTCGAGCAAGCTATCTATAAATGGAATCGGCCTTCCAGAGTCTTGCTCGATCATTGCTCGACCAACTAAACCTGGTAGAGCAACTTAGGATTTGGTTGGGCAACTCTCTGAAGCTCTATTTTTCGTTATCTTCTTCATCCCCTGAAAATCCTAAAATGGGCTATATGAGAATAGGATTGGCCCAATAAGGTCAATTCCCCTCCATCAATCTTCTATAAGTGCGCTGGAAGCTAAAACTTAGATTAGCCAGACATGGCCGAGCAAGACCTTTAAAAGAAAGAAATTAAACACATGAAATCAATTCTTGAGAGTGAGGAAAGAAAATATGAAGGCAAACATTTCCTAAGAGGGGCAAAGTGGAGAGGAATGTGAAAAGGTAGGCCATTGACAGAGGGCTAGAAACTGCCCCAAAGCTAGAACCAGGCATATTACCACCCTCTGCAAATGATGTCATCCGCCCCAACAAGCTGAAGCGTATCCCTTGGAAAAAGCTAGTAGAACCCCTTCCATGTGTCCCGCGGGACAATAGCTAAAATATAACTCCAGTTCTACGGGATCTTAGATGGAGTACCTAGAGACATGACAAAGAAATCAAAGCAATAAGCTTGACCCAAGAGGAGGGTAGCAATTGCCCAATAGCCATCCCCCATCGTTGAAGGAGCAAACCAATGACATCGGGCGTAGGAAATCGCAACCAAGTGAAGAACAGAGAAAAGTAAAAAGGAATGCACCCTCGTTGGCAGGAGGAATGAAAAAGACATCTTGGGTGCCATAAGTGTGGTGGAACTCACCAAAACATTCCAAGGATAACTGAGAAGGAGGAACCCATGCTAGCCGCTAGTCCCGATCATTAATAGCTATATCATCATTTCCCACACAATGGGAGGAGGAGTGTGTTCCCTGACGACAGGAAAAGAAACACTAGTACTCCCTGGAGCAGTAGCAGGAGGGTGGGTCCGCACTTCAGTGGCCACCCCGAAAACCTGTGGTGCGACCGTGTCACCCAAGCCACTAATTGATGACATGGTAAGGATATCTCATAAAATAACCCTTGGCCACCCTTGCAGGCAGTTAGAGCTATGGGTCCCCATCATAGAATGAACTTTGGGCTAGAATCTAAAGTGTTCACATGGTGGATATCTTCTGGTGGAGGAAAACTCTCGTAGGCCATGGAGGATTAACAAAAGAACTTGGAAGAAAATGAGAAACGAGTTAGGGTTTTCATAGAGAAAATAAGAAAGGGTTTCGAAAGATGGCAGAAATTTTAAAATCGAAATCACATAGCCCAAGTTATATTTTCTAGAAAGAAGATCTATAGCGATAGGACGGTTAGAGCTAAAAACGACAAAGGATCGAACTGCGGGGATAGTGTGATCATAAAGCTTCAAGAAAAGAAACACGAGAGATGTTTCCACCTCATAGACATGGGCCACCCTAATATATTACGTTCGCGCACAAGGAGGAGACAGGTGGCAAACCCGGGATTACACCCCAAGAAAAGTAAAATTCTCAAAATACCTAAGGCTAGTGAATATGATATTTGAACATTGAATTACTAAGTATTGTAGTCATATATATATTTAATACGAAAGGAAACATAAGGCACAAAGGCCATTGGTTCAGAATTAAGAATTACTAATAAAAAGAAAGACATCATAAAATTACACAAAGGGTCTTTGACAAATCTGGAGTAGCATCGACCTCAGAAGCAAAAATAGAGACAACTTTAGCTACTTCAAAGTCTTGAACGCCCTCGGCAGGCAGAATATCCTTGGAGGCTTGAGGGACTTCATTGAGTAGAACCTCTTCGGAAGTCAAGGGTGTAACAGAAGAAACGAGCAACACCTCGGGTATCTGAGGAATTTTGGTAGAGTCGACATCATTAGAAGAATGGATTTTGGAGAACACATCGGCAAAGATTTGATATGTCTCAATCAAGTCACAAGGTATGATGCCCTCGGATTGCACAGAGAAAACTTCACCCGTCGGAGGAATCTCATCAGCATCAGGGGGTTGTGGAACCTATTACTGACAAATTCTTAATACCAAATATGAGGTCATTCAAAGAGGCTTCGGCCTAAGAAGAAGTCGTAGCCACATCTAGAGCATCATTTTCAAAGGCTTTATCGAAATCCATGTCCACAATCTCATCAGATTCCTCTCTGGAAAGGTATATATCAGTGATGAAATCCACATAGTCGCCTAAGACAACAAAATCCAACATACCCTTTATGGTCTGACCAGGATGCATAGCCACCTTGCTAAAAGCAGCCCTCAATTGAACCCTCATGGCATCCAACGAAGTAGGGGATAGGTCCGGGACCGAAGCCCTCATGGCAAATATGAAAACATAGCAAAAATAATATATCTTGGTCTTTGGAATAATGACCTGGTCCTTATAAGAAAAGTTCTCATGAACGAAGTAAAATTCGGTCCTAGTACTGCTAAGCTCCACTAGCGCCCTATCACGCTCACTGCAAGCCTTGGCGGTGATGGCTTCGAAATAATTGAACCACTTGGAAAGAGCAGCCTTAGAGTCCTGATGGGTTTGGTATAGTTCTTCTAGAGTAGCTACGTTGGAGATCTCCACAGCCTTCAGATGGCTATGGAGTTGCTCTAGGTCAGCATTGAGTCGCCCCTCATAATCCTTGATTTCCTCTTTGTGGTCATTCTCCGCAGAGGCGAGTTTGGCTTTCAACCTATAACTTTGCAACATCAGCTCACTTTTCTTACTCGAAACAAGTTAGAAGAGCATCATAATAACTGTTGGATTGTATAATAAAAGTTGAGATTTTTGTATAAACAATGTTTCAACAATATTTGAAATGAGAATCATTGATTAAATGATTTCATCTTATAATTTCATTATATGTCAATACAATACTCCATTTACTTTATACTGTTGATAATATGGTGTGTGGTGTGGCACGGAAGATCATATTATCGGCTCCTTATAAAGTATAAACAGATGCTCAAAACTGAGATAGACGGGGACTATATATTAGATGGTTGTGGTGTGATTTGGTATTAGTTTGTTTTGACAATAAAATCACATTAGTGAACTTATACTGACTATATAGGAGAACTTTATATATATCTCTTTCAACTTATACTGACTATATAGGAGAACTTTATCTCAGTTATTGTGGATGCTCGTGCTCTTAATCCTTATACAATAACCTTGACTCGTAAACCAGTATATATCTCTTTAATTCATCAATGAGTGAGATTTAAATATTAAATTAACAAATTCGGTGAGTTGGGAAATAGTGTTGTCTCTATGGTGTGATGTTGACTGTAGAAGGAATACGCGTCCTATTAAATAGATTCATGATGTCCCCTTGAGGAGCTCATAAGGATTATCATGTAAACCCTGCAGGTGGATTTATTTCGACACGATAACAAGGTTGAGTGGTATTACTCTCGGATGAGATATTAATTAATGAAGTTGTCAGTAACTTGTTAATTAATGGGCATTGTATGTTTTAAACATGGGGAGACTAACGTGCACATAATAAGAAGAAACCCATAACGTAATTTGGGATTAGAGCGAAAGTTCAATAATAATATTTTAGTGGACTTTATTATTATTATTATTGGACTTAAGTATAAGGTTTTGGTTAAACTTTCATACTTAAGCCCAATGGAGGCCCGACTCTAATTTCTCCTCCTGGTCCCAGCTGTAGCCTATAAATAAGTCGTCTCAACTTTTCGGAACCCTAACTTAGACACCTAAAACATGTTAGAAATAAGGAAGAAGCAGATTGAGAGGATCTTGAAGATCGTCTCCCACACGACATCAAGATTAGACTTGGGAAAATAGCAGAAGATCAAGATGTTGTTTTCTACAGCTATTCTTCTTCAACAAACCCTAGTGAAAGGTGATACTATTATGTACTCTTGCTTTTATTGATATAGAATTACATGGAATCCTAATTGTTCACGTTAACCAAACAATCGAATGCCAATAATTGGTACCAGAGCTTTAGTTTCATGGCTAAGCGTGAAACGTTAGGCTAGGGTTTATGTGTTAAATGTGATTAGGGTTTAGAATATTATATTTCTTGTTGAAAATTCTATACATTTGACGACTGCGTTATCAACAATGAACACACGACAACTGGTGGTGACTCAAGGCGATGAAGGCGAACAACGGCGTGACTGTGTGATGGCTGGCGAGGCATGAGCGGCAAATGGTTGTTGATGCAACATCGACCACGTCTAGGGCAATAGCTTGGGTTGGTGATTCTCCCGGCCTCAGAACGACTGACGTGCGTAGGACATTGCGGACAGGCATGCAAATAGTGTCGGCGAGTGGCGCTCAAGGTCTGCATGATACCAGTACTGCTTATGTGAGTTCGCTAGGTAATAATATTGGGCGAAGACACCGACGGGTCTAGCAACATGTAACGCAGGTGGGCGACATGGATACAACACTGGTAGACTTGGCGGGCTGCATGAGCAATAGGGTTGGCATTGGCGAAAACTTGGCACACAAGGAATAGTGCACGAGTCATGCGTACAGATGGCATGACTCGCCAGTGTTTCGATCCTGGCGAAGATGGGCGGCACGAATGAAGTGCGGCGTGACAGGCATGTGGTGCAAACAGCATGACCAAACTGCTGTGTGGCACGAGTCATGCCGATGACTGACACGGCTGTGAGTGGTTTCCAGCATGGCAGGCGTGGGCGGCATGACCAATGGGCAAAGGATGGCACGTGTCGTGCTGACGGATGGCTTAACCGGTGGATGAGTGGAGCACAAGAGCGGTGGTAGCATGGAATGGCACAACTCGTGTTGGAGCACTGCACAAGTCGTTGGCCAGGCAGACTTGTTTTCATTTGTCGTGTAGGTTCTGCTCAGTACACAGCACGAGTCATGCCAGTACACGACATGACTCATGCAGAAGTGTGGCCAGGTGGGGACGACTGCAAGGTGTTGCTCGTAGGGTTTCACCATAACGAGCAAGGAATTTAGAGGAAAATTCATGAAGATCGGCTTTTGATTTTCAGATTAGGTTTCGGGGCGCTGCCACGAACCCCGCGACCTCACCGAAGAGGTTGATCCCCGTCTGCATTGCCCACATTTGTTCTTGTTGGCGAATAGTCAAATTTACTGATATATAACTGATAAGTCATAATTTTACCTCATTATTTTAGATGAATTCATATATATTGTTGTGTGAGTTATGAATTATTTAATGCTAATTACTACTTATTTCTATTTTATACCCTTATACTTTAATTATTTTATTTCTTATTGAAACAGGCCAAAAATTGAGAGAAATTGTTCAGTCACCATAATTTATTTTGTGTGATTGATAAAATAATTTTTACGGCTGGAAATAAAGATTTGACCAAGGCAAAATAAGGAGAGATTTGATTTGAAGAGAAAAAGGAAAACTTACCAAAGGAAGAAAAGATGCAATGAACTAGGACACTCTTCAAGAAGGAAAGAATTAAATTGGGGCATATATGGGGATCAAATCTCACGCTACTTATACAGCCATCTTTCTCACGTTCATCATCACTTCTGGACGCTTGGAAGCACTCGATTAGAGAAGAGAGGGAGAAGGGCTCCACCATCAAGAACAATATCGGTTCTTTTGTTCTATACTTTAAATTTAGTTTTTATTATGTAATTTCATTTCTAGTCCGAGGGTTGTGAACCTCCCATGAATTATTTATTTGATTGTTAGGAATTTATGTTGCAAACTTTTATATGAATTTATCTTAATGCATGCACTGAATTAATTTTATAATAATTTGATAATTGTTTTAGACTGGCCATCTAGATTAATTGTTAAATTGTTTATTGATATTTCATGATCCATGATCCACAATTGTTGTGAGGATTGAATTGAGTAGCGAAATAGAGGAAGGCTCTCTAGGTGTAATAAGATCTAGGTTGTATGATTCCTAGCCAATTTTCGTAGCCTAGTAATTCTCTGTTTGGAGACATAATGCATTTGCGAGTTCGAATTCATAGGGTCACTTGTAAATAGTTCAATTTAGTGGTCGTACCCTAATTGATGATCTTAAGAACATTCGGTTTAATTTGGGCGTACCATTAGCCTAGGGATTTGAGTTTGTATAATTGTTTGCATGTTTAATTCTTGTGATTTTATGGGATCAAATCCTTGGACTAGGTTTTCAATTTATTTGTTGTCTTAATTTTATTATTTTTACGTTTTTATATTTTTTATATTTTCATGTTCATTAGTTGTTAGAATTCAATCCAATCCCCCCTCTGGTTACTCTCTTAGAAACATAATCAATTCAATTTAAATTCGATTACACCCTGTGGGTTCTACCCGTACTTATCCTACCACACTCTAGTGTGGATTTGTTAAAAAAATTATAAATCTTATTTTTTGGTGTCGGCGACAGCACACCAAATTTTTGCGTAGTTGCCGGGGAGTAATCCCAAATTTTTGTTGAATTTTTTGTGTTTTTATTTTATTTATTTTTGAATTTTTCACAGCAGAGTACTAACACTGAACCCTTCAGTGTCAGGTTTGCTCTGTTTTAGTTTTTTTATTTTTCGTGAATAATCACTTTCTCTCCTTGTAGGCTTGCTTTTAATAGATCGTTATCATGGTCTTTATGGTCAATATATTCAGCCATGTAGAGTTTGTGCAACCACACTCCATTCCACTCATGATTGCCCATCCTTGATTGATAGATTAGCGGCGAGACAAAGAGATGAATATTGGAGTGCTAATCAACAAAGACATTGGAATGATCAACCATATGTCAACACTTACAATCAAGGGTGGCGTAATCTTTATTATTCCCGATATGTGGACCATTCTAACAATCAACCTTACGAATATCAAAGGCGAGGCTACTATGAGCAAAGATCTCAATCCATCAATAATAGTGAATGCTATTATGAGGATGATGGGTTTTATGGTGATGAACACAGTTTGAAGGCATCATTAGAGTCCTTGCTGAAATGGATGGAAATTAGTACTTTGATATTTCAACAAGGAACCCAATTGAGTCTTTGGAATTTGGAGCGACAATGTAGCAAATTAAGGAGCGAGATTGAACGTTTGGTGGCACTACAAAGTGTAAACCAAAGTGTAAATCATGAGGAATGTGCCAGGGAGTCCACCAATGATGAGAATTTAGAGATGGAGACCGAAATTAAAGAGAATGATTATGATGAAAATTCTGCAGATTTAGTGCTGAAAATTCTAGTAGCTGAAACTGACACTGAAGCCTTCAGTGTTAGTTCTGCTGGTAACGAAATTGAGGTAAAGCTTTCCGAATTAATAACTACTAATTTTGATTCATTTTAATCTTCATACAGGTTGTAAAGGTTGCTGATACTCAAGTAAAGGAGACATTTGAAGTGTTTCATATTGACAAGATTAGTGATCCTTTTCTTGAGGTGATCAAACAAAATTCCATGGTGTTATGTACAAAAAGGCTGACAAAAAACCATGCCAATTTTATGGAGGAGATTACTTCTTTCAAACCAAAGAAGAATGAATATTGTTTGAGTACTTTACTCCAATCACATGAAAGGGAAGTGAACGTCGAACCAATGACGTTAAGAAAATGCGCTTGTTGGGAGGCAACCAACTTAGAATTTAATTTTTATTTTATTTTTCTTAATAAATAATCTTGTTCTTTTGGTGTGTGCTATTTTTCAAGAAGTGCTATGAAGTGAAACCATGATGATGTTGGTAATGTTTCTAGAGAGAAGAAAATCCCAATATGTGGTCAATAAAATTGAGCTTAAACCGATGACTTCTTTTCACTTTTACACTTGATTTTTCCTTGAATTTTATTGTGCTTAATATGCTTGAGGGCAAGCAAAAAATTAGGTGTGGGTAGGTTTTGTGTATTAGGTGGTATATGAAGTTTCAATTTTTTTACTTAATTACAAGTGCATATAATATTTCATTTGAGATCACATTTTTACACTTGTGCACATGTGAAGTTGGTGTTGGATTTATGGTGAAAATGTGCATTGATATGTGAAATTTTTAGCATGACAAGAGAGTTAGATTTGATGTATCTATACTTGTGAGTTGTTGGATTTGTCTTATTTATTTTGTGACAAATGTCACTAGTAAAGAGTTCAATTTAGTGGTCATACCTAATTGATGATCTTAAGAACATTCGGGTTAATTTGATCATACCATTAGCCTAGGGATTTGAGTTTGTATAACTGTTTGCATGTTTAATTCTTAAGATTTTATGAATTGGGATATGGGAGGGTATCAAATCCTTGGACTAGGTTTTCAATTTATTTGTTGTCTTAATTTTATTATTTTTATGTTTTTAAATTATTTATATTTTCGTGTTTATTTGTTGTTAGAATTCAATCCAATCCCCCCCTCCGGTTACTCTCTTAAAAACATAATTAATTCAATTTAATTCGATTACTCCTTGTGGGTTTGACCCGTACTTATCCTAGTACACTCTAGTGTGGATGTGTTTGGAAAATTACAAATCTTATTTTTGGGTGCCGGCGACAGTACCCCAAATTTTAGCGCCGTTGCTGGGGAGTAATCTCAAATTTTTATTAAATTTTTTGAGTTTTTATTTTATTTATTTTTGAATTTTTTCCAGTAGAGTACTGACACTGAACCCTTCAGTGTCAGGTCTCCTCTGTTTTGGTTTTTTTTATTTTTCGTGAAAAATCACTTTCTCTCCTTGTAGATCTTGCTTTTAATGGATCGTTATCATGGTTTTTATGGTCAAAATATTCTGCCATGTAGAGTTTGTGCAACCACACTCCATTGCACTCATGATTGTCCATCCTTGATTGATAGATTAGCGGTGAGACAAATAGATAAATATTGGAGTGCTAATCAACAAAGGCATTGGAATGATCAACCATATGTCAACACTTACAATCAAGGGTGGCGTAATCTTTATCATTCACGATATGTGAACCATTCTTACAATCAACCTTATGAATATCAAAGCCGAGACTACTATGAGAAAAGATCTCAATCCTTCAATAATAGTGAATGCTATTATGAGGATGATGGGTATTATGGTGATGAACAAAGTTCGAAGGCTTCATTAGAGTCCTTGCTGAAACGAATGAAAATTAGTAATTTGATATTTCAACAAGGAACCTAATTGAGTCTTTGGAATTTGGAGCGGCAATGTAGCAAATTAAGCACCGAGGTTGAATATTTGGTAGCACAATAAAGTTTAAATCAAAGTGAAAATCATGAGGAATGTGCCAGGGAGTCCACCAAAGATGAGAATTTGGAGATGGAGACCAAAATTGAGGAGAATGATTATGCTGAAAATTCTACAGATTTGGTTCAGGAAATTCTGGTAGCAGAAACTGACATTGAAGCCTTCAGTGTCAATTCTGCTGGAAACGAAATTGAGGTAAAGCTTGCTAAATCAATATCTACTAATTTTGAATCATTTTCATCTTCATACATGTTGCTAAAGGTGTTGATCCTCAAGTAAAGGAGACATATTGAAGAGATTAGTGATCCTTTTCTTGAGGCGATCAAATAAAACTCCATGGAGTTATGTACAAAAGGCTGACCAAAAACCATACCAATTTTATGGAGAGTACTTCTTTCAAACCAAAGAAGCATGAATATTGGTTTGAGTACTTTACTCCGATCACGTGAAAGGGAAGTGAACGTCGAGCCAACGACGTTAAGAAAAGGTGCGTGTTGGGAGGCAACCCAACTTAGATTTTTATTTTTATTTTTATTTTCTTAATAAATAATCTTGTTCTTTTGGTGTGCGCAATTTTTCAGGAAGTGCTATGAAGTGAAACATGATGATGTTGGTAATGTTTTTAGAGAGAATAAAATTCTAATCTGTGGTCAATCAAATTGAGCTTAACCCGGTGACTTCTTTTCACTTTTACACTTGATTTTCCCTTGAATTTTATTGTGCTTTGTTTGCTTGAGGGCAAGCAAAATATTAGGTGTGGGTAGGTTTTGTGTATTAAGTAATATTTGAAGTAGCAATTTTTTACTTAGTTACAAGTGCATATAATAATTCATTTGAGATCACATTTTTACACTTGTGAACATGTGAAGTTGGTGTTGGATTTATGGTGAAAATATGCATTTGATATGTGAACTTTAAAGCATGACAATAGAGTTAGATTTGATGTATCTATACTTGTGAGTTGTTGAATTTGTCTTATTTATTTTGTGACAAATATGAAATAATTTTTTGTTTAATAATTCATGGCAAAATTATCTTATTCTTGTGAGCTTTGAGCCTTGAAGAGCTATCATCTATATAAGGTCTATTTGTTTCTTGATTGTGTGCAAATTGAACTTGATATGTACATTCTAGAGTTTGCTCCTTGAACGTATTTTGAGATCTTACATTTGAGCATGTGTATTTAAATGATAAAGGCAGATAAGAAAACCATACTTTGGCCTTCTTTTTATCTACCCGATCATGCTAATCCTATAGGAGAGCCACTTTGAGCTTAGCCTTTTCTTTGTTGAATGAGCATATCAATTAGCCATGTTCCATTTGTTTCTTGAACTCTTCCTATTGAACCCCTACTATTTTGCATATTGTGGAATTCATTGAAAATATTTCTTGTGGTTGAATTGAAGATGAAGGGATTTGGTGGTTGTAGGAAAAGAGAAAAAAAAATTGGAGCTGAAAAAGAAAAAAGGAAGCTGATATTTGTTGCAGAATTTTTCTGAAAATGACACTGAACCCTTCAGTGTTGCCCGTATTTTTCGAAATTGTGAAAAAGAGGTGTGGGTAGTTGGATGTGTTGATAAAAATAAGAGATTCGTCAAAAGAAAATGTGGAAGTGGATGTGGAAAATATTGAGAATGACAAGATATATCTCTTTGATGTACGTCTTATTTGATTAACACAATTAGCAAAGTGGTATATTTAGCCTTTCTAATCCTTTTTATCCTTCCTTATCCCAAGTCTCATTACAACTATTTTAAAAGTCCTTTTGATATTTGCAATGCTCATTGAACTTGGTTGAGATTTGATTTGGGAGCAAGCTTATGGTAAAGTATTGTCTTGTTTAATTTTGAGTGTTTTGCTACCCATCACATATACTTTAGCGTTATTGAGCGAAACCATTGTGAGGCCATGAATTCTTAAATTCCTATATCCTACATAAGTTGCAAGATTTTTATGAGACATTCTATCACTCATTTGTATTTTGTGCACCTTATTAAATCTCTTTTGAAAGTGTCATTGTTTTGCTATCACTTGCATATGATTGTCATTTTTCTTACACTTTGTTTTTGGTCTTGTTTTTGCTTGAGGACAAGCAAAGGTTTAGGTGTGGGTAGTTTGATAAGTCGTAATTTTACCTCATTATTTTAGATGAATTCATATATATTGTTGTGTGAGTTGTGAATTATTTAATGCTAATTACGTCTTATTTCTATTTTATACCCTTAAATTTTAATTATTTTATTTCTTATTGAAACAGGCCGAAATTGAGAGAAATTATCCAGTCACCATAATTTATTTTGTGTGACTGATACAATAATTTTTACGATTGAAAATAAAAATTTGACCAAGACAAAATAAGGAAAGATTTGATTTGAAGAGAAAAATGGAAACTTACCAAAGGAAGAAAAGATGCAATGAACTTGGACACTCTTCAAGAAGGAAATAATTAAATTGGGACATATATGGGGATAAAATCTCACGCTACTTATACAACCATCTTTCTCACGTTCATCATCACTTTTGTATGCTTGTAAGAACTCGATTGGAGAAGAGAGGGAGAAGGGCTCCACCATCAAGAACAATATCGGTTCTTTTATTTTATATTTTTAATTTAGTTTTTATTATATAATTTTATCTCTAGTCCGAGGGTTGTGAACCTCCCATGAATTATTTATTTGATTGTTAGGAATTTTATGTTGCAAACCTTTATATGAATTTATCTTAATGCATACACTGAATTGATTTTATAATAATTTGATAATTGTTTTAGACTGGTCATCTAGATTAATTATTAAATTATTTATTGATATTTCATGATCCATGATCCATAATTATTGTGAGGATTGAATTGAGTAGCGAAATAGAGGAAGGCCCTCTAGGTGTAATAAGATCTAGGTTGTATGATTCCTAGCCGATTTTAATAGCCTAGTAATTCTATGTTTGGAGTCTTAATGAATTTGTGAGTTCGAATCTATAGGGTCACTCGTAAATTGTTCAATTTAGTGGTAGTCCCTAATTGATCATCTTAACAATATTCGGGTCAATTTGGTTGTACCATTAGCCTAGGGATTTGAGTTTATAATATAGTTTGCATGTTTAATTCTTGCGATTTTATGAATTAGGATATGGGAGGGAATTAAATCCTTGGACTAGGTTTTCAATTTATTTGTTGTCTTAATTTTATTATTTTTACATTTTTAAACTATTTATATTTTCATGTTTATTAGTTGTTAGAATTCAATCCAATCCCCCCTCTCTGGATACTCTCTTAAAAACACGATTAATTCAATTTAAATTCAGTTACTCCCTGTGGGTTCGACTTGTACTTATCCTACTACACTCTAGTGTGGATTTATTTGGAAATTTACAAATCTTATTTTTGGGTGCCGGCGACAGCACACCAATAATGTCATAATTGATTTAAATATTTGATTATTATCATATATGTATGCATAATTCTTTGTAATTTATTGCCTTATGTGTTGTAATAGGAGCATGCTAGGTTGCGTATGTTATTACTGAATATTATGTGCATGTAAAAACCCTCGGTGTTAAATAACTAAGTGAGAAATGGAATTGGTTAATATTTCTCGTGGCCTCCATTTTTAGTTTGTAAGTGATGTGAATAAACTTGCGCGTTTGCTATAGTGCCTTCCTCCCCCATCAGATGAGGTTATTCGCGGATCACTGGTACAAACTTCTTTGTGATGATTGTAGAAAGTTACCCGAGCACGTGTGATATTCTCCATCTGAAGGGACGTAAGCTTGCGCAATGGACTTGTAATCAAATAATGGTGAACACTTAGGTGCAAATAATAAGTATCCTCCCCATCGGAGTCACTGTTGTTATTTGCATAGCTATAAAGGAACCGACTATTAATTATGGCTAAAAAGGAACCGTCTATTAATTATTTTGTCATAAAGTTAGGTTGACGAATGAAATTAATGGGTAAAACCTTCTCTTGTAAATGTTTGGGTTTTTATACGTCCATACTATCGTGGCATGCAAATTCATGGTGCTTGAGATGTTGGTGAATTTTATTTTATATTGTTTTGAGGGAATCAATATAAATGGATAAATTCAAAGGATTTGATCAGTGTATTTGTTTACGTGATTCTCTGTATTTTCAAATGGTTTTATTTCACTTATTGTTGACTAAAAGAAAATATATTTACTGGTCCATAATCAGATGATTGATAAGAATCTTAGTTTTAATTTTTACTGCTTAGATTATAAAAATGTGTTCTCACTAAGGATGCCCTCTAATGCCTATTAAAGTCTCTAGTGGATAGGTGAGAAGTTCATAGAGATATGATGGTCAATCTCATGTAAATCTTTGGATACTTGAGTAAGGTTGATGGGCGAAAGGTCATGATTGACTTCATGAATGAATTGAAAATAAAACATGGATAGAAATTGAAGGGGAAACCTGACTCAATTTTATTCTTCATTATTTGCCTAGATGTTTTGAGCAAGTTCTACTTGAAATACAAAAGGTTGTATTCTGTGGGGAACTTCTGACAAAATGTATGGTGAAGGAAAGTCAATTTCATCAAGTGAACAAGGTTAGTATCTCATTCATTAGTTGTTGAAGCATGATTAGTGATGGCATTTACTAACATGTTGTGTGTAGATACCAGAATCACTAAATGTCTGCAACATAGTGATGATGAGATTATTGTGTACGTGAGTAATGCCTATGAAAGTAGTGGCTGTTGCAGTGAGAGTTGTTTATTTATCTTATGATAGGAATAAACATTTGATTTTGAGAAATTATCTTTACGTATGTTTTCGTAGAAAGAATTTCATTTCAGTTTTTACGCATATACGAATGGATACTCTTTTTTATTTAAATGACATAGTCATTTTAATGAAGGATGGAGCTATAGTCTGTTGAAGTACGTTGGTGGACAATTTGTACTCTTAAAGCATGTTTATCCCATTGATGCAACAAATTAAAATGATAACATTTCTTCTAATCCTAATAAGAGAAAGAAACCTTCGCATATGAACTAAACATACGTTTGGCATCTGAAACTAGGTCATGATTGCTTTTTCAAGATAAAGGGGTGTAGAGCCAAAAATATGTTGGAATTAGTTCATTCTAATTTATGAGGTCCTAAGCTTATCCCTACGAGAGGTGGTTAGATATTTTTATTTGATGCACCGCAAGTCTAAGTACTATGATTAATTCAAAAGTGCATGGCTCATGCAGTGAAGGGTCATCAAAAATATATCAAGTCATTACGATTTAATCGCGGTGGCGAGTAACTCTTAGGAAAATTTAGGAACTATTTATTAGAGGTTGGGATTGAATCCCAAGTTGTCAACACTGGGCAAACCCTAGCCGAATGGTGTGGCGAAAAGAAGGAATAGTATTCTTATGGTAGTGGTTAAATAGATGATGAGTTATTCAGAAATACTAAATTCATTTTATGGGTATGCCCTAGAAACAACATGTTGAATTGATGATTGTCTATTTTGTGGGATATCCTAGAGAAATGAAGGGTGATTTATTTAGTCCAAAAGATCAAGAGAGTGTTTGTTAACACGTACACTATATTTTTTGGAAAAGGACTATGTAATAAATCACAAACTCATGAATAAAATGTTCTATAAGGTGTTGATAAGCGTTTTCTCAACACACAATTAATCCCCAAGTATGAAGGATATCAATTGTAGTCTCGAAAGGTGACCAAGTGAATATCGAACCCAAGGGACGGCGTATTATTAATTTAATTATTATCTAAATTAATTAAGACAAGGCAATAAGATTTGATGGATTTAATTAACAACTACTAAACAAATAATTAAAATAACAAATAAAATAAAGTACCACTCGAAGAATACGAAAGTGGATCAAGTAGGAAAATAGGTAGCTCTAGGATAATCTAGTTTTACTCATTAACTTCCCTTCCATGTGTCAATGTCTAACTTTGCCTTGTGGAATATGCACGCATCACTAAACTATGCATATCTACTCTATAGACACAAGTAAACATGCGTGTAACACGTGTGAATAACCTCGGAGCAAGAGATATAATTTCACCCCCCTTTCTAGGTACTATCAGTATCAATTATTTCCCCCTAGGATTGGTACTCTAACCCGATATGATCTCTCTTTATAGGTACTATAAAGTTATCCTCTTTATCCTACTTATTAACCCGAATTCAATTCAATTAATAAGTATTCATATATGATAGTTCTAATGAAGCTTAGGAGTCCCCTCACTTAGAATCATAACATGGAATCTTGTTCAGCGGTGAACGCACTCAATCTACAACCAAGATATATATTCAGACTCTATATATCAATTGAAAATGCACAAAACGACCGTGAATATGGATTAGGAAAGCACAATCATATATAAAATAAATCCACAAGTAGTGTTGTACGGAGTTTACACATAGAAGATCAATTAATTCATAAAACCATCAAAACTCCTAGATCTACCAAAAAGGCTCTAGCCCATGATGTTTCGAAGAACAATCATGGGTGTTGGATAGATCTTACCCGGATGTCCGGAAAATACAAGATAAATTAGGAAACGAATAAACCCTTGATATGGCGTCTTCATGCCCTTCTCCATCTTGAATCCTCCTCTTGGTTCTCCTCTTGATTCCACAAACAAATCTTCAAAGTGATGGATGGATGGAGGAAAGGAAGTGGATGATGGATGGGGGGTGATCCCCCTTGTGGGGTGTTGTATGTTGTGGCCTCTCCTCGGTGATTGGTGACGTTTTTCTTGACTGCATGAGCCTTCTTTTATACTTGTAATCACATCTCTAGGGCTTGGAATGGGCTTTTCAAGTGATCCCACGCGTTTTGGCCTCGAAAATACAGATTTGGTAAGTTCCCGAAGCGCAGGTTCGACCTCGTCAAACAGGTCGAACCACAGGTCGAACCCTACTACTAGATTTGCGCAGTCTCTCCGTTTCGCGTATAACTTTAACATCCGACCTCCGAATTGAGTGATTTTTGCGCTCATGCGATCCTCTCTTCCTTGGCTTTCTATCCATATAAATAAATCACAAGAACTCCAAGAATTGAATATGTAACAGGCCATGGAAAGTAGCACTGCAATTCTGTTCGCACAGCTCGCGCGGCGTCACCACTTTGCTCATAACTTCCTCGTTCGGACTCCGAATGGGATGTTCTTTACGCCAAAATGACCCTCTCTTCAGTGGCTTTCCAACCATATATCACAAATCCAATTCAGAGCTCCACATCAATACAAAATAATTACACAAGTTCGACGTGCGTTTATCAGCATTCTTGCACAAATTGCACCTTTTCTCAAACTTGGCTCTTTTCATCCTTTTTCCACCTAAAACACAAAAAAACACCTCAATGCACCTTTTTCTCACATATAATGAATATAAGACCATTGTGCTAATATATGACAAGAATATCAATCAAAAAGGTGTTAAATTGGATATTAAAACACACTTATTTTCACTCTCATCAAACCCCCAAACTTACCCGTTGCTCGTCCCGATGCAACAAAATAAAGATAAAGATAGAGAGAGTAAGAAAATTAGCGGGGAAACAAGGACTATGACCAATACCCATTCAAAATACAATCGTCATCAACTCAGTTCATGCAACTCTCATTATATGTAATAATCAATTTATAGCATACAAGTTAAGACAATCACCACCAATTCAAATGCTCCATCAATATGTCCTCACGGGAAGTATATATCACTCGCACTCAAGTGTAAAAATGTATACTTATGGGTTAAGGTGTTTACGCTCAAATTCAATTCAAGTGCATGCGTAACCATAAGCATACCTATTGTCTCAACTCTCCTTTTAATTGTAGCTAGTAAATCATGGATCAAAAAGGTCTTTTATTAGGTTGTAATGTAGGCTCTTTGGAATAGGTGGGAGATATATGGATAAGTGACTCAAAACTCGGATAAATCAAGCTGCAGTCTCTCTCGATCTTTCATTCTTCCTCATCACTACAATTAAGCACAATACTCTTCCATCTTTCTCCTTCAAGCACAACACATATTTTTTTTCCAACAATTTCTTGCTCTTCAACTCCATCATTCTCCTTTCTTCACCTTTTTTTTTCTCTTTTCTTTCTCTTTCGAGGTACCAGTTCCGGGCACTACCTCTCACATCCTCCATAGGGTACTAGATTTAAGCACTACCCAAGGGTATTTATTTGCATGAAGTAATAGATTTAAGCACTACTCCATGGATTTCTTTTTCATCCTTAAGACTCTTTTTTCATTATCCTTATCATCCCTCAAATCACCACTCTCTTCAATTACGCTTTATTGGCTATCAAAGAATGGATTTAATAAGGCTCAAATGGGCTGACTAGGGATTTAATGAATTCAGGTAAAGTATATGGGAAAATATGGGTTAAATATCAAAGATGGCCTAATATCATTTCCATAATCCGCTAGACTAATCTTGAATATTCAAGGAGACTCAAGGCAAGTTCTAGAATACAAGCACAAGAACGATACTCACCAGAAAGAAATATCATGTGATTATGTACATGATCAACGATGCTTAAAATCTCACATGGGTTTTTAACAAGTAACAGAGCACTTTTCATGGTAAGCAATATCCCACAAGTACACATAGAACTTCATATCACAATATAACTCAAGTACACTCCCTTCATCAATTTCAAGAGCATATGAATTTCAAAGAAAATTTTAACCATATAAGCTCACATGGATCACCACCATAAACATAATCCTTCACTCCATTAATTAAAAGCACATATAAAAATTAGAAAAAGGGAACGAGGGCACCTGATTTTTCTTCAACGTGAGAACGAGCTCCTCGAGTCAAAGCCTCAATGTAGAACTCGTCTTGCCACTCTTTTACCTTTTTCTATCATCAAAGCTCAAACAAACTCATCATCACAGGATTCATCAATAATAAAATAGGAGAACTATAAGAAAGAATTAATTGACTATGTAATCGACTCCACACACTAGAAACACCACTGAACACTAGGCAAATTGCAAAAAAATCGACACATCAAAACCGATTAAAGTTTCAACATACCGTAAAAAATCAACTCCCCTAGCAGACATTACAAAGAAAAGATTGTACTCTTGGTGCTTTAATGAGGTAAGAACATCACACCCCCCCAAACTTAGTAAAAACGTAAGTCGAAACTAAGTTTGAAAAGAGATGTAATTGCCGATTAGTAAGCACCTTAAATATAAAAATTTCTTACTCACACGAAAGAAATAAAGTAATAAAATGGAAGGGCAAGCCCCCAACAGGCGTTCATGTTTAATGTCGTAGAGTCACGACGGTAGAGGACGGTCTTCTCGCATCCTCACCTTCAAATACTTTCTTTCCCTCTTCTTGTCTACACTCAACACCTCACCTTTCTTGGTCACAAAAATATGATCATTGAAATTTCCTTCCTCCCATGGCTGTCTAGACTCCTCCTTGTCAACCTTCCACTTAAATTCAGAATCACCTGTCTTAGAAAAATCAAGATTAAACAAGTTAGAAACCATATCAATGCTCTTGCATGATTGAGTCTCCATGGGCATCTTAATTGCATGATCAAGAGAGAAAACCACATCTTCATTATCCATTCGCAATCTAAGCTGTCCTTCCTTAACATCTATCATAGCTCCAGCTGTGGCAAGAAACGGTCGTCCCAAAATAAGGGGAATATCACCCTTATCATCTTCCATGTCAAGTACAAGAAAATCCACGGGAAAAACTAACTTATCCACTCTCACTAAAATATCTTCAATTAAACCCTTTGGACAAGTCATGGATCTATCCGCCAATTGAAGAGCAATATTCGTGGGAGTTAACTCCCCCAAACCAAGCCTTTTAAATATGGACAAAGGCATCAAGTTAACGTTTGCCCCCAAATCACACAAGGCTTTATGTGCCGACCCTTTTCCAGTGTCACAAAGAATGGTGAAGCTTCCCGGATCCTTTAACTTTGCAGGCAGCTTCCTTTGAAGGATCGAGCTGCAATTCTCTGATAGGTTTACCGTCTCCACTCCGTTCAAGCTTCTCTTCTTTGATATAATATTCTTGAGGAATCGGGCATAGTATGGCATCTCCATGATTGCTTCAGAGAAAGGAATGTCCAAACTTACTTTGCTCATGACATCGTGAAACCTCTTGAACTTTTCTTCCAATCCCTTCTCGGCCAATTTCGAAGGAAACGGAGGAGGTATCTTGGTCTTTGGTCTTCCCCATTCATCACGTTCAACCTCCTTCGCTTTATCCTTCTCGGCTCTCAATCTCTTTGCTCTTTCCCACTTTTTCTCAGCTATTATCTCTGTACTTTGCTTATTCCGAACCACTGGAGTAGCATCAACATCATAGGGAACATTCAGCGCGGAAAACAGTGCAGAAGGAATAGGTTCGACCTCAGTTCGACCACTGGTGCTGGTCGAACTAGGTGTGTAATGGTCGAACCAATCGTCTGGAAGGCTGCTCTCTTTCTGTAATTGGGGTTCGACGTGGGTTCGACCTGGGTGATTGGTCGAACCATCAATGCTTTGGTCGAACCAGTCGTCTGGCGTGCTGCTCTCACTTTGAACTTGGGGTTCGACATGGATTCGACCATTAGGACAGGTCGAACCACTTCTCCCTTGGTCGAACCGGCCTACTGTACTATTTCTGCCCTTCGATTCGACCAGGGTTCGACCAGATGGACTGGTCGAACCATGTCCATCGTGGTCGAACCGTTGCTGCGACAAAACAGGGTGCTCCAGGATGTGTGGTTCGACCTGGGTTCGACCTGGTGATTTGGTCGAACCAGGGGAGTCGTGGTCGAACCTCACTTCCATCAAAATAGAGGGTCGCGAACAGGTTAGTTCGACCTTGGTTCGACCAACAGATTTGGTCGAACCCTCTTGATCCTGGTCGAATCGGGCTTCTTTTGCTTCAGATTTCGATTCCGGCTCCGTCGATCCTTCGTACTGTGTTTCACACCTCAATGTGATGGCATTATTCTCCAATGTTTGTATCAATTGATTCACATTTACGGCCATCTGCCCCATAATCAAGGTAAGCTCCTTCAACTGCTTAGATAAATCTACATGCTCAACATTCATGGTATCCTCAAGACAATCAATCCTTGCATCAGTCTCAGCCATGTATCGATTGAAGGTATCTTCAACACTCTTCACTTCTTGCTGCTTCATACTAGGCCCCCTTTGTGTCAACTTTGTAATCTGCGTCTGCTGGGACTCTAGTAGCTTGTTGATGTTAGCTAGACTAGAGACGATCTCATCATCCCTATTCGGCTTCTCCACTTGATGTTCAACCTGCGCTACCACGCCAAGTACATATGATCCTCTATCTCTCACTACAGGCCAGTCACGTGTATTCATAGAGATGTCTTCAAACAACTTTTCCGCTTCAAGTGCTGTCTTTGATAACAACGCTCCTCCTGATGATGCATCAATAAAAACACGCGACTCACAATCCAATCCATAATAGAAGATACTTATGTAGTCAGCCTTAGACATTCCATGTTGTGGGCACCTCCTGAGCATGTCTTTAAACCTATCCCAAGCCTCATAAAATTTCTCACCCCGATTCATAACAAATCGAGTGATCTCTTGCTTCATTCTTAAGATCCTTGAGGGTGGCATGTATCTCTCCAAGAACTTCTGCTGCAGTTGGTCCCATGTAGTGCAATCGGCTGGATCAAGGGTCTCATACCAAGCTTCCGCCTTATTAATTAAAGAGAACTTGAATAAGGCGATCTGTCTAGCATTATCATTTGCTCCAGCTCCCTTTTGAGTGTTTGCATAACCAAGAAATCTTCGGAGATGTTGATATGGATCTTCAAAACAACCTCCAGAAAAGGGATTCTTCTCTACCATGTTAATAAGAGCGGGATGTATCGCAAAATCATCATCTTCCCCCCTTGCTCCTATCAACCCCATGTTGACATTCCCAAAGTTCGTGAAAATTTCACGTATGGCAACATTATCCGGATTCTGCCTTGCTCCGGCCATGTTTAGCTCAATGTGTTATTCGTTCCTTTCCTTCCCCTCCTTTTTCAAGCACACAAGTAACTCGGAAAAATTCAAGGTTAGATAGAAATAAATAATCACAAATAAAAGAAAAAGAAAAAAAATCTTAATCAAACTAGAAATAATAAAATCAATAATAACAGTCGTCCCCGGCAACGGCGCCAAGAACTTGATAAGCATTTTCTCAACACACAATTAATCCCCAAGTATGAAGGATATCAATTGTAGTCTCGAAAGGTGACCAAGTGAATATCGAACCCAAGGGACGGCGTATTATTAATTTAATTATTATTTAAATTAATTAAGACAAGGCAATAAGATTTGATGGATTTAATTAACAACTACTAAACAAATAATTAAAATAACAAATAAAATAAAGTACCACTCGAAGAATACGAAAGTGGATCAAGTAGGAGAATAGGTAGCTCTAGGATAATCTAGTTTTACTCATTAACTTCCCTTCCATGTGTCAATGTCCGACTCTGCCTTGTGGAATATGGACGCATCACTAAACCATGCATATCTACTCTATAGACACAAGTAAACATGCGTGTAACACGTGTGAATAACCTCGGAGCAAGAGATATAATTTCACCCCCCTTTCTAGGTACTATCAGTATCAATTATTTCCCCCTAGGATTGGTACTCTAACCCGATATGATCTCTCTTTATAGGTACTATAAAGTTATCCTCTTTATCCTACTTATTAACCCGAATTCAATTCAATTAATAAGTATTCATATATGATAGTTCTAATGAAGCTTAGGAGTCCCCTCACTTAGAATCATAACATGGAATCTTGTTCAGCGGTGAACGCACTCAATCTACAACCAAGATATATATTCAGACTCTATATATCAATTGAAGATGCACAAAACGACCGTGAATATGGATTAGGAAAGCACAATCATATATAAAATAAATCCACAAGTAGTGTTGTACGGAGTTTACACATAGAAGATCAATTAATTCATAAAACCATCAAAACTCCTAGATCTACCAAAAAGGCTCTAGCCCATGATGTTTCGAAGAACAATCATGGGTGTTGGATAGATCTTACCCGGATGTCCGGAAAATACAAGATAAATTAGGAAACGAATAAACCCTTGATATGGCGTCTTCATGCCCTTCTCCATCTTGAATCCTCCTCTTGGTTCTCTTCTTGATTCCACAAACGAATCTTCAAAGTGATGGATGGATGGAGGAAAGGAAGTGGATGATGGATGGGGGGTGATCCCCCCTTGTGGGGTGTTGTATGTTGTGGCCTCTCCTCGGTGATTGGTGACGTTTTTCTTGACTGCATGAGCCTCCTTTTATACTTGTAATCACGTCTCTAGGACTTGGAATGGGCTTTTCAAGTGATCCCACGCGTTTTGGCCTCGAAAATACGGATTTGGTAAGTTCCCGAAGTGCAGGTTCGACCTCGTCAAACAGGTCGAACCACTTGCCACAGGTCGAACCACAGGTCAAACCCTGTTACTGGATTTGAGCAGTCTCTCCGTTTCGCGTATAACTTTCACATCCGACCTCCGAATTGAGTGATTTTTGCGCTCACGCGATCCTCTCTTCCTTGGCTTTCTATCCATATAAAGAAATCATAAGAACTCTAAGAATTGAATATGTAACAGGCCATGGAAAGTAGCACTTTCGCACAGCTCGCGCGGCGTCACCACTTTGCTCATAAATTCCTCGTTCGGACTCCGAATGGGATGTTCTTTACGCCAAAACGATCATCTCTTCAGTGGCTTTCCAACCATATATCACAAATCCAATTCAGAGCTCCACATCAATACAGAATAATTACACAAGTTCGACGTGCGTTTATCAGCATTCTTGCACAAATTGCACCTTTTCTCAAACTTGGCTCTTTTCATCCTTTTTCCACCTAAAACACAACAAAACACCTCAAGTGCACCTTTTTCTCACATATAATGAATATAAGACCATTGTGCTAATATATGACAAGAATATCAATCAAAAATGTGTTAAATTGGATATTAAAACACGCTTATTTTCACTCTCATCAGGTGTGAGAATGGAAACACAAGGTTAGTACCAATTTTACAAGAGGATATACCATAAGTAAAGTGCATCGCGTATCACATCTGATACAAAATTGCATGTAGCGCCTTGTCGTAGTGGGAGGATTGTTCAAACAACTGGATAGATTTATATTTTGGGAGAGTCGTGAGACTTGGTCCCTAATAAGCATGAAATCGTCCCATGGAATAATGAAAAAGCACTACAAGATAAAAATGGGATATCTTAGCAAGTTGCAATGATTTCTGAAATAGAATCTACGGACTCTAAGTTAGGTATGGATGCTTGTAGAACCGCAAAATGGTGTGAAAGCCATTGGAAGTGGCTCTACAAAATAAAATAGGTCATACGGTAAGGTAATACTTTGAAACAAGGCTTGTTGCATAAAGGTACACTCAGAAAGAAGGGTGAGTTCGAGTATGAGGAAACTTTTTTTCCGGTAGCTAAGTTTAAGTCGATCTAGATTCTTTTATTAATTGTTGTTCATATTTTGTTATGAAATATAGCAAATAGATGTCAAGACAGCATTCATGATTGAAAGTCTTAAGGAAAACATCTATGTAAAGCAACCAGAGTGATTCATTGCAAAGTGCTAAGAGCATTTTGTGTGTATGCTTAAAATTGTCCATTGATGGACTAAAGCAAGCTTCAAGATCATGGACCATCTGTTTTGATGAGAAATCTAGCCATATGGATTTAATCAATGTTCATATGAGTCATGTGTATTGAAAAGTATGATGGAAACATGGTGGTATTTCTTGTACAATACGTAAATGGTATCTTGTTCATTGGAGCAATGAAAGAGTATTGTCGGGTGTATGGTTATGGCTTATAAAGTAGTATGTAATGAAGGACTTAAGAGAAGCAAAATATATTCTTGCGATCATTGATAAGGATCACAAGATATGATGTTATGTTTATTTCAATCTTCATGACATGATACAATCCTTACTCGTTTTAGCATGCATCTCCTAGAAAGTTTTTCAACTTTTCAGAAATGGAGTGACTTTGTCTAAGGTAGTGTGTCCTAATGACACAAAAGAAGATAAAGGTGACGAAGACAGTTCCTTATGCTTCAGCAAATAAGGAGCTTAAATCTGTGCAATGCAATGCTATGCACGAGAATAGATATCTGTTTTGTTGAACACATGGTCAGTGCGTATCAAGGTAACCTGAGACAAGAATGTTGAACCGAGGTAAGGCACATATTTAGGTATCTAAAAAAAACTAGAAATTATATGTGATCTTACCAGACAAATTCACTGTTTCTTGTGGGTTACATAGATTCGGTTTTTCAAATCAGATAGGGACGGCAGTAAATCTACCTCAAGATTATGTGTTTATTTTGGGAAGTAGATCCACAATATGGTGGAGTATTATATAGAAATATATTTTGGACTCCACCATGAAAAAATGATAAATTGGAGTCTTGTGGCAGCCAAAGTATCTGTATGGCTCTAAAAACTTCGTAATGCACATAGACGTGATTCTAAGTTTGCTAATATTATTACAATTTATTGTGATAATAATGATGCAGTTGCAAACTTGAAGGAATCACGAGCCTATAAGGCAATTAAATACACTAAGTGCGAGTACCACCTGTTACAAGAAATCGTATGATGGGAGAAAGGTTGTTATCGCCAAGATTGCATTGGATGATAACCTAGTAAATCTTTTTACAAGGACCTTAAAGTGAAAGCTTTTGATGGTCAAGTAGTAGGAGTGGGAATCAGATGTATGGCAGTTGACATGGCAGCATAGTCTTTTAGTATAAGTGGAATATTGTTGGATTGTTTACTAAAAGTCTAGCTTTTTGTATGAACAATGTTTTAACTATATTTGAAATGAGAATCATTGATCAAATGATTGCATCTTATAATTCATTTATATGTCAATGCGATAGTCCATTTACTTTATGAACTCTTTATAAAGTATAAACAGATGCTCACAACCGAGATAGATGTGGACTATCTATCGAGATATTTGTAGTATTATTTGTTATTAGTTTGTCTTGATTATAAAATCACATTAATGCACCTTGTGTGTATTGAGCAGGACCACATGAGATCGTTCAACTTATACTAACTATATAGGAGAACTTGATCTCAATTATTATGGATGTTCATGGTCTTAATCCCTATACAATAACCTTGACACATAAGTCAGTATGTACTTCCTTGATTCATCAATAGGTGAGATTTACATGTAATTAAATTAACAAACTCGATGAGTTTGGAAATTGTATTGTCTCTATGGTGTGTTATTGATTGTCGAAGGAATCTGTGTCCTATTAAATAGGTTGATGGTGTCCCCTTGAGGAGTTCATAAGGATTATCATGTAAACCCAGTAGGTGGATTTATTCCGGCATGATAACAAGGTTGAGTAGTACTACTCTCGAATGAGATATTAATTAATGTAGTTGTCAGTAACTTAATTAATTAATGGGCATTGTATATCTTAAACATGGGGAGACTAACGGGCTCATAATAAGAAGAAGCCCATAACGTAATTATGGGATTAGAGCGGCAGTGCAGTAATAATATTTTAGTGGAATATATTATTATTATTGGACTTAAGTATAAGTTTTGTGCTAAACTTTGATACATAAGCCCAATGGAGGCCCGACTCTAATTTCTCCTCCTGGTCCCTTTTGTAGCCCATATATAAGTAACTCAGCCATTCGGATGCCCTAATTAACACGCTTAATCATGAATTAGAGAGGGTGGAGTGCAGATTGAGAAGATCTTGAAGATCATCGCCCACACAATGTCAAGATTGGACTTGGGAATACGGAAGAAGATCAAGAGGTTGTTTCCTGCACTTGATCATTTTCAACATACCCTGGTGAAAGGTAATACGTTTCTATATTCTTGCTTCCGCTGATTTAGAAATGCATGGAACCCTAACAATTCACATTAAACAAATGAGCAAACGCCAACAATTTTATCTCAGTTATTATGGATGTTCATGCTCTTATTCCCTATACGATAACCTCGACACGTAAGCTAGTATATATCTCTTTGATTCATCAATGGGTAAGATTTAATTATTAAATCAACAAACTCGTTGAGTTTGGAAATAGTGTTGTCTCTATGGTGTGCTGTTGATTGTAGAAGGAATGTGTGTCCTATTAAGTAGGTTGATGATGTCCCCTTGAGGAGATCATAGGGATTATCATGTAAACCCTGCAAGTGGATTTATTCTGGCATGATAAAAAGGTTGAGTGGTACTACTCTCGGATGAGATATTAATTAATGGAGTTGTCAGTAACTTAATTAATTAATGGGCATTGTATATCATAAATACGGGGAGACTAACAGGCTCATAATAAGAAGGAGCCCATAACGTAATTTGGGATTAGAGCGGCAATGTAGTAATAATATTTTAGTGGACTATATTATTATTATTGGACTTAAGTATAACTTTTGGGCTAAACTTGTATACTTTAGCTCAATGGAGGTTCGACTCTAATTTCTCCTCTTGGTCCCTACTGTAGCCTATAAATAAGTTGTCTCAACTTTCTGGAACCCTAACCTAGATGCCTAAACACGTAGAAGTAAGGGAGGAAGCAGATTGAGAGGTGTTGAGAGTGGAATTCCACGTATTTTAGGTCTCACATTACATAGTTTTTTATCAAATGTGGCCATGATTTTATGTAGAATGACATGGTTTTCATATCTTGCATAATTAAGATTCTACTAAGGTGTTTTGTTGAATTTTAAAGGATAAACAGGATCAAAAGTTCAAAGTTGGAATGAAAAGTGAAAGTGTGAAGGTGTGAAGGAATGCTAAAAAATACATATCCATATTGAATAATTTTTCTGTATTTGTGTAGAACTCCAAATTGATCATGTGATATATATTTGGAAAGCCACGGAAGAAAGGATCATTTTGACATAAAATTTACTCAAATTGGAGTCTATATGTGGAAATTATGCTCAAAATAGTGAGATTGCGCTATGCAGTCTACTGCTCGGGAGCCGCTCGACTGACAGGTCAAGGCAAGCTGATGTGGCTCGATAGCAAATTTCAGTTGAGTCAGTTCCGGTGGGTCCTACGTGACATGTCAAGTTGCCCTGATGCAGTTGGGATGCCGCTCGGCAGTATCCAAGGCCCAGCCCGGGCCGAGCTGGGTGCCGAGCAGGCAATTCTTGGGCCCAGTCACGGCCTGTTCATTACAGTAGTGTATTTGTGGCTTCCAGATAGTGTTTTGGACTAATTTCGACACGAAAGAGCCTGAAGAACAGCCCAAGGTATAAAATGGGGGCATCAACACACAATTGAGGGGAACCCTTTCTTTTCATCGGTACTTCAACTTCACAATTCCATTCACATCAGATTCAGATCTGAGTTTCATCATTCATCCATCTTGAAGGGGGTTCCAAGTGCTAATTTAGAGAGATCGGATGATCGGAGAGACGGAGAAGGAACGTAGACTTACGCTTATGCTAGGGTTTCATGTTTCTCATTTTCCTTTATTTTATTTTGATTTTTGATATAAATTTGAAAGCCATGAGTGTTGTTTGTAACCTCATGGGCTAATTTCTTATACAGTTCTAGGGTTTGATGGTTAGATTGAATTGATTTGGGAACCTAGACCAGAATTGGGATTTTATATAGTTGATATTATGATTTTATTTATTTTATTCAGACTTGCTTATCTGCTTCGTAAAGTCTTCATAATATTTTCATGACATTCGATATAATGCTTGATTATTATGTTAGCTTATGTGCGTTCATGATTGGTATTATATATCTGTTATGGGTTGAAGTAGTTCCGCTATAAACACTTTAATTCCATGAACTGGTAAATCAGATACTTGAATTGTTTAGTGGAACAATGCATTAGACATTCAAGTGGGAAGTGAATAAAACCTTGTAGTAATTTCAGAGAATATCTTGTTAGTCAAACTTACCATCCGGATGTTTTTTTGTTTGCTTTGATTAGTATCTAGGAATGAGGCATGATAATATTCGTGCACCTTAGGGAGTAAATCAGAATACTGTTAGTTTGAAATCAGATCATATCTGGTAGGTTAATAGGATTAAGTGGTGTATTTTCATTGATACAGCATGAATGAACAATTGAAGTCTAGAAACCCAAATTAATTGATCTATACCTGATCCCTTAGGACTGTTCTTTATCTCTTGATTAAAACTTGAATTTATATTATTTCTTTTAATTATTAAGTCATTACTTATTTCAGTAATTTAGTTCATTCAAAAAGTCTGGATATTTGTTACTCAATTCTGATTAGTTAGTAAATTAGAATAAATAGATAATTAACTGTCTCAGTGAGATCGATAATTTAACTTGGGTAATTGTCGCTACAATTGACATCCTTACACTTGAGAATTTAATTGGAGTGCGTAAATACGCCTATTAAGTCTTTGGTGCCGTTGTCGGGGACATTTTAATTATTTAGTTTTCTTTTATTACTAATTTAATTAGAATTTTTTTTTGAGATTTAGTTTTCTTAAACTTGAATTTTTCTTGAAGTTGCATGCACTCTAGATCAAAGCACTATGTCAAAACTATGGAATAACAATGTTGGAATAACAATGGAGAGTTAAAAATCCATTGTTATAAGGGCAAAATAAAGTATAAAATGAACCCCCGTTGTTGTAGCTAGAAGAGTGCGCGCATTGGCAACGGGGAATTAAGTTCCGTTGTTATAACTCCATTATCAATCCAACTTATTAATTTAATTTTTAATTTTTAATTATTTTAAATTCTGAAAAATTTTAGGGTATAAATAGAACCCTTAGAATTTTTTGACATCTCCTCTCTGTAACTTTTTTGCCCTACGTTTAAAATCGACGACCTACATTCTCAATGGACCAGCCGGTGAGTTCACCTGGCTAACCCCCAACACTGCTCCCATTTTCGACAGGAAGGAGGCCACAAGGTTGTCTGGCCGATGTGGCTGACGTCGTTTCGAGAGGCACCAGAAAAGCTTCAACTAGGTGGGACCGAGATCTACTGTCTGACGTCTTTTCAAGAGGCGCCGCCAGCGGAAACCTCATCCATCAGCCAGCATATTCTTGGACCGGCCATTCCCTTCTTGGAGCATTGTGGGTATGATTATCTATCCAGATCCCCTTTCTCTCTTTCCAATTTTCCAACACTCGGTACATCAGTGAGATTTTAACATTTCAATACTTAACTTGTCCCGCTAAATGGATAATTAATTTCACATCTGTTTTAAAATTCTCCTACTGTGAATCTGCGTGTGCATATTATCATGGGTTTAATGTCTAATTTTGTTCTCTCTTTTCACTATTTCAAATGGTATATGTTGGGGTTGATTCTTCAGTGATTCGATTATGCGGTTTAGGGTCTTCTTCTTTTCAATTTAGGAAAATCATCATTACTAATTGCTTGGTTTGGTGTTTTAATAAAGCAGTAAAGTTGCAGCAACCAGGGCCAATGTTTTCTGTCATGCTTTCATTTTCAAACAATGGTAGGTTCTGATTGTTTTAAATTCCCTATTTTTCCAATTTTGTAAAATCTCTAAAATCCTATCTCTTCTTGTTCATATAGCTGGGCTTGCGGTTTTAAGTCATCCTCACAAATCAAGGTTGGTAAAAAACCCATTTACGTGGAATGGTAACTGTAAATACTCTACCTTGTCAAAAGAATAATATTTATTGTGTTTTCAGGCAAGATTATAAACTCTAAGTAAGTTTGTTAAGAAAGTTGTAATTTCTAGGTGTTGGGAACTGAAAAGTTAGGTCTAGTAGATCTTACACAAGTAACACTTTTCCCACTAAGCTCAAGTTTTGATTTGTGCTTTGATTTCTTTTACCTCATTTGTTTCTTGAATTTTTGAGTTATTTTATTATGGGAATAAATAATTATCCGATGAAATCTTAATATGGTTTATTTGGAATGCTGCAATTTTTATGGTCAATATTATTGAACATGTTTATGAGAGATCAATTTAGGTTGCCTAAGGAATATAGACAGTGGGATATGCTTTAAACTGGATATTTTGACTTTTGCCATTTTCTATGTTGCCTTTCTGATACAAGATTCAAGACTAAGGTTTCTTAAAGCTTTGGTTTGTATTTTCTTAGCTTTATCATTTTGTCATGGAGCATTCGAGTCTCATATTCTACATTCGAAATTAGAATATTTATTTGTCCTTTAGAGAAATAAGTTTACATTGAATATTTGTATTTTATGGATGATTTTCTACTTGTCTGACTAGATTTTATTGCTTTCAGATTTTTGTTGTTGTTTTGCTTTCAATTTCAGTGGATTCCTAAACTAATGCATTATGCTCCAAGATTTATGATAATACTTGTGGGAACTAAGCTTGGTAAGGATCTCTCTTTGTCTTCCACTTCAAGAGTTTGATTTCTTTTCTTTTTTGTGTCTTTTCTATTATATAGTTGCACCAAATTGCTTATTAAAACTGCACTTGATTATTTTTTTTAAATAATTGCTTCTTCCTAGATTATTCTTATCTGATATTACATTAGAACTTTTGAAACCAAGTTTTATAATTTACAGTCTTTTTTCTCTGTGTTAGTATATTTTAGAGTTGGAGTTGAGGTTAGTGCCATTTTCGAACTTTGTTGTGACATTCACAGAAGTGTAGGGTCAATGCCAGACTGTTCTAATATTCCCCACTATTCTATGTTTCAATTTCACATATTTCTTTTATGCCCATAACTACCACACTGCATCTCTAATTTTCTACTTATTAATTTAATCAACAAAAAAAATTATATTAGGAAAAGCAAGTAAGATAAGTTCATTATGTGCATATAGCCATATATCTGAATCTCATCTCATTATAGAATTTTGCACACTTCGAATAAATGATGGATGTTTTTGTTTCAAATTAAGGTGAGATGTTATTTTTCCGAATCCAGAGAGTAAAAAGTATGTTTCATTTCATTATACCTTAATTGGTGATTAGTTCAATGAACTTTTTTAAGGCTTAATTATCATCAACTTTTTTGTAATTAAGAAAGAATATTATGAATTAATGTTTCTTAGAGGAAGTAGCATATAACTTGAGATTATGATTACATGTGAGATCAAGAGTGGGGATTCCAATTTTCTTTAGCAAAGTGAAAACAAACCCAAATTTATTTAGAACTCGGTCTCTCCAATATGAAAGAACCACGTCCTTATTCTTCTTTTAAATTCCTCCCCACTCCCTATCCCTCTCACTGATGTCCATGGTTTCATTGGACCTTTCATTTCTTATGACCAGATTTTACCTAGGGTACTTTGGGAAGCAATTCATGTTGATCTGCTGAAAAAGATAAGACAGATAGATCAAGTAATTAATCTCACCGTAGCAGAATGAGAGTAAAATCTTTTCCTTTCCCTTTTATGTATTCTTCATGTAAACCATTCATATTAGTGCATGTGCCTCATCTCCATTAAATTCAATATTATTTGAACTTTTTTTGGATTCATAGGAAAAATGCAATATGATGGCATTGTGCTGGTCATGGTCTAGATGGCCAGCTTATGGTGTTTTACACGGTTCAAATATGCAGAATATGGTGAGATGGTGATTATTTGAATTTTTTTCTAATAGTTTTATTGAAATGGTTGTCATGCCCCATTGCAGGTAATTTTTACTCACTTATCTTTAGTTACATCTCATTGTGAATCAATATAATAATGTAGTGTATGTGTATTAAATAATGTGCTAATGGATAATTTCAATAGACCTTGCATTCCATTCCAAAAATTATAATTGTTATCCATAGATAAAATCCAAGACCTCTGCTGTAAAGTTCATTTATTAATCTATTCATGACATATTTTCTAGGTAGTATCTTTCTTATACTTTAAATTAGGTTGATAATGTAATTCTCTTCCTCCTTTCCATACCCAAGAGAGGAGGAAGAAATCTCTGCATCTTGTTTGTAGAGATATATAGTACTGTTTAGGAAATAGTAGTCTTTATCATTTTTGATATAATCAGTTTTTGTTGTTATAATATTTGTCTTCGAATAATCCACACTAGAATATTTTGCAGGTAGAAGGTCACAGGGTCAGACTAGCTACTCACTAAAATTTCTAAGAATTTATCTTATCTGCTGGTTTGGAATTCTTTCCTCTCGGTGGAGAACCTAAAGTCCTTGCTGCCTGTGAGCTTTTCTAAAAAAATAATTTCATTTTGCTCTTCTTCATGGGAGTCTTTGATTGTTTACCCTCTACTCTTACTAAGTAAATTCAATTAAACTTGAAAAGTGTTTAAACTGATCCATGAATCATAATTTTCATATCAAGTAGTATAAGAAAAGCTCTTGTTGGACTAATAATCTTGCATTATGTTCTACGTGGGGTTTGAAATCTCAGGTACGAGGATATCTCAATCGAAATCCTTAGCGATTTCAGACACTAGGAAGGATATGAGGTCTTTGGCTTTAACTACAACATGGTATGTTGCTTCTGTATTGACCGTGTTTGTTGTTGTTTCACTGCTCATGGAGTAATCGATTCACCAGTTGGATTATGTGAGTCTTGTTCTTGAATTTATTTTCAGTTAATCTTTCTTGTTTGGTGATATAATCAAGAAAGAATTATTCCCTGTTTGTTTGCAACTTTGAAACTATTGTGAGTAGAAGTATATATTTTTCTCTTTGGTTAATGTTCTTTGTTTTCATTTTTCTTCACATGATATAAAGTGTTGTTTTCAATCTATTTTTACTTAGGCGGTTGACAAATATTATGGTATCTTTAAACTGATAATGTTTTGACATTGTTGTTCTTTGACTCCAGGACAAATGTTTACATAAAGTGTGTCTGAGGGAAAGGGGAACAAGATGAATGGTTTGTTGTTTATGTTTATGGGAAGATGATATTTGTCTATCATGGATACATATTATGATGTATTTTAATTGTTGTTGGTGAATTGTATTAGTGGAGGAGATGTTGGGATGTTATATTCAAACGTATCGATGTTGGTTTTTATATTTGGAGTTCAATTAATTTTGAATGAATTGATGTAAAAATTAGTTTGTGTTGTATTGAAGATCAAGGATTATGGCTATTTTAATATTTTCAGATTTAATTATTAAATAGGTTAAAATTTTGATAATAACAACGGGGATATAGCATACGACGACGGGCAAAAACATTATTAAAATAATTTACAACAACGGGAATAAAAATAACAACAACAGTGATAAACCGTTGTAAAAAAAACTTACGACAACAGGCAAAATTCTGTTGTTAAAAGTAAGGTACCTTTAACAACTCCCGGATTAACAATGGAGATTTAGAGCTACAACGGGTAATCCCCGTTGTTAAAATATCTATAACAACGGGGATAAAACTAACAACAGTGATTCACCGTTGTTAGAAGGAACTTACCACAACGGGGGAAATGCCGATGTCAAAAGTAAGGTACCTTTAACAACACCCAGATTAATAATGAGAATTCGAGGTACAACAGCGGATAATCCCCATTGTCATAGGTTGATATAACGATGGGGATACCATTAACGACAACGGAGATTCCCCATTGTGAAAGCTTAGAAACGACAATGGGTGAAAATCGTTGTTAAAGGGTTGGTACCTTTTGCAACTCCCGGATTGACAGCAGATATTATTAGCAACAACAACGGGGATAATCCGTTGTTAAAGATATCTACGACAAGGGGGATTCCCCGTTGTTAAAACATATTTTGTTACCATTACACGAATTAACAACGTATATTTAATAGCTATAACAACCGGGATACACCATAGTTAAAAATATCATACGACAACGGGTTTTCCACTGTTGTTAAAAGTCCAGACTTTTAACAATTACAGGGTTAACAACGGAGTTGGAGGGGCTACGACAACGGGGATTCCGCGTTGTCTTTTCATAGTTTTGGCATAGTGAAGAAGGGAGCGAAAGATCTATAATTTAATCTGGAAATTGAAGCTTCTGCAAGGAAAGGAGAGGAATAGTAAAGAATCTCAGAGCACCTCTTAAAGCTGCTAGGGTACCACCTTCGAAGAAGAAAATAGTGACACCAGATCCTAAAGCAGTCGTAGGGGAGGAAAAAGAGAAGATTGACAATCAGGCTATCCCAAAAGAGGTAGAATCAACTGCTGAATCAGAAACAGAATTAGAAACAACAGTTATGGGAGATAGAGCAGTACATGAGGATGAAATCATCATCCGAGAGACAATCAAGTCCACCAATGTAGGAGGATCAGGCGTAGTTGGCCGTTGAAGCTGATGAGGCGAACGACATAGGGCCATCCCTGATTTATATGGTGGAGAAGAACCCCTTTGCCGAAGGCATTTTTTATGAACCATACAACTATCTTAAATGTTTCAACAACTATATGGATACTGTGAAAGTCTCCGATGCTACTAATGACCGATGGAAAATGAGACTATTCCAGTTTTAATTGGCCGATAAGGCAAGGGAGTGGTATGATAACCTGGAAGGAGATAGTTGTGCGAATTGGACTGAACTGCAGCAGCTTTTCGTTGATAGATTTATGCCACCGAGAAAAATTCTTGCTTTGAAATAGGAGATCAATCAGTTCAAGCAGCAGAGAGATGAGTAATTTGGAGAGGCTTGTGAAAGATTCAGAGATGTGTTGAGGAGATGCCCACATCATGGATTTAAGAAGTCTCAACTCTTATTGTCTTTTACAATGGCCTTGGCAATGAATCAAGAGTGTTAGTAGATGCTTCTGTTGGAGAAACAAATTTTGGCAAGACATCAAGAGTCGTAGAGATGATGTTTGACGATATCTCTATGAATTTAAGGGATTGGCCATCTAAAAGAATTTTATGAACTTATGTTCTTGGAAAAGTTGGACAAGTTGAAAAAAAGGTTTCTGAAGCTGATAGGAATGATAGGGTTGTAACTCAATTGGAACAGATGAACAAGCACCTGATTACTCTCATTTTGGGTAAGAATGGGGGAGGCAACCAAGGGACCGTCAGTAATGATGTAGTCATTAAACCTTCAAAAGGTTGAGGATGCAAACTGGGTCATGGGTCGAAACCCTCAATGGAATTCTAACTCTAGGAACTACCAAGGGGGAAATTGGCAAGACCAGCTGAGGCATGAGAACTTTGCATATTCAAATCTGAATAATGCAGTTCCTACCCTTCAAACATTAATCATGGGGCCAAGACTGAAGAAGGGAGAGCTGGTATTGATGATGTATTTGCTAGGTATATGAAGAAGAATGACGCTGATATTAACAAGATCAAAAATTGCATTGTAATTATGGATTCGAATATGACTAAGTAGAATGAAGAAGTCAATAAGAAGTTCATGAGTCTCACGTATACCATGGGTCAGATATCTACTACGGTTAATCAGCAGCAGCAGTAGATGCAAAAGGGTAAGTTTCCATCTGACATGAAAATTAACCCGAAGGAATGCAACGCGATCACTTTAAGGTCAGAAAAGCAGTACGAAGATCCAGAAATGATGCAGGATGTGACAGAAACAGAGCAGAGTAGCTCGACCATGGCTCGGCCACCAACTCGAGCTGAGCTGGGTCACGGGAGTGCTGAGTCGCAGTTGAGTAGTAGTCAAGTAGGTCCAGATGTGGTTCATGAGGTTGCTGGACATCGGCTCGGGTCAATTTGCCCTTCACTCGACAACTCGATCGAACTGAGTTGTCCTCTGGGATTTACAGGGTATCCATATTCTATATTGAGCAAATCTGATCAAGAAATTGCTGATAAAAAGTGGTAGAGAACTAGGAAACTAAGAGAAGTGGAAGTGGAAGTGGAATTCGAGAAAGGTAGTTTGGGACTTCCTAAAACAAAGGTACCAACTCCTTTCCCTCAGAGATTCTTGACAAAAAGCTTGGATGAGAAGTTTAGAAAGTTCTTTAATGTTATGAGGGATGTCCAAGTCACTATTCCTTTCTCTGAGGCATTGGAAGGGATGTCATATTATGCACGGTTCATCAAGGAACTTATCTTCAGAAAGAGAAAGCTTAACATTGTGGAGACGGTGAATTTAATAGAAAACTGCAGCTCCATTATTCATAAGAAGCTACCAGAAAAATTGAAGGATCCAAGCAGTTTCATCATTCCTTATGAAATTAGAAAATGACCATCTAGGAAAGCACTGTGTGATCTTAAAGCAAGCATCAATTTGATGTCATTCTCAGTATTCAAGAAGCTTGGTTTGGGGGAGTTGGAACCCACATCTATGGCCTTATAGTTGGCAGATAGGTTGTTGACATACCCCAAGGGAGTTATTGAAGATGTGCTAGTGAAGGTGTCAAATTTGACTTTTCCTATGGATTTCCTTATTCTTAATATGGAGGATGCCAATGATGGCGCGCCTCTGATCTTAGGGCCTCATTCCTTGCAACTGTAAGAACACTCATTGATGTGTTCAAAGGAGAGTTGATTCTGAGGGACAATGATAAGGAAATTATCTTTTCTTTGAATAAGAAGATGCAGTGGCCTACAGATCAGCAGCAATGCAAGTCTGTGGAAGTAATAGACACAGAGTTTGAGGAGAACTTTGCCTTGTCAGATGTAGAGTTTGAGGGTTTATCTAACGATGCGTGTACTGATTATCTTGGGAATTTACTTGCATTGAGTGATGCCAGGGATGAACAGAGAAGGAAGACCACTGCTGACATGATGAATCGGAATAAGAAGACCACTGTTGAAGAGGAGATGAAGCATGCTGCTAAGGAAGAGAAGCATGAGAGCCAAAGAATTGAAGTTGTAGAGGAGATCGTAGGAACAAGCGTATCTCTTACTTTTCCTACTACTAACTCTAATGTGATGTTTAATAATATCTTAGTTGCAGGAAAAATTGATGATCCATATCTGAAGCCTCTGAACTTAACTCCAGATTTTCATTCTTATATCAGTGTTGAAACTCTTAATTTGTTTAATCCTTATTTTGCTACGCAGGTTAACTCTACCATTGAGAAAAGGATTAACAAGGAAGATTCACGACAGTCATGGAAGAAAAGAGATTCAAAAGTTCCTCTTTCTGTAGCAAAGAAAGGTGAGGTGGTTGTAGTTGAGAATAAGAGAGGAAAGAAGTACTTGAAGGTAAGAATGCGAGAGGACTGTCCTCTGATCCAGTAGTCAAAAAGAGGTATCCCGTCATGACTCTCCAAAGTTAAACATGAGCTATGTTGGGGGCTTACCCTTCCGTTTTAATTGCTTTTATGTGTTTGTGTGGAGTAGGAATTTTATTAGGTGTTGCTTGACTGAGGTATATACTTCTTTGCAAACTTAGTGTCTCACTTTATTTGATCTAAGTTTGGGTGGAGGTTAAGTACATACCTTGTCTTGTAGCATTGATTACACAACTTGTCTTGCAGCATTGAGTACATACCTTGTCTTGCAGCATTGAAATAGAATTTTTGCATTGTGTTGTTGCTTGGAGGGTTGGTTTTTTTGTGAATTTTTTATATTTTTGATTTATTCGATGATGTTGAATGTTCAATTTTTTATAATTTTCTAGGTTTCATGTTTGTTTTTATTTGTCGTTTGTTGGTCTTAGTGTTAGTGTAGTCAATTTATAGTTCTTTAGGATGATATTTTTATTTTTCTTAGCACTTAATTATATGTGTAATTATGTTTGAGAAGCAGTTTGAGATTATGCTTTGATATTGAGATGCTTGAAATTTAATTATATGTATGAAAGATTAGCTATGTAGCTTTATTAGGATTGCTCGTTCATTCTTATAGCCATATGAGATTTGAGCCTTGTGAAATCATGACAAGTTGCATGATTAAGTTTATTCTTGTGAGTGTCGTTCATACACACATATTCTAGAACTTGACTTTACATCGTGCTTGAAGCTACGTGTTTGATTAGACAATATAAAATTATCTTAGGCCATCTTTGTTATTTATTAGTCACTAGCCATATTATTATCCTACCTAATTAAATTATCTGTAGTCAACCCTTTAGAGCCTAAAAGCCTTATTTGTTGGAAGACTACGTGATTAGCCAATTGATCCCTTTGCTAGCCTTAAAATTTCCTACCTAGTAGAGAGTTGATGGAAGCAAGTTGGAGTCTTATAAAGAAGAATATAGGGAGAAGAAATTTGGAAGTGATGAAAATAGTTGGAGAAAATGGTTAAATGTTCATTAAGGGGTAGTGCCTGAAACTGTTACCCATGAAAAAGGATAGTGCCTGAAACTGGTACCCTTGTTTGAGAAAAGAAAAAAAAAGAGATTCAAGCAAGGAAGTTGTGTTCAAAAGTTAAGGGGGAAATCAAGTGAAAAGAGAAGAGCGTTGAAGAAGAAAGAAGAAAGTAAAGCTGTTTCTTGAAAAGCTGCAAATATTCTTTGATTCTCTACTAGTGAATGAGTCATTAAATCTATATATTCCTACCTTTACTAAAGAGCCAACATTATACCCTAATATAAGACCTTTGTGATCCTATTGTCGATATTATTCCTTTAGTTAAGAGTTGAGATGATTGCCAAGCTTATGATTACACATGTGTTTGAATTAATCTTGAGTGTAAACACCTTATCTTAAAGTGTGTATCTCACACTTGAGTGATGAGCGTAAATACTACCTGTGGGAATGAGTGAATGAGCATTCCAAAAAGTAAAGTAGTTGATTTGAATAGTATGTTCTTAGATGGATGGTTATCTTAGTATTTGAAGTATAATTTTTAAATTGTTATATTGTCTTGGATGTGCTAAGCTGTGAAATTTCATCTCAATTACTCTTTTGGTTTTCTATGTCATTGCCTCGGGACGAGCAACAGGTAAGTTTGGGGTTTGTTGAGAGTGGAATTTCATGTATTTTAGGTCTCATATTATACCATTTTTTAGCGAATGTGTCCATAATTTTATGTAGAATGGCATGGTTTTCATATCTTACATAATTAAGATGCTACTAAGTGTTTTGTTGAGTTTTGAAGGATAAACAGGATCAAAAGTTCAAAGTTGGAATGAAGAGTGCAAGTGTGAAGGAATGCTGAAAAACACATGTCCTCATTGAATAATTTTTTTATGTTTATGTAGAATTCCAAATTGATCAAGTGATATATCGTTGGAAAGCCACGGAAGAGAGGATCATTTTGGCACAAAATTACTCAAATCGAACTCTTTATGAGGAAGTTATTCTCGAAATGGTGAGATTGTGCAATATAGTCTGCAGCTGGGGGGCAAGCTGATGTGGTTCGGCAGCCATTTATAGCCGAGTTCGGTGCCAGAGGGTCCTATGTGACGTGGCAAGTCGCCCTGATGCAGCTGGGATGCCACTCGGCGGCATCCAAGACCCAGTTCGGGCCAAGCTGGGTTCTGAGCGAGCGATTCTTAGGCCCAGTCGCGGCCTGTTCGTTACAGCAGTGTATTTGTGCTTCCAGATCGTGTTTTGGACCAATTTCGACACAAAAAATCCTAAAGAACAGCCCAAGGTATAAAATGGGAGAATCAACACACAATTGAGGGGAATCCCTTCATTCCATCGGTACTTCAACTCCACAATTCCACACACATCAGATTTAGATCTAATTTTCATCATCCATCCATCTTGAAGGGGGTTCCAACTGCTAATTTAGGGGTTCGGATGATCGGAGAGACAGAGAAGGAACGCAGACTTACACTTACCCTAGGATTTCGTGTTTCTCATCTTTCCGTTCCTTTTATCTTGATTTTTTATATGAATTTCATAGCCATGAGTGTTGTTTGTAACCATGAGCTAATTTTTTATATAGTTCTAGGGTTTGATGGTTAGATTAAATTGATTTGGGAACCTTGACCAAAATTGGGATTTTATTTATTTTATTCAGACTTGCTTATCTACTTCGTAACATCTTCATAATATTTTCATGACATCCGCTATAATGCTTTATTTATTTTGTTAGCTTGTGTTCGTTCCTGATTGGTATTGTCTATCTGTTAGGGGTTGAAGTTGTTCCGTTATAAATACTTTAATTCCATGAACTGGTAAATCAGATACTTGAATTGTTTAGTAGAACAATGCAATTAGACATTCAAGTAGGAAGTGAATAAAACCTTGTAGTAATTTCAGAGAACATCTTGTTAGTCGAACTTATCATCCATAGGTATTGTTGTTTGCTTTGATTAGTATCTAGGAATCAGGCATGGTAATATTTGCACACCATAGGGAATAAATAAGAATATACTATTAGTTTAAAATCGGATCATATCTGGTGAGTTAATAGGATTAAGTGGTGTATTTTCATTGATACTACATGAATGAACAATTGAAAGTTTAGAAACCCAAATTAATTGATTTATACCTGATCCCTTAGAACTGTTCTTTATCTCTTGATTAAAACTTGAATTTTTATTATTGCTTTTAATTATTCAATCATTATTTATTTCAGTAATTTAGATAATTCATTCAAAAACTCTAGATATTTATTACTCAATTCTGATTAGTTACTAGAATAAATAGATAATTAACTATTTCAGTGGGATTGATAATTTAACTTGGGTACTTGTCGCTATAATTGACATCCTTACACTTGAGGATTTAATTGGAGTGCACAAAATACTCCTATAAAGAGGATCTTGATGATCGTCGCCCACACGACGTCAAGATTGGTCTTGGGAATACAGTAGAAGATCAAGAGATTATTTTCTGCAACTGTTCTTCTTCAACATACCCTGGTGAAAGGTAATACGACTCTGTACTCTTGCTTTCGCTGATGTAGAATCATATGGAACCCTAACGATTCACTTTAACCATATGATCGAACACCAACATCGACTACGCAAGAGCTGGAACCCCTCTTCAATTTCAGCTTTTCTTTACTTTTCGGCTCCCAACTCGCCTTGGAGTTGGGCTTTGGCCTTCCAAGCATCGGTTGCATTCTTTTCATGGAGGGCTATTTTGTCATAAACAAAAACCAATTCTTTTTTCAAGTCAGATTCACAATCCTTGGCATCATACCCCCGATGCAGAGCGGCGACTAGGAATGCGGCCTACCGACCAGCATGACTAGTAGCACAATGTAGAGCAGTTTCAAGAGATAATTTCTCAATGAGGGTATTTAACTCCCCTGTCCAAATTTCAAGCGGAAAAGCAATGGCATGAGCTAGATACGCAGGAATTTGGTAGTCAGTAATTGGCTCTTGGGAGCGAAAAAAGTTTTCCTAGCTTGGTCAAAACCGCCAAATTTCTGGTTCAACTCTTTGTCAATCACTTGATTAACAGGAAGAAAAAGAGTGTCCTTTTCAACCTCAAGATCGACGTCACGATCCTCTTCTGGGTTACTATTAAGAATATCCGGAGTTTGGAGAGGAGTCTTTCCCTTATAAGAATGCCAAATCTAGGACGAAGAGGAAGCCCCACTAGGAGATAACATCCCAGTAATAACCTTGTTAAACCTCAATTTCTCAAAAGGAGTGTCTTTCAACTTGGGGATCGGAAGAGAAGCCACTTCGATAAACTTAGGAAGAGTGTTCGGTAGAGACAAAGAGGGGATTTTATGAACCTCCAAAGGTTATACAAGAGGAGCATCAGGCATCGTCAAAGAGGGTGAGGAAGAGACATCATGAATTTTCGAAGGGCCCATTAGTGGAATATCAGGCACGTCGGAAGGGTCCACACCCAGCAAAGCAGCATTATCGATCCTGAACTTTTTAGGGTGCCGAGAGATGAGGGCAATGCCATGGGTATCCTCTTCTGAGCTCACGTCCAATAATCGGAGTACCCTTTTGGGTGCACCAGAGCCCCGGACAGCTACATCAGAACTCCCTTTCTTAGACTTGGGGGCTCTCCTTTGGAAGTGTTCCCAATAATTTTTTCATATAAACTCGCTGAGAAGGCTCGTGACTTACAACCCCAAAGAAGGTGTTGTTATGGTCCGGCGGTGTGTAAGTGTGTTTACGTTAGTGATGTTGTCCTTAGTGTGGTAACACTTCGTACAACACCGACTCTTATCAGAATTGAAACTTAAATACGAGATTGCAAGTTTGTATAACAGAAGACTTAACACACAAAATTCCTCAATCTTTCTACAAACTTATAAATAAGTTTGTAGCGGCCTCATGGCAAAAATATCACTAACTTGAAAAAAGTGATTTGCAAAAATCAGATTCAAAGAGATGGAAATATTCCTTCCACTCTTCGAATACACACACGCATATAAATCCTAAACAACCTCCCAAATGGCAAAACCTAGATTGTTAGATCTAGATCCTATTTCAAGTATGCACTTCCATTGCCTGTTAACAGTAAACATAAAATGTACAGGATAATACTATACACGTGATGCAGAACCAGATGTTACAACACCAGTGAAAACACTACAAGAGGAACGTAGTCGAATAAACTCTACATCCTGCGACTCTCTATGTAGGAACCACCCATGATCAGCAAATAACCAACCCACTACAATGGGTAGTTATCTTCAACTTCTATAATCTTCTGAACTTCTAGAACTTTCTAAATTGCTCTCCAGGCTTGTGGGTCCCATTCAACACGTTCTTCATTCAACTACTACAATCCTAAAAGCAACATCAAGGACAACATCACACAAACATGTTAGTGGTTAAATATTAATTGGTGGAGGATCGGTGTGATTCCAGATATGACGACACTGGTCTCAACACTTCACATAAACAGAAGGCTTCGGAATAGGGGGAACGAAAGTCGCTTTCTTTTTGAAGGCTTGAAGGGCTACACCCGCAAGAAGTTTCTCCTTCCTTTCCCTTTAGAGTGACCTTGCTGGAAGAAATGGAAGGGTCAGTTGACTCAAAATTGGGCATGAAGCGGTTCTCTCCTGCAAGAGAACAAAGGAAAGACATGAGGTGAAGGAGATAGATGAGGTATAGGGAAGTCAAAGAGGGAGAATATAGCTAGAAATTACCTGACATAGTAACATATTGGAGGAAATCAAGCCGGTATTGAAAAGATTGTCCAAGGTTAAGACGAGTAGAAAATGGCGAAGTTATCCCAAAATCTCCTGAATCTTCTAATAAATTTCTTGAAACCCTAAATGCAGATCCTCCAATTTACACGATTCACGCACTATATAAAAAAGAGAAATTAATAATGGAATGGGTATAAGGGAGAAAGAAAGTACATACACGCACCAAGGTCAGGATGAAAGAAGGAGCTCCTGGACATCGTCGCATGATCTCTCGAAGCCTCGGAGTTAAAAATACAAGGAGCCCTCCAAGGCCCTCGGAGTCATAGGAAGAAGAAGGATTGTTGGACCATCTCCAGCAAAGGAAGAAATACGTGGAAAGAAGAGATTAAAACCTCTTTGAAACACACAAGAGCCGGAGGACTCTTCGAATACTAAAGGAGATAAATGACTCTTCAAAAAAGTAAGTCGGATGACTTTTCCAAAGGAGTAAGAGCCATGTGACCCCTGAAAAAGCCAAAAGAAGGGTGGACCAAATGAGGGCATCTAATGCAGAGAAAGACACCATCCAACTGCTAAAGTTTGCATCCAATGCATATGATGTAAACGCTAATGTAAGCTCTGACGCCACTGAGAATTAAGAGGCCTTGAAATCTGAATTTTACTTCCAGAAGCCTCTATAAATAAGGGTGTTTGTGGATGCAGAAGGCATCGTAATATCACCCTCTGTTTTCTTTCAATAAACATCGTAATACCTTTTCTTTCTTACATGAGTGTTCTTTTTTTAGCTACAATAGGTAGCTGGAGAAGTATTCTCCTTTAACTTGTTTAAGTGTTATGAGAGTGTAACAAAAATTTCCATTTCATAAATAATCTTGGGCTACTGCTCGAAGCATGTAACCTTCCATTTTTCTTCTGCAACCTTAATCTCCATACTTTCCGACAAGAAACAGTTGTAGCATCCTATACACTCGGTGTAGGAAACGAACCAAGGTTGTGCTGAGGTCTGCTGAAGGAATGAGATTGAACCATCACATTGCGGGGCACGTGATGGGCTGTGAGGAGCAGCTGTAAAACCTCCCAAATACTCGTTGGATTAGCAGTTAAAAATATGTTGTTACTGTTTTAAGTCAGCTAATTACGAGATTAATATTATTTAATTTAATACTTTATTCATTTTCAAATTCATTGTTTGAAATAACTCAATCTAAAACAAACCTTCATTTCATAAAACATTCTCCATATGAATGGATGGGTAGGTCTTGCGTGAAACCATCTCACGTGAGATAATTTTCACTTTTTAAAATAGTTATTACTTTCACTATAAATCATTATCATTTTCGCTATAAAATGTTATCACTTTTTATTTATGAGTGAGGCTTATATGTGCCCGGGCACACGGGAACACATTCCGTGCGCCTTTAGAATTTAGTATTATGGGTAAGGATACATTGCTTTGGTCTAAAGGGTACACATTTTAATTAATAAAGGTACACCATTTTGTTCTAAAGGGTATACTCCCTCCGTCCCAAAATTGATTGCACACTCTCCACATTTATCCGTCCCAAAATAGATTGCACATTCTAAAAAAGGAAATATCACATCAATCCCCACCCCTAAAAGTTCATCTTAATTACAACTTTACCACACTCACCTAACACACATAACATACTTTATTATTTATTTATTATCTAAAAATACCACAATACCCCTAAAAAGTCAATATTTCTTAAACTCCGTATCTACAGTAACAGTGCAATCAATTTTGGGACGGAGGGAGTACACTTTATTAATATTTTTTTATTTTTTCAGAAAATAAAGGGTACATATATTTATACTATAGGGTATACAATTTAACACAAAATTTGAAAGGCGCACGGAATGTATTCCCATGCACCCGGGCACACAAATTTTTATCATGGTACACATGTTTATACTAAAGGGTACACAATTTAACACAAAATTCTAAAGGCGTACGGAATGTGCTCCCGTGCGCACATAAGTTTTTGCCTTTATTTATACGATAAATTATTTATGAAATAACATTATCACTTTTCATAAATTTATTATCACTTTCCTTTTTAAAAGTTATCACTTTCTGGCCGTTTCACGTAAACCCTTACGTGAGATGGTCTCACACAAGTCTTTATATAATGGATAAGTTGTCGACAACTACAAAAACACTCAGGAATCATAAAAGAAAAATGGATTTTACAATGTCCCGAAACTATCTTCGTTCAAACTTTCTATTTAATCATATCAAGTTTGTACATATTTCATTCATGATATATGTCACACCTCAAAGATTTCATATACTTTTTGTCAATTATTATGACACAATTTAATTTGAATTAACAATGAACAAAAACAAATACTGCTATACGCATGGACCATCTTTCAGAACTCAACATAATCATTGCAGCTCTCGGTCAGACAGCAAGCACTATAATTACTATCAGAAGCACGGTACCAAAAATCACGAGTAGTAAGCAAGTCTACAGAGAGAAAAGACGAGCATTAGAAATCCAACTAAAAAGATGAACCCAAATGAAAAATTTCTCCAAGTAACCATCATGCATAAAAGGCAAAAACACAAGTAAATGTAATGCATAAGAAAATGAATGATATAAGTAATATCATGTAACCACATTGCAAAAAATTGTACAAATGTTGTTTACCAACAATACTAAAATTTCACATGCAAAGAAGTGTTGAAAGATGACTAGCAGTAAATTGAAAACCAATTGAATAAACTTTTAGAGAAACATGCATTTGTCGGCCAACAAACATGATATAACCCAAAAACATGCTTAATAAATGAACATCTTCTGTGTTGTCTATCGTTGGAGATGGATTGTGACCCTGTAACTTACCAACGATGAATTTGAACGTTGTGTCTTAGCAGCTTTGACAAGCTGGGACTTCCCCTGAGCAGTTGCAGCATTAGAGCCCTCAATGTTGGAGCCAATATCATCTAGGAAGGTAAATAGTATTCATTTATTTTAGGATCCTTAACCACGATATTCAAATATAATGCAATGCAAATCATTTACCAATCATAGCTCCTTGTTCATGAACGAGCACAGCAAGGTCCTTGAAAATCTCATTTACTTCACCAATTTATTGTTATATTTCTTGTATACCCTGCTCCCTTTCCTCTATAATGCCTCATTGAATGCAATCTCATTGTCCAACAGCAAAACTTCCTTTCAGCAGCATGAGCATTTACAAATATATATTTTGATTCGTCTAAATAAAATTTACAATATTCAGAACATTTACAAATATAAGCTGACAACAATTATGTGAATTGCTTGGTAACACAAAAATATTATGTTCGCTGCATAATAATCTATATAATTTTAGGAGAGGAGAGATTGGACTCATATATGACTCGCAATTAATGAAAAAGCAACAAAAGTTTCAATTTAAAATTCCCTGCCAAAAAGAGACACAACCGTGCAACTACATTTGCAAATGGAATGGAGAAAGAGATAAATCATAAATAAGATTAAATAATATTAGTTATATTCAACGAAAATTCTTTACCGACTTCCTAAGAATAAGTGCAAGCCTTAAACAACAGCACTTAAAGGAGTTCAAGAAACGGCGTATGTATTAATTATGTAAAATTTCCACTCCATAAACAAATTGGTTTATTCACTAAAGAATATGCTTCAAAGCACAAAAGGAAGACAAATTTATGTCAATCTCAGGGTATGTACAACCACAGAAGAAGCAGAACACACGAGACTAAAGGAGCCAACACGCAAAATCAGGAAATGTGCACTAGTGAGGAACATCATTACATTCATTACGCACACATTATAAGGAATAGCTGGGAAAAATGAGGATGTTGAAACAAAAATAAATTACTACAAGCCAAAAGTTAATGCAAACACCCATAGATATTTTAGAATGTACACTTTTTAAAAATAAATAAATAACACTGTACTTCAAAGTTTAAATTGCAAGGAGGATGGTTTCACTATTAATTTAAAACCTCATCCACTATATTATCTCCAGATACCATAAATGTAATAAATTCTATCCATCTACCTTCTAGATTCCACAAGAAGAGCTCGCAGTTCTGGAGTTTTGTCAGCTTGTATATCTATGTCTCCAGCTGTATAGCTGCAGGACACATCAATTTCAGGGGACAATCAGTCAGTAAAGGATATAACTCAATGTTGCAAAAGACAACTTTGCACTAAAATTTACAAACTGAAATTACAATTGATTAATTTCAACAAGGAAAAAAGGAAATTTACCGCAGAAAATTAACCTAAGCTCGCCATTCAATACTATAGAGTCATCACAAGTGGATAAATTTTTCTTAAAGAACCTAAATTTTAACCACAGTATCAAAAACTCCAATTTGATGTTACCTAGACGGAAGTAATGCTTGGGGGACAAAAGGAGTATACGATGTCTCCCTCTCAGCTGCAAGCCGCTGTGCCCTCTGAAACTCCTTCAGAACTGCTTCAAAATCTTTTGCGAGTTTAGCATCAGTTATTTTCTTACTAGCCTGCAGAGAATAAAATAGACTAATTACATAAAACGGGTGTAGATGACTTCAGTGGTTTTACTTCACACATTTTAATCAAGTGAACATTACTAACTGTGAGTCTGTGACCATTAGCTTTGTTAGATATTCAAGAGGAAAAAAGAATATATTCTTGCAAACAGACAAGAATTCCATAACTGCTGCGTAACAAGGAACCATACATACACTGACTTCAATAAGATGATCAGTTTCGCTAGCATGCTTAAGTTTAGCTGAAGTATCCTTCACCAACTGTCCAATGTGCATACGAGTCTTATGCCTGCATTGGAGAAAAACCAGCTAATAACCACCAATATTTTTCTTTTTCCCCATAGAAATCTTTGATTAAACAGGTAGAGATAGTCATCTATAGGACACCCTCAAGGAGCTTATGCAATTGGATCCAAGCAAATTCTACAATTATGATAATACCTCTATTACCTTACAACAGAGCGAGCTTATATGCAGAACTTTTTTTTTAAAATGCTCGTAGAAGTGCTCCGCAGAGGAAAAACAAAAAGTCTTGCATGTGTAAATTCCTAGAGAGTTTTAAGGTCTATGGAAAAAGTAAAGCATCAAATCTTAAGTTCATGTAATATTCATTTCCCTTAGAAGTAAATGAATCAAACACCTAAAGGAAAAGGCAAAGATAGTCAATGGTGGAATTTTTCAGTTTCTTTAAAGAGAGAATCATTGAGATAGGTCAACATAATCAACGCTGGGACGATTCAGTCATTTTAAAGAAAAAGCCAAGATAGCAAGTTCATTCAGACCCCAATTATTAATCCAACCACCTCCGAATGATTTATACCGAAATGTCAACCCTGAAGTTTAAACATGCTTACCATGAATTAGTTATGTATATCAAGTGGGGAGATTACAAACAACTGAGTACAGGATCTATTCAAATGACAAACCATGTTGCATTGAAACCATATCAAAATGACCATATGCTGGTTCAAAGCGTTAATGCTAACTTCCAGGATCATATTTTAGCCTTTAAGCCCTGAACATTAGACTTGGGTTTAAAAACCATATGATCGTTTGCACTTCAGGAATTTGAAACACAATCTTTAAAACTTAATAATTCCAACCCTATAAAATACCTATAAACCCTACTTATACCAAACCCATGTACCCTCTGCCAATTCTCTCTATTCAATTAATGCTGTCTTTTCTCTCTTCTCTCATCCGACAACAGAATTATAACACCTTCCACATTTCGTCAACCCCTCTTACACACATAATCACCACCACCTCCAACGCATTGATATCAATATATACTTAAACCTACCTCTACCAAAATTTCAAAAAAAAACATACGCATCTATCTTTCAAACATAGTTGTTAAAGGCGAGAGGTGCACAAAGGCACAAGGACCCCTAGGCGCGCACCTCTTGTACATTGTGCCAAAATATGGTTTTACAATAAATATACACACAAATATATCCTACTTACAACAATATTACCTAACTAAATTAAGGTAAAAATCACATAACATCACATAATGATGCATAATAGCTCATAATAGAATTATAACACAAAAAACATACACATAAATAAATTAAAAATTAAAATCTTTCACGCAAATAAATAGTAAGTTAATGAAAGTTTCAATAGATGAGCTACTAGCAAACTAATTAGTCCTCATCCTCCTACTCCTCAAATTGATCATCTTTCTCATTAAATTCTTCCTCTTCATTCACATCACACTCAAGATCAACTTCAATATCTTCATCATCATCTTCATCTACAAGCCTTAAAGATGAGGCTTGTAGATGAAGATGATGATGAAGAAACTTGTTGGTGTAGCACTTGAAGTTGCGGTTTTGGACTTTTTCTCCAATGTTTATTTTGAAAGTTCAAAGTCCAAATCCTAACCCTAATTGTCTATCTATTACATTTTATAAGGCCTACTCGTGATAGCATAGTAATATTAGAATAGCAACTTCAAAAAAAAATACCTATTGAATTACTTACGATATTTAGTCGACATTCATAAAAAGTACCTATTGAATTATGAGTTCAATACATCCACTTTAGCAGAAAGACGGGTATTCCTTGCTCATTATCAGACAATCACTTATTCACAAACTTCATGTCGGACTTATACTTTGCATTTCTCATCTCATGGAAAACCCTTTTCGCTCTGCTTAGCCTTATCCCCCTCTAGGGAGATTTTAGTGATAGGTTCTATAGGAACTGGACGATCCTATTTGGTCAAATACCTAGCAACAAACTCCTATGTTCCTTTCATTACGGTATTTCTGAACAAGTTCCTGGATAACAAGCCTAAAGGTTTTCTTATTGATGATATCGATATTGATGCTAGTGACAATATTGATCGTGACCTTGATACGGTGCTGGAACTGCTAACTATGATGAATGTGCTAACTATGGATATATGGCCGGTAATATACCGATTTTATATCACCCTTCAGTTCGAATTGACAAAAGCAATATCTCCTTGCATAATATGGATTCCAAACATTCATGATCTGGATGTGAATGAGTCGAATTACTAATCCCTTGGTCTATTAGTGAACCATCTCTCTGAAAGATGTTTCACTAGAAATATTCTTGTTATTGCTTCGACTCATATTTCCCAAAAAGTGGATCCCTCTCTAATAGCTCAGAATAAATTAAATAGGTGCATTAAGATACGAAGGCTTCTTATTCCACAACAACGAAAGCACTTTTCACTCTTTCATATACTAGGGGATTTCACTTGGAAAAGAAAATGTTCCATACTAATGGATTCGGGTCCATAACCGTGGGTTTCAATGCAAGAGATCTTATAGCACTTACCAATAAGGCCCTATTGATTAGTATTACATAGAAGAAATCAATTATAGACACTAATACAATTAGATCCGCTCTTCATAGACAAACTTGGGATTTGCGATCCCAGGTAAGATCGGCTCAGGATCATGGGATCCTTTTCTATCAGATAGGAAGGGTTGTAGCACAAAACGTACTTCTAAGTAATTGCCCCATAGATCCTATATCTATCTATACATAGTTGTTAAAAGCGAGAGGCGCGCCTAGGCACACGGACCCCTAGGCGCGCCTAAGTCATAAGGCGCACCTGAGGCGCGCGTCTGAGCTACATTTTGCCCAAAACTAAATTTACAATGTATATACACAAATATATCTTACTTACAATCATATTACCTATCTAAACTAAGATAAAAATCACATAATATCACATAATGATACATAATAACTCATAATAACATTATAACACATAAAACATACACACAAATAAAGTTCAAGTAGGCGGCAGATGGTGGAGGTAGGCGGTGGAGGTGAAGGCAGCCCACCTTTTTGTCTTTGTTTTGAAAGTTCAAGTACTAAAACCCTACCCTAATTCTCTGTTTATATCATTTTATAAGTGGGTTGTTCATTTTTATCTTAAAAATGTGTAAACCCTTTAATAATTGAGTAGCAATTTCAAAAAAACTTAAAAAAAAAGAAGATCTTGAAGTGTCGCACCTAAGGCGCGCCTAGGCGCACCTAGGGGCGCGCCTTTGATACATGAGCCTTGAATAGCAAAAAATCAACAATCTAGGCGCAGACCCCTGAGCCTGAGCGCCTTAGGCGCGCCTTTAACAACTATGTATCTATATGAAGAAGAAATCATGTAACGAAGGGGATTCTTTTTTGTACAAATGGTACTTCAAACTTGGAACGAACATGAAGAAATTAACGATACTTCTTAATCTTTTGAGTTGTTCTGCCGGATCGATCTCTCAAGATCTTGGTCTCTACTTGGACCCGATGAAAAAAATGGGATAACTTCTTATGGACTCGTTGAGAATTATTCGAATCTAGTTCATGGCCTATTAGAAGTAGAAGGCGCTCTGATGGGATCTTCACGGATAGAAAAAGATTGCAGTCCATTTAATAATGATCGAGTTACATTGCTTCTTCGGCCTGAACCGAGGAATCCCTTAGATATGATGCAAAATGGATCTTGTTCTATCTTTGATCAGAGATTTCTCTATGAAAAATAAGAATCAGAGTTTGAAGAAGGGAAGGGGGAAGGAGCCCTCGACCCGCAACAGATAGAGGAGGATTTATTCAATTACATAGTTTGGGCTCCTAGAATATGGCGACCTTGAGGCTTTCTATTTGATTGTATTGAAAGTCCCAATGAGTTGGGATTTACCTATTGGTCCAGGTCATTTCGGGGCAAGCAGATCATTTATGATGAAGAGGTAGAGCTTCAAGAGAATGATTCCGAGTTCTTGCAGAGTGGAACCATGCAGAACCAGACACGAGATAGATCTTCCAAGGAACAAGGCCTTTTTCAAATAAGCCAATTCATTTGGGACCCTGCGGATCCACTCTTTTTCCTATTCAAAGATCAGCCCCCTGGTTCTGTGTTTTCACATCGAGAATTATTTGCAGATGAAGAGATGTCAAAGGGGCTTTTTACTTCCCAAATGGATCCTCCTACAATCTATATATAAACGCTAGTTTATCAAGAATACACAAGAAAAGCACTTCGAATTGTTGATTAATTGTCAGAGATGGCTTAGAACCAATAGTTCATTATCTAATGGATCTTTCCATTCTAATACTCTATACGAGAGTTATCAGTATTTATCAACCCCGTTCCTATCTAACGGAACGCTATTAGATCAAATGACAAAGACATTGTTAAGAAAAAGATGATTTTTCCCGGATGAAATGAATATTAGATTCTTGGAACAGGAGAAAGATTTCCCATTCCTTAGCCGGAAAGATATGTGGCTATGAAAGAGGGATTCAGTGGAATAGAATTGACTGGGTGGTAGAGTGGTGGAAACGCTTCTTTCTTCCATATTTTGGTCCTTAGCTCCATGGAACAATATGTTACTACTGAAACACGGAAGAATTGAAATCTTAGATCAAAACACTATGTATGGATGGTATGAACTGCCCAAACAAGAATTCTTGAACAGCGAAAAACCAGTTCAGATATTCACGACCAAGAAGGACTGGATTCTCTTTCGAATAGGCCTGAAAGGAGAAGGAAGGGTGGAATGCCAACAAGCGTCTATTATTGATTGACTCGACCCGACAGTACCCCTTTGGGGAACATCCAGTGCCAAAGTCACTGAATGGGTAAGTCGCCAATCCCTGGACTATGTAATGTACTTTATCCGCTGGGTGACGGGCGGGCATTTTACTTGAGGTTTCTAATTAACCCTTGTGTGATTTCTGTTGAATCATATACTCTGGGGTGGGTGCAGGTCGGTATATCAATACTAATTCGATCCGAGCTCTCTTATTGAATTTCTTATTCAATGAGCACTCTCAATATTATGCCTTGAAGAGGACTCGAACCTCCACGCTCTTTAGCACGAGATTTTGAGTCTAGCGTGTCTACCATTTCACCACCAAGGCATCTTGAAAGTGTATCCTCTTCCATGAATATGATATCCATCTAGTGTGATGTATGGAATACATGACAAGGGTGGAGTATTTCTATCAATCGGTCATATAGGCCCGAGTTGGACATCCAATTGCTTCGATTTGAATTATGTGATGGAAATGAAAGAATCTCTTTTACATACCCTCCTGGTTTATCAATTTTTTTGGAAATGACGCCTACACTTGAAAATTTTTCATTTAATGAACCTTGGTTTATACTAACAAACAAAAAAGGAAAAGTTTCAACAACTTGGGTCTCCAAAACCCGATGTTGTAGGTTCAAATCCTACAGAGCGTGATTTTTTCTTCATGGATCCGAACTAGATTCAGCAGTCACTTGCACAACAATTTGAATTTGCCCTCCTGTGGATTAAATAGAGGAGGCCAATCAAAAAAAGAAATGTTAATTAAATTAATCAAAGGTCCAACTGATCACCACGCCTGTATTGTAAATATGCAGTTACGAATAATCCAGCCAAAGTAATAGGAATTAGACCTAACACGATTCCAAATAGAAAAACTTCAATCATTTCCATTTTTTTGAAAAGGAGAAAAAAAGATGTAATATCTATACCTAAATATTAATCCGAAATGACGCGAATCTCAATGACCAAAAATTGACAATTGACGTAGTAAGTAACTTTAAAATACATGGAATTTCACATAAGGATTTCCTTTTTGAATTGTTTCTTTGAAATAGCAATTTTAAATAAGTCGTATCTTGGTCAGACCAATATATAGAGCAGAAGTTATAGTTAAAGCTACTAGCAGAAAACCGAAATAACTAGTTATAGTAAGCATAAAGGGGCTAAATGAAATAGGTTCCTTTTATACATACGTTTCTAAAGCATTTACCTCAATTTCCATTTTTGTAATATAGTAAGATATACAAAAAGACCAATTGAACGAAAAAGTTCAATTAAAAGTTTTTGATTCATCTATCATTATAGATGGCACGAGTGAAGAAAAAGTGACGGGCATATAAAATGAAACGGATTCCTCATTTCTAACATCTAGCCATCTCGCGATTCTTATCAGCCGAGTCTTTGAGCATAAACTAATAATACGAACTGAATCGTGCAACTTCATTCATAAATGAAACTCTTTCTGAATTATTATTTGTAAATTCCATTTTTTTGGAATACTCTTTTTTGTTCGATATTTTCAAAAAATGTCTCATCCTTGTAGCTAGATCAAGATTTGGATTGAGATCCAATCCAACAATTCATTCCAACTATGGATTCCAATTATTTTATTCTTTCTTCGCTTTCTTTCCTCAAATAGGATCTACTACTCATATTTGTTACTGGATGATTAACCAATTCCTTAAAATGAAAAAAGGGGGGTTCCAACAAAAAAACGTCTCTACAACCATGAAAAGGAAATTTATAGATCTCGCATCTACTTAACTTGTTGAATTATGGAAATATGATATTCTTTTTCATTGTAAGAATTTTCTATTACTATTAAATACAGCTTCATTTTACATCAACAGGTAAAGGAAAGGAAGAAATCCATTATTTAGCACTTCCGTTCGATACTGATTCAAATTGCATTGCTGTGTCAGAAGAAGGATAGCTATACTGATTAGGTATACTCTAAATATGCCCTTGGTACAATATGTGTAAGAAACTCTTCGGCTAAAAACCAATTCATAAATGGTTAAACAATTTTACAGACAAAAGGTCCACTTGGAGAATCTATTGACTAAGTCTATAAAACTGTTCCTCAGAACACAAAAATATAAGATTTTAAATAAATAATAGTGTTGCCTGTTTGGACCAATTAATATTGTGTAAGGACAAGGTGTGTTGCTCATAGATTGGGCTTGCAATCTATTATTTGACTCATTTTACAATAAACATGGGATCTAGGATACGGAAAGCTACGCAATAATTTTTCCATGTAAAATAATAAAGTTTTTCTATGCACCCTTTGGAGTTCAACCCTAATCAATACTAGTCTTAGATATGGCAACTTACTAAAGCAATGAGGCTGTTTCGCATGTTGAGATGTTGCCACAAAAATAAAGCACTTCATCAACATAAGAATTAACGGGTATATCGGACAATCCTTTACTTAGGAACTCAAGAGGAACTTTTGTTAAAGGGAGCCTTACTACTACAACTTGCATCTCACATGTGTGATGGGGGGAAGCTAAATATCCCCAGGCTAGCCTGAAAATTCTCATTCCTGGACAGAACATGTTCTCTTTTTTTCATTTTTTTTGGAAATTGACTTCACAATTCATAATTTAATTGAAACGCATTAAAAGTTATGTGACAATCTTCTTCCAACAATGAGTTGAGAATAAATCAAAGTAATTCTAATCTAATCTACATCAAAAGGCTCTAGCACTTATTATATTAATCAGAGATACAATTCAGTGCTTAAGAAACAACGTTAGTTTTATCACCACTGAGATGATCTCAGAAGAAAAAAAAACCAATTTCCTGACCAGATGCACGTTAATCTCTTAGAGTATTATGCAAAAAAATAACCCTAAAATCGCACATCAGAATCCAACCAGAAGCCCCGATTATAATAAAGAAACAACTACCTATTCAATTAAAAGGAAGAAGGAAAATTGGGAATTCACAAGTAGAAAAAGAAAAGGAAAGAAAAAAAACTAACAGCTTTTCGCAGAGCTCAGGTGTATCCTTGGGGGTGCCAAGGGCGTTGACAAGGCGGTGGAAGGTGGAAACCGCCGTGTTGATCTGAAATATCCTGGACGCCACCGCCTGTGTTAAACCTTGTTGTTTCTGTTGCTGCTTCCCACCCCTCTGGGTCCCACTTCCCCACCCCGCCTCTAGATCTTGAAAAGTCGTTTTAGAGTATTTTAATTCAACAAAGATTTGATATCCGGAAATTGTGATTCTAGCAAGAAGAGGGGAGCGAAAATGAAGATTACGGAGGGACTGGGGGGAATGTTACACAAATTGCTTTAGAACAAACTGTACATTAAAAAATAAATAAATAAATAAATAAAAAACATTGATTGATCAAAGAAAATGAAAGGACAGATCAGAGCAGAGCAGGGCAGGGCAGGGCAGGGCAGGGCAGGGCAGCTGCAAATTGCATATCGCTCATTCAAATGTTAATTTCTTTTCCGTGTCTACTTAAAAATTGAGGTTTGTCTTATTATATTTAGGCAAAGACCAGTGCGAGAAGATATCATGAACTTTATTATGTGAACTTTATTATGTGAGACGCATCATATCCTACCTATATTATACTTCTTTTGTCTCACTCAAAAAGTTTTTTTTTGTCATTTTGAGCGTCTCACCCAAAAAGACATTTTTACTTTTTTACACACATATGACCCACACACACTCTCTAATACAATGATATACTATACTTCCTTTGTCCCACCCAAAGAATCTTTTTTTGTCATTTTGAGCGTCTCACCAAAAAGTCATCTTTCCTTTTATACACACATATGACCCACACACACTCTCTAATACAATTAAAAAATATGGGGTCTAGACTCCCACTAATATAACAACCCACTATACATTAAATAATAATACTCCTTAATCCACGTGCCAAAAAACAAAAAATACCCTTTATGTGGGTGGGAGGGAGTAAATTAAACTTTTACTTTAATGCCCTTCGCCCCAAACTTAATCGCCCTTCATCCCAAACTTAATAGTATAATTCAATTCTAACGCATTTTTTATCAATTCTCATCCAACTCTCATACATCCTGTTTTTACTCTTTACTAGCGTTTTTACCCGTGCGTTGCACTGGATTGTGTTTAACATTATATTTTTTAAAAATTTTATACTAAGAGGAATAGAGTTTTAGGACCGATTTTTGAAGTTGTTAATCATAAAGATTTGATGATTAACTAATATGAAAATTGCATATTATAAATTAAAATTTTTTTTCTTTGAATATTTATTTATTTTACCCTTAAGATATTGAGTTTTGGGAATGAAACTATTCATATTTGTTAATCTCCTTATATTCATCGGATTTGCTTTAATTAAATTTGATAAAATTATATAAATCCTAGTATATGTTTCTATGTCCTATATGTTACTAAATACTCCATCAATCCCATAATACTTTTCTCACTTTCCTCATTTGTTTGTCCCATAAAACCTTTCACCCCCTAAAAAAGGAAACATCATTTTATCCAACAACTTTTAAAAGTTACATTAATTTTAAATTTGTCACTCTTTTTTCACACACATATCATTATTTTATGTTCCTTTTATTATCTAAAAATACTACAATACCCTTCAAAGTCAATAAAGATGGTCAAAAAGTGCACATTTTCTTAAACAACGTGGAACAGTAAACGTGAAAAGTATTATGAGACGGAGGGAGTATTAAAAACAAGTGAAGTAATAAATTACAAAGCAAAATTTTCATTTAATAAGATAATATATTAACAAAAGATTTTAATCATTTGAACAATATAATATTTCTATACAAAACATGATCAATAATCTAATGAATCCAAGTTTCATTATTCAGTTAAATTAATTAATATGTTAAAAAAATATATACTACATTCGTCCCATCTAAAGAGGTTCTTTTTTTCCATTTTGAGCGTCTCACCCCAACGGGTTCCCTTTCTTTTTTTATACATATGAGACCCACACACCCTCTCTTATACAATTAAAATATGGAGTCCACACACCACTAATACAACTATCCACTATATATTAAATAATAATACGTGCAAAAAAATAAAAGATCTGACCCACTTTTAGCGGGACAGGGAAAGTATACATTTCAGGCTTATTCTGTTAAAGACTATCCTGGTTTCTTCCTCGTACATAAAATATGCGTTATCTTCCCAAAATAATAATTAACATGATAATGAATAAAATAAAATTAATAAGCATCAAGTATATTTAAATGGCACAACAAACTTCAGATCAACATACAAAACTTAATCATCTACCCACCGAATATTCTCTCAACAATAAAATTCAGCTATCCACGCAATAAATATTGCAGATACATATATGCATATACGTAAGTATTTCGTATAATGTTTACTCATAGAACATTATTTCAAACAATTCTAAATACTTCCTTAAAAACGTAGTTCTTGCAAATTGCCTTCTCATCACCTTTGTTCTTTTGCATTAATATCTTCAATCCTTCTGTGCTTGTGCATCTCAAAACTGCAACGTATAAGCGTTTATGACTGAAAATAGGTCTTATCAAGTATAACCCAACCGTGTTAAGTAATTGTCATTGACTAAGATAATGATGAACGTTTGACGACTCGATACAAACACAATTCATTACTACCCATCCCCCCACCCCACCCAAACATTTAGATACATTACATACAATTACTAAATAGATGTGTCTAGATGGTGAAAATTGTGTTTGGGTATATTACAAAATAACATGAATAATAGCCACAACATTTTTAAAAGAAAAAAAAAAGCACATTAACTAAAAATGGTGTAAATGTATCACCCACATTGCATATATAGTACACAAAATGAGTACCTATATATGTCATGTTAGACTGTTCATAAAAATTTAATATCTTCATGAAATAAAATAGAAAAATGTGAACTACCATAACCACAAACTCTAAAAAATAAATTAAATTAAATTAAAAATGGGACTAAAGCTTAAACACAAACTAATTTGTATAAGTAAAATTGTTGCCTCTTGCCAGATAAAATGGTAAAAGTATTACATGAAGTACATTACTAGTGTAGCATCAAGAAATATCTACCAGAGATCGTATGCAACCTATTTTTTAAAAGATCTCTATCTCTATTTTTGGAAAGGTCTATTAATATATGAGATTATTCCTATTTTTGGAAAGGCATGCTTATATTTTGGTTGGTCTATTATTAGAATTTTCTATGTCTATTTTTAGTTTGGTTTGTATATTTTTGGAAAGGTCTATTTTAAGGTTCAGAGCTTAGGGTCGAGGGTCAGGAAAAATAATCCCTTAAACCATTAGGTAAAATCATAATTTCACTTTTGGAATGAACAATATTCCTTACTAATAAATTAATGGTAAACCCTCAGAGTAAAGTATGCCCTAAATCATTGGGTAAGATTGTACCATAAACCACAAAGGTAAAGTCGTAATTTCACACTTGGAACGAACTCTAAACCCTACCGATAAATATTAAACCCTCTGGGGATGTTATGACCTAAACCATTGGGTAAGAATATACCATAAATCACAGAAGTAAAGTCGTAATTTTACATTGGAATGAACTCTAAACCCTACCGATAAATATTAAACCCTCGGGGAGCATGATGTCTTAAACCACTGGGTAAGAGTATATTATAAACCACATGGGCAACGTTATAATTTCACCACTCAAATGGAATAACCTAAAACAAAAAAAATTTGTTGACTCTTGAGAAAATGAAGAGAACACATGAAAATATTATTATTAAAAACTATCAAAGTTACCTCCAGAGAAAAGCTTATGCCACTAAACAAATTCAAAGCTTTAAAAGTTAAACTGAAGTATAAATGTAGAAGAATGTGAGATTTGCATTAATAATAAGAGTGCATAAATTATTCTCTAGCCCATATTGTTTGTTGGCTATCACATATCTCATTCGAGAAATTACTTCATCATTGTATCTCACATTCATACTTCAGAATCTTTTACAACCAAGTCCTCCAACACCTCAATAGTTTGGAGTTACATTATACTAAGTTTGTCAACAAAAAATAATAAAGGCTAAATTACAGATCTTGGTCAACACTAACAGATTAGTAAAACTCCCTCTGTCCGCCAGATAGGTATACATTTTGCTATTTTGGGCATCCACACCAAAGGTATACATTTCCCTTTTAAAACAAATGGGACCCACACACATCACTAATACATTTAATATATGGGTTCCAAACACTTCACTAATATAATTATCTACTACACATTAAATAATAATATTCCTTAATCCATGTGCAAAAAACAAATGTATACTTGTTATGGGTATTATATCCCCCATGCTTGTTTGGCCCAAAAGCCCAATAACCTCTACTATATCTGGAAAGAAAGGCCCAATCCCTTGGCAACCCAAACGGTAGATAGAAATGAGAAGGGAATCAAGATAGCCCAAAAGGGATCACGACAACCCAAAGGCCCAGCCCAAGAAAGAATAAAGGCGAGCCTGCCTGACAAGGTCGAAGCTAAGAAACGCCCTCAACAGGAAATCTCGGCGTTCATCCTTTCCCTAGCTGAGAGCTCGGATGAACACCCCAGCACCGAAAGCCAACCTATCTGAAGACCAAAGAGGGCAGCGAAGATGGGACACTAAAGAACAGACACCATAATGAAAGAGAATAAGTACTGCAGGTTAGAAGACAATACTAACGGGAAGAAAAGGTATCTTGAGTAGCAATTCTAACTAGGAGACAATGATTTACTGGCGCACCCGACTCCAATAACCAATGGAAGGCCAGCAAAGGACGGAGGCATCCTGCAAATCCCTGCAGTGTAACAAATAGCGCCCAGACTCCCCTGCGGATGGTCGGTGTACCAGACAGCCTCATTAAAGGTGACTTATCTTCTTCCAGATGGCGCAAGGTGATTGGCTAGATTTTAGGATTTTGGGATAATATAAATAATCTCTCTCACAGGAGAGAGACAGATGACTGATACTCACTTCAGACATTACACTTATAAGAATTGGGGAGGAACGAGTGTTTTTCTAAGAGGGAGAGGGCAATAAAATTGGTTGAATTCTTTGGTGGAATTGAATTTATATTGGTTGTGATCCTTTTATTTATAGTTTATTTTGTTTGATCGTATTCGTTTTTGGTTTCGTTATCAAATATCTTAATCCGTCATACACAAAATTAACAAGCCAAGAACAACCATCTACATCTGGCGCCGTCTGTGGGAATCGCTACGATTAGCAATCTAGGTTCTTTATTTTTATGAATTCTGGGTTTATTTTTATGAGGAAAATCTTTGTGTTTTGTCCTGTATCTGAACGTCAAGATGAGAGGTGAAGGATTTGCAACCCATGGAAATGAAGAGAGAGGAGAATGTACTAGAGCCCAGCGAAACATCACAAGGAGTGGAAATAACGTCCAAATTAGCGCATCAGTCATGGAGATACCCACTCCAGCGAGGTCTATTCTTGTCCTAATTTGAGCGATCCCCTGAAGACAAAAGAAATGAACGAGAAAATTCAAAAGGTAATCGATGAGTACGCCACAAATGCTCTCCCCGTTCAACCGGTGAGGTTGAGTTTCAGTGGCCCTCATGGAGCAAGCCACGGCGATCTACGGGAGGACCTTGAAAGAAGAAAGGATGCTAGAAAGGAGCATAGCAGAGGGATGCTAGAGAGACTATTAACTTCATACCGAGAAGGAACGTGGAAGATAGAGAGAGTGTAAACGAGACTCCATTAGAAGGTGGGCGTAGCAAATACTTTCGTCGCCCTGAAATGGGAACTCAAAGGCAGCCTCACCATGAAGGAAATCCAGAGAGAAGGAACCCCCCGCCGCCGGAGGTGCCGAAGAGGGATGGATCTCGAGTAATAGGCATTTGGTAAGAAAAGCGTTAGCTCCAAGCTCCATCATGCTTCCAATACCTCTCATTCATGCTCAAACACTCAACAAACACCATTAGTTCAACAACTTCATTATAAATATGGACTATCATGCACTTCAACACAACCAATCATACCAATATCCAACCAATACTCATAAGAAAAATTCAAAATTAGCTCAAAAATACGAAAAGTATATGCCTTCGAGCAAAGTAATTCACACCACGCCATACCCCCCAAACTTAAATTGAAACAAGAGTTTCGAATTAAGTATGCAAAAAGTTGTGTGATGTACCTATACACTTCAAATCAAGCACTTCTCATATCTTCAATACGCATTCTCTTCACGAGCACAATCAACCTACAAACCAAAATGCAAAACAATATCAAATCCACAATCCTTATTGAAAGCACTAAATAAAGCAATAAAGATAATGATGGGTTGCCTCTCATCTAGCGCTAAGTTTAACGTCTTCAAGCCGGACGGGATATGGAGAACTCATCGGAATGGCCACGGATATCTTTCGTCCTTGCCATCGAACTTTAACCGTTGTGCTTCTTCCTCTATTAGGCATTTGTGGCAAGTGATGACCTCAGTTGCATCCTTCGAGCATGGCTTCAAAAATTCGACTCTCTTGAGCTTACACTCCATTGTCCTCTCCATTCTTGAACACCACTTATTCCTCCTTACCAAATAGATCTCCAACATCTCTTCGAGTTCTCTTTTGTTTCTAAGGATATGAGAAAAATCAATGGGTAAAACAAAATCAATGTAAACAATATTATCAAGTTCAAAGCAATTTAAAGAGTTTAAAGGTTTAGAAATGCTCTTTTCACTCTTCAAGTCATCATCATTTGTTTCTAGACTTTGTTCCTCTTCATCAACATCATTTGCCTCAATAGGCTCTTCAATCACCTCATTTGATTCTTCATCCCCCAGATTCTCTTCTTTCTCCAACTCTTCTTCGACTTTGCTCTCCTCTTCCAATTCTTCAACTTGTTGAAAATTGTTCAAAGCACTTACAATTTGGCTTACTTGATGCTCCAAGGCTTTGAATCTTTGATCATTATTTTCCTCAATAGCCTTGAATCTTCTTTCATTATTTTCATCTTGAGTTTTATTAGATTCAATCAACTTCTCAATCAATACTTCTAAAGATGATTTTTCTTCTTCGACTTGTTGAAAGTCTCCTCCCTCTTGGTTGTCACAATTTCATTCTTGAATTGGTGGATAATTCCCATAAAAACTTCCTTCATAGTTATGTTGAAAATTTCCTTGGAAATCATCCACTCCCATGAAAGAAACATCTCCTACTTGATGCGTAGGCATCCTCCACTCTTCTTGCTCCATAGGACTAGGAATCGACACACCTTGCACATTTTGAGCACCCCCCAAACTTGAATTAGACAAGACTTGACCATAAGCACCTTGATTCATCATCCTTATTTGTCTTGTCACTTCCAAAGTAACTTGGGTAATTATCTCGGAGGATTCATTTTGAAGAAAACTTGATTGAGGATCTTGACCTTCATCGCTTCCTTGAGCACTTCTTCTATATAATTCAAGTAAGGCGTAGTTTTGAAATGGAGGAGAAGTGTTGGTGTTGGGATTTGGTGGAGAATAAGTGTATGCTTGATACGGATGGAATGTATTTGCATTGTAAGCTTGTTGCCATTCTCCATTTCTTCCTTGATTGTAGTATTGAGAGCTATCTTGATTCATTTGGAAGTTGTACCCATAGTTGCTCTCATTCATGTAGCCTCTTGATTGTGGAGGTGGAACCCTTGCAAATTGATCCCCAAAGACATTTGTGAATTGGTTCCAACCATCCATTTAAATGCTCTTCTCAAGGCTTACTACAATTCTTCTCAAACTTGCTATTTTTAGCTTTGATCCCCCTTTCTCTTCTCTCAAAGTAGTGTCAAGTACCTATCAAAATGAAAAAACGAGATCAAAAATTTTCCAAAACAAATAATAAAAAGCAATAAAAATATCTCTATTAATACCAATCGAAATACTCCTTCGTTAAACTACTAGCAACCGTTGCCTCCCCGGCAACGGCGCCATTTGATTAGCCATAATATAGTGGGCATGACCAATTAAAGAAATTATCGAATCACATGGAGGAAGGTACTAGGGTCTAAGTAATCTCGTGTTCACCATAGTATTATAGAGATGATCATAAAGGGAAGATAATCAAGAAATGACAATAAAATAAATGGATAGATGAATGGGAGATGGATGAATGAGCCAAGTAGATAGAGATGAGATTAACAATACTTAAAGCATGGAAAATCTAGGTATCATGCAATGAATTCATGTGTCATGGGAAAAAGGTTAAGGGCCAACACTAAGATCACCTAAACTCCCTCTCGGAATGAATAGGATATGGAATTACATTCATTGGATTGGTTCTCACTCAAACAATTCCAACTAGGTACTAAGCTTGAAATGAGAGTCCCTTCACATAATCTATTGACTTCTCAATCTAATAAATGATATGTTCTATCAAAGGGTTCTAAACTATGAAGGACTTCTCAATCTCTTCACAATCTATAATGCACATGAAGTGTTTGATGAAATGATTCACTTAATTATCCTAAATATGCAATTGACTTCTCAATCTAATCACATGCTTAAAACAATTAAACACACAAATCATCATAAACCTCAAGATCTAAAGCATCAATGATAGAAAATCAATTAACCCAATCAACATAATCATTCAATTGCAAAATACCAAAAATTATCCAACACAATTCATATTGCTAATCTCACAAGGGAGATTAGCCTCTCATATCCATAAGAAAATTAACATAGACATTAAATTCCTTACAAAACATGATCAAATGTTGAATTATTGGGTATTTATACCCCTTGGGAAGCTTCTAGAAGGATTCTGATTTTTAGCAGAAATTTACACAGCACGGGTCGTGCTCGGCAACACGGCCATAAGGTGGCCGTGTTGTGTGAACTGATGCTCTCGCATGGCCATTCTGGACAGGCCCGTGTTAGCAACACGAGTCGTGTGCTGCGACATGACTCGTGCTCCCGACACGGCCAGTCGTGTTGCTGCTGCCCTGTTTCCTTCACTGTTTTGGCTCGTTCTCCCTCGTTTCAACTCCAAATTGAGATCCGCTTTTTCCTACATCATCCTTATCATATCTAGCATCCAATAAAAAGTAAAAATCATTGGTTTAAGCTCATTCACACATATTTCAATAAAAAAATAAAACACAACCAAATAGAACATAAAATACGGATAAAATAATACGAAAACACATATAAAAAGACACTAAAATCTAGGTAAAAATATCACTCATCATAGCTCCTTCACCTTTCACGACAGAGATCAGCAACGCTCCTAGGCAATAGGGAATCAAGTTTTCCTCTATCTTGATCTTTGATTGTGATTACAACCCATATTCATATATTGAAAAATATCTAATGTGGATGAGAGCGCAAGGTGCGAATGAGATCACATTATGCCGAATGTTTCCGCTGACCTTGGGAAACAAAGGTCACGCCTAGTTTAGGGCATTCCCGGCAGCTTTCATCAAAAGTTGGGAAGAGCTGATGGGGGTATTCTTAATGCAATACTCATATATAGGGGCACTAAAGGAGCCAAAGCACAAATTGGCTAACATTCGTCAGGGCTCGACAGAAAGCTTGCAGGATTTTCTAAAAAGGTTCACTGAGCAGAGGTCAATGGGGGAAGTCATGGGAGACAAAGCCTACCTAATCACAGTGATGGGAGCACTGCAACCAGAGACTAGTTTGCAGAAGGCAGCACAGCTTAAACCACCCATATCCTATGCAGCTTTCATAGTCATGGCGAATGAGTACATCCAAACTGAAGATATCTCTAAAATGGCAAAGATGGCAAGCAATCAGAGCACTTTGGCGGAACCAAGCAAGAAAAGGGTGAATGCAGGGGAAACGAAGGAATACAAAGCACCAACCACCTACAAACCATTTACGGAGGATACCGAGGTACAAAAAATGTATGAAGCGCTAAATTCCGGAACCAACTTGAATATTACCGAAGTCTTTTACTATTTTAAAGATCAACAAGCCCTTCGATTGTCGAGGCCGATCTTTCAGACCTCAGAGCTCACCAACCCTCGAAAGTATTGCATGTACCACCTGACACATGGGCACAATACAGACCAATGTCGAGATCTTATCACGGAGCTGTGGAAGTTGTTTAAGGAAGGAAAGTTAAGAAGGATGCTGCAGGCCCTGAGGCCAAGGGTATACAGGAGAGACGCTAATCTTCCCCTTCCCCAGGTCGACAAAGGTCCCCGGGTAGAGGACGAAATGGAGAAGCGATACCCTTACCCCCTCCGCCTCCAGGGCGGTCGCTGGTGTTCGATAGGATCGGGAGACTAGCCCCTAGGGGAGAGAGACCTGGAGAAATACACATGATGGAGCCAACAGAGGAAACCCCTTGTATTGGAACCTTCAAGGCACTGACCACAACATCGAAAAGGGAGAGAAAGGCAGAACTGAGGGATTTAGACCAACAAATCCCTCAAGTGTGGCCGCTAGCCTCGGCGGCGAAAGAAATAGCGGAGGTGGACATCGTCTTAACAGAGGCAGATTTCTACGGGGTAAGCACTCCTCATTCCGACCCTTTAGTCATTTTACTAATATTGTCGGGAATCAAAGTCCATAGATGTCTGGTAGACACTGGGGCGTATGCCAACATAATGTTTAAGGAGGTATTCAAAAATCTAGGAGGAGAGCGTTAAGACAAGGTTAGACCTTGTAGTAATGAGATCAAAGGATTCGGCAATGCGTTGATCAGACCTACCATGGAGGTTGATTTGTCAGTTCAGTTAGAGGGTTTGGATGGAAAAACCCAGTTGCAGAAACAGTTGACATTCAACGTTGTGGACCAAGCCTCCACCTACAACTTCATACTAGGGCTCCCAATGATCCATGCCTTCGGAGCTATTCCGTCCACCCTCCACCAGTGTCTCAAATTTGTCACAGTCGATGGTATGGTAGCGACGGTGATATGGAATCAAAGAAGGGTGAGAGAATGCTTGTTTATGGAAAAGGTAGAAGGTCTAAGTTATCATGACATGAATTATGAGATGCTAAGCTTCAAGGATATCATGGAAGAGAGAGACCCTTAAAGGGCTGATAGAAATAGAAAAACCACCGGAAGGGGACCAAAAGGATAAAGAACTCGAGATGATCCTAGTGGTTGCCCCAGGAGAGGAGGCAGAGGAGCAAGGAGATGATACCTATGGTTACAAAAAAATGCATCCGAACCCGGCTATCCAAGGGTGGAAGGAAAAAGATACAGCAGCGAAGATGTCAAGACGAAAGTAAATAACATCGGACAAAGATCCGAGAATGAAACTAAGAGAAGGATCCTCGACGGCAGAAAAAATATAAATGGTACAACTGGATCCACAGGACGCTAATATCAAGGTCAAGATTGGAACAGAGTGGGAAAGCGGATTCAAGGAAGAACTAACCCAATTACTGAAGGAAAACTTATATGTGTTCGCCTGGAACCCTAATGAAACACTCGGGGTACATCCGAAGTACGCTTGCCACAAGCTGAACATCGCCCTCAACGTCCCACCATTCTACCAGAAAAAGAGAAAGTTCAGTCTGGAGAAAAATACGGCTATGGAGCTGGAAGTACATAAACTGCTGGTAAATGGGAGAATCAGTGAATGCAAGTACCCGATAAGAGTCCAAAACCCAGTCATGGTGAAAAGGAAAGAAGGATCATGGAGGCTATGCACTGATTTCAGCGATCTAAATAATGCGTGCCTAAAGGATAGTTATCCTCTTCCGTCGATTGACCATATGGTCGACGCTACGGTAGAACACGAGATAATGAGCTTCATGGATGCATTTTCAGGGCAAATATGACTTTCTTCTGCAGGAGCGGAGTTTATGAGTGGAACAACATACTCTTTGGTCTAAGGAATGCGGGAGCTACTTATTAAAGATGTCAACAAAATATTCGAGGGCGAGTTGGAAAAATAGTCGAGGTCTACATGGATGATACCGTGGTAAAAAGCTTGAAAAGAATGGACCATTTTGACCTTCTAAGAGTGGTTTTTGGAATCTTTCGACATTATGGAATGAAATTGAACCCGAAGAAATGTCCATTTGGAGTGAGCAAAGGAAGTTTCCTTGGATATTTAGTCAGCTCAAGAGGGATCGAGATGAACCCAGAAAAGGTAAAAGTAATCCTAAAGATGGATCCTCCAAGGTACATGAAAGAAGTTCAGAATCTGATGGGTTAAACATGTTCATGTCAAAGGCATCGACAAGTGTAAGCCATTCTTCGAGTCATCAAAATAGCTAAGTTCGAATGGATGAAAGAGTGCGGGAAGGCATTTGATGAGATTAAAAGAAAGTTATCAAATCCAAAAATTCTCTCCAAGCCCTCACCGGGTGAAACATTGTAACTGTACTTGACAGTATCAGGAACAGCAATCAGTTCAGTATTGGTCAAAACAGAGGAGAAGAATCAAAAGCATGTATACTTTGTAAGTCAATCCTTGAGGGATGTGGAGCTCAGATACCTGGTAATGGAGAAGGTAACGTATTCACTCGTCATGAGTTCGAGAAAGTTGAGGCCATACTTCATGGAGCATACCATCGAGGTGTTGATGACATTCCCCTTGAGACAAGTACTCCAGAGACCAGATGCAATTTGAAGGCTATTAAAATGGTCCGTAGAATTAAGACAGTTCGATATAACATACCTGCCAAGGAATGCAGTCAAGGGGCAAGTCATGGCGGACTTCATAGTAGAACTAACTTTCCCAGTCCCAACCGATGAGCAGAAAAGGAAATCATGGGTCATGCACGTAGATGGCTCATCGACGGCAGTGGCATCGGGAGCCGGATTCATCATTCGAACTCCGTTCGGGGAAACCTTCGCAACTGCTATTAGGTTTGGCTTCATAGCCACCAATAATGAAGCAGAATATGAGGCTCTATTGAATGGTTTAAGGATGGCACTGGCCATGGGAGCAGATAAGCTGATGATATATAGCGAGTCACAATTGGAGGTAAACCAGATGAAAAGAGAATACGAGGCCAAGGATGGGCACTTGAGCCATTATAGAGGAATGGCCGTAGGTATACTGCAGAAATTCAAATAGGTGTTCCTGGAATGCATCGACAGGAAAGATAATATGGGTTCGACGCCTTGGCAAAATTAACCACTGCATCGAACGATGAGGACCTAAACAACATCAACATCGTGAGGCAGGAGAACCCATCAGACACCACGTATGGGTTCTAAGTGATCAGCCGGAAGAGGAATCGTGGATGACACCGATCAAGGCATATTTGAAGAAGGAAAGATACCTGCGGATGAAGATAAGGCCTAGCAAATCAGGCTTCGATCGGCGAGATACGTCTGAATAGAATGGAAGTTGTACAAGAGAGGGTATTCATCACCATTCCTGAAATGCCTAACTCCTGAGGAAACGAGCTTTGTACTAGTAGAGATACATGAAGGAATATGCGGCAACCATACATGAGGAATCGCTTTGGCACACAAAGTATTAGACAGAGTTATTTCTAACCGACGCTGAAAAAGGATGCCACCCAATATGCGAGGGCATGCGCGATATGCCAAAGATTGGCTTTGATAGTCAGAGCACCCTCGGAACAACTAACCTCAGTGTTCTGCCCGTTGCCCTTCGCGAAATGGGAAATTGATTTAATCGGGCCGCTACCTACCGGGAAAGGTGGAAATAAGTTTACAATCATGACAGTGGATTATTTCACAAAATGGGCAGAAGCAGAACCCCTCTCGACAATCACCGAAGCTAGGGACGAGAAGTTCATCTAGGAAAATATTATATGCCGGTTCGGAATACCATTTGCCATAGTGACCGACAATGGTAAGCAGTTCAACAATGCTAGACTCAGAAAATTTTCCGAGGATTATAACATTAAAAAGTGGTCCTCTACACCATATAACCCGCAGTCTAATTGGCAAGTCGAGGCAGTGAACAAGATCATCAAACACACTTTGAAAGCCAAGTTGGAGAAATTAGATTGAAAATGGCCTGAGAGACTGCCGGGAGTCCTGTGGTCATACAGAACAACGACGAGAATCTCCACTAATGAAACCCCATTCTCGATGGCCTTCGGTGCCGAGGCAGTAATTCCAGTGGAAATCGTAGAACCCAGGCCAAGGGTCAATCTCCACCAAGAGAGGGAGAATGATGAATTGATCCAAGAGAGTTTAGACCTATTGGAGGAAAAAAGATTGAATGCGGAATTGCATAATGTGGTCTACAAGCAAAGAGCAGAGAGATTTTATAACTCCAAGATACAGCTGAGAAGGTTCAAAGGTGGAGAACCAGTGCTACGGAAAGTATTGGGCCCAACGGCGCAGGGTAACGGCCAAAACATGGAAGGTCCTTATGTGATCAAGAGAGTTCTGGAGGGAGGAGCATATGAGCTGGAAGAAGTATGGACGTACAACATTTGAAGAAATATTATCAATGAAGTAGAAAGAAAGCAAGATGTATGAGGTTGGTGACATGATCTTTTTTACAGCTTTTAATCAAGGCATTAGGCCATGAAATATGAGAATGAAAAATTGTATGGAAACCTTTTTAATATATGGTTAGAAATATCAGTATGTTCACCACGAATGGTAAGAGGTATCTATTTGTGGATATATCATGATTTTGGGAATATCGGTAGGATCGTATATGGTCAAGGGTGTTAACACACTCATCATAAACGATAAAGTATACCCATTTGGGGGGATATCATGACTTTAGAGAAAATCAATATGTTAACATCATCTAGTAAACTGATAAAGAATGTTGCAAGCATAAATAAAATGGTTACGAAATAACAATGGCGAACAAAGAGCCGAGGCTCAAGAATAAGAGATATCGAAGGGAAATAACCAAGGGGAACGGAAAGGCAAGCCGGAACAAAGAGTAAGAATTGAACTAGGAATAAAAGGGCGAAAAGATTGGAACCTCAGTATAATGGGATTGGATTGCTTCAGATATAAATTGGGATAGCGGAACCGAAAAGATGGGGCAACAACAGACCTCAGAATGGCGTCTAAGAGGGGCGCGGTTAGATGCATATAATGGATATACACAGGGCATGAACATTAGGTTCGGGGGAAAGGGAACTCACTTTGGAAGATCATGAGAAACGAATATGAATAAGTTTACATAATGGATATGAAGGAAATTAGGAATATCAGGATCGGAATAGAGGAAAAGAACTTTGAGACGAAGTCTAAAAAGTGACAGAAGCACCAGGAGACACAGGAGCTAATACAAGGTAAAGAACAGAATATGGAGATCGAGTGAGAACCTCAGAATAGCAGACAGCCAAGCGTGGACAAGGATACATCAAACAACAGGATAAACATCTGCACAGAAGAGGAATCAAAAAGCAATGATGCACAATAGAGATGAACATATACAAAGACACATAAGCAAGTATACATCAACAATAAATAACCGCCATTTCTCAAATATTGGCGCTAATAGCTGAACATCGGACACAACCACATAATGAGGACGAAACGTAAAGAGAAGCAGTCATTATTGAAAGCTTACAAACCATCACGAGGGATAAAGTTCGAAACAACATCAGAATCGGGGCAAAATAAAAATTAACCAGCAAAAAGGGAATGCCAGAGCATCAATCTTTCTTTCGGCCGCTGAAGGAATGGAAAATACTCGCCATTTTATCCTCCATCTCTTTCAGCTGAGCCTCGACACGAATGGCCCTTTCCTCTACTGATCCAGGGCACGGAATATGCCGCTCCAAGGCTCGAATAAGAGCCTCGGCTTCAACCAACCTAACGCATGCCTCAGCGGACTCGACTCTCGTAGCATCTCTAGCAATCTCAGTCTTAGTCAAACTCGCCTCTACAGACTCCAGAGTAGCCCGCCCTATATCAACCTCAAATTCCAAAACCTCCAATCGTTCTCTCTGGTGCGCAACAATATAAGTTAGCTTGGCATTCTCGAGGTCCAGGGCATTCAATCTCTCTTCAAAACTGGCAGAAGACCCTCGAAACGGTCAACAAGCTGACTAGCGAACAAACAATATTGGTCCATCAAGTGCAGAGAAGAGGTTAGGGAGGCAATAGCTACTCTAGCCATTACGGCTAAACTGGAAGAATCTTGAGAAAGAGAACTTGGAACAATGATCAGCGGAACTCGATGAGAGGCCTAAGGAGAACACCTATAATAAAACCCCAGTTCCTAGCTCCCGTAACTCGGTTATGTCAGGTTCATCATCTTCCTCAACTCTACCTTTTCGCCATGCACTATCCATCTCAGCGGCCAACCTGGTAGCTTCGGCATCAGTATCGATAGGATCAATTGTTGCAGCGATGCCTGGGAGGTCCGAATTGGCTAGAGGAACTATTGGGTCGACTTGGGAAGTCGAGGGAACATAACTAGCATCAACTCTGGGGCCAGACCTCACCCTTGGCCCAACCATCATGTTGTAGTTCTCGGCCTCGGAATCACCACCCACCTCAACTTTGGGAGCCCCAACTGGCTCAGGATCCTCCTCAGAGTCCACCTTTGAATCTTCTTCAGGATTCTCCTCTGGATCTTCCTCTGAATTCTCCTTGGACTGCATTTCGAACTCGGGCTCGGTGGGAGGAGGATCTACAAAAGGACACCATAGATGAGAATGCAACAAACACGGAAAGAATGAAGATGCTCGAATGGAGGGAATTATTCCCCTTAATCTTTTAACGAGAAGATCGAACTCACAAACGGAAGGGGATGAACAAGGCACGAAGCTAATTCCGATGGGCTGAGAGGGCCACCGTGCTCATAAACCCTTCTTCCTCTTTTCTAGAGCAGGGAAGTAGAGAAAATTCAGAGACGAGGATGGGAGAAACACCAGAGGGAATAACAAGGGAACGACGCAGTTGCTGATGGGGAGGAGATAAATGGGGCAGCACCCTATCTCCGATAAGCTGCACAACTAACAAATCTTCACCAAGCTTCAGGTCTTCAGACCCAACAGACAGGTCGTCCATCTCTCTATCTTCATTGCAAGAGAAAGAACAAGCGGAGTAGTTGGGGTCAGCCTCCTCGTTCGAAAACTGATAAACATACTTGTAGGGGGTTAATGACAAATCAACCATAGAACCGGTTGATCCCATTGGGGAAACAACATTCTGTAGCTCACCTATAGAGCAAGAAAAGAAGGTCAGTCATAGTATAAGGAGAAAAGGAAAAGGCCATGAAAGGGGAGTACCAGTGGTCGCGCCACGGCCAGAAGTGGACAATCCAGCCAAAACCAAGATAGGCTCAGAAAGTAAGGGAGAGACATGGTATGTATTCCCCCCGTGAGATAAAATCTCATAAACACAGCAAAAACCATCGCTCAGCCGCTCAAGGGGACGACGAGAGGGGCCTACACAAAGGAAATATTAGAAATCACAAAAAACACATAGGATAGAACTCAGACGACATGAAAGAATCGAACACTTATCCAACAGAAGAAATCGAATTGGAAAAGTTATAGAAATGCCATTGACATGGTGTACGATATTCGCCACCCAACCAGAACCATACATGTTCCTAGCTTCGGCCAATAACATCAGAAGCCCCTATAAAATGATGATTATCGCTGGGAAGCAAATGGTAGAAACCACCAGAACGACCAGAGTGAGCATAATAGAAAAGGAACTCTAGCTCAAACGGATCTTGTATGGTGTGACCCCACATAGAATAGCAACATAGTGGATATTAGGCGCAACTAAGAGGAGGGCAGTACCTGACCTATTGACATGCCCCACCTCTGCAACAGCATGCCAATAACAGGGGGAAGGGGAAGACGCAAGCCGACAAGAAAGAGAGAGTAGTAGAAGGCAGTACGACCTGGAGGGGGTCAGAAATAGGGACCCCATCCAAGGGAAGCTCGAAGATGATATTGGGGTTACCATACTATCGATAGAGTTCCTCCAAACGTCCCAACGATAACCTGGAGTCCGGTACCCAATCAAGCCGCTGGGCCATCCCTCGAAGGGCAGCCCCTAAGTCGCTGATATCCCAACGACTAGAAAGATAATCTCCCATGTTCAGAGGGAGTACGATACCTAAATCCGTATCAATGAATATCGACCCACCGCCAGCACCCACAACTGGCACAGCAGGGATAGATTGCCGGTTTGGAGAGAGAATGAAAGCTGGGTTGACACCCGAGGAGGAAAAAGTAGATAAATCCCTCAAGTTGGCACGCGACATTCTATGAAGACGGTTGGAACTACGAACACCAGGTCGCACACGATGTGCCGGCGTGCTATCAGAAGTGTTCACCTCCTGGACAACAGGCGGAGGGGAAATACCATCACCAGACATTTTCCACTTGAACAAAGAATTCAAGAATTGGGGTGTGGCTAAAAAGAGGATAAAGGAGAGGAAAATTTTGAGAAATCACTAAGATATCAGGAAATTCAGGTAAATGAAAGACAAAGATATACAGGGGATATGAGGGATTTGAAATTTGAAAACCAAAATAGAAACTTTCTGACAAGATTAAGGGCATCATGTATCATCATTGGAAATTATGGAGCAAAAACGGCTAAGATCCAACAGCTGGGACGAAGAGACCTTACAACTCCCAAGGAAAAGGGAGAACCCAGATTAATCCACGTGACACCTGACCAAAGAAATGACAACCCACGATAGAAAAATGGCGGTTATGTTTGAAATTAGAGGCAAGTTACCAAAACATCCTTGCAAGATCCACTAACAGGAAAGAGAAGACACTCATTCATGAATAAATAAGTTAAAACGAAAGTGGAAATAATTCAAGGTCCTATCAACCGATAAATAAAAGGAATGCAAGAAAGATACAAAATAAACCTCAACAAGGAAAATACACCATATTCGACACTAGGGGCTCGGTGATACTTCATTGATCAGCTAGGAAGGTTTCGGAATCGACCACCTCTGTAGACTGTAAATCCCTGCTACTTAGCATCGTATCTTCGAAAACACCCAAGGAGGCCATGGTGGTTGTCGGCCTCGATAAAATGTTGACGTCCGCAGTACGATCTGAGGCAGGAGCGATCTCCGGGGACAGGGGAATTGAAAGAGTCATAGCAACCTTGGTAGGTAGAACTGCAGAGGTTCCGACAAAAGTGACTTGACCGGGAAAATATGCATCACTGAGGATGGGAAGCTCAGTCTCAGTGGGAATCTCTAGAGTATGTCCCCTTACAGATTCAACGGGAACCACGGCGGATGGATCCTCAACCCAGAATCAACCATGGTGAGATCTAGGACATCATCGGCAAACTCTTCATTTGATCTACCCTTCTCGAACTCTTTAGGGGACTCCTTAGGAACGGCAGGCCTCTGAATCTCTCTTGCGGTGCAGCCCTTTACATCTGTTAGGATTGGAGAAGCTTCGGATCTTATCTCCAGGAGGTTGGAGGCTGATCTCATCTGGGTGTCTGCTACGGGTCCTCGAGAGAAGGTTTCTAAGAAAGCCCCCCAAGCCCCGAAGTCCACGAAAGGGGTGTCTGAGACCGCAGCATCTAAGCTATTGCTCTGAAACAAAAATATAAGTTGGTGGACGAGACTTTTGAAGAGGGTACTCAAAGACATAACTGTTCTTATCATGCGCCCTTCGAATAAAACCAGGGATGATGATGCGGATGCTGTTGCCATTGATTCCTCTGCAGCTCCTCAGGAGACCGTTGAAGTTTGCGATATCAGCTCCTCCCCATCTCCAGATACCTTTGCCCGATCTCCTTTTGTTACTTTCGGCCCATCGCATGGCACCATTCCATCTGAGGCTCAACAGACCTTTGGTGGTACTTCCTATGATCCGACATCTCACTGTTCTCCTTCTGAGATGTGGCGGTATTATCGAGGGAAGACTCCCTTGCGGTTCTAGTCACACGGTAGCCCTTCCTCTGAGGGTGCCTCTTTTGCCTGCTTGTGTCAAATGATGCTACTCTGTTCCTACCTGCAGATCCTGTGGTCGATAAGTAGCTTTCATAGAAGTATGCCCACTTGGACAAGGTCGGGAAAACCTTCGTCCGAACTCAGGAGCTCTTGTTCGATTTTGACGCTCCAACATGTTTGGCTCGTGCTGCACCTTTCCCTTTAAGGGGTGTACCCATGAACTCCTAGAACATATGGAGAGTATGTTTGCCAAAGATTCTCTTCACAGCATTTCTGGCCATGTAGGTTGATTAGCACTCCATGTTGTTAATGCCTTACATCATATTTCTGAGCTGGAAAGATGTGACTCCCGTTTGCAAGATGAAGTTACTTCACTGACTCAAAAGTTGAGGGATTATGAGAGAAAAGCATCTAAGCCAGGCATGGCTGAGGCTCTAATCAGGGGTTAGTTGAGGGTTAAGCAAGACAAGAGAGCTGAGCTCCAGGGAACCTTTGATATCCTCCGTGCTCGGTATGATAGCATGTTAGCAAAATTCAAGGATTAGAGGAACGCTTTGGAACTCTAGAGCAAGGTGCTTTCGGATAAGATTGCGGCTTTGGAGGTTAAGCACCAGGAAGAGATCACGGCGAAGGAGAACCAACTCCAAGCCGAGCTATCCCGAGTTTAGAGTAACTTTCATGCCTTCCAGATGTCTTCTGAACAGTAATTTGAAAAGGCGCGGCAAGAGAGGGAAGCGTTAGAGGTTTCTTACATTCAGAAGATTAAGGCGTCCGAGGATATTGTTGCTGAGGTCTTGAAGGAGCGTGATGCGGCCTTAGGTGAAGCGGAGCGTGCGAAGGATGCTTTCCTTCTATCAGAGGCGGACAATCTATACTACAGGGAAGTTATCCTTCCGAAGACCAAGATTCACTATTTCTGCTCTTACGCCTTCGCTTTTACCCAAGCCTTTGCTCGGAAGCCCTATCCTAATTGCCTCGATGATATGCGCGATATTCTCCATCAAGCCATTAGCAAGGAGAAGATGCCTCCTGGGGAGACTCTGAGGGACGACGTTGATTTTGGGATGCTCGGTGAGTATTCTGACTTCATCAGAGAAGAAGTCTGGGAAGCTTTATTTTCCCTTTAGAGAGTGCAACTCGCTAGCAAACGGAGGGTAGAATACCCATGCGAGCAGTGTCGGGCATAAGATGCTTTCCTTTCCCTAAACATAGCAAAAAGAAGGAAGGAAGATTAATACAAGAGGAAGAACTATACAATAAGCCCTCCAGCCGAGGAAGTAATCACAAATAGACTACCTGACATGGCTATAGACGTGGTAGTAAAGCCAGTTTTAAAAAGATTTTTCCCTCTGAGAATGTGTTGGTAGCTGCTTCTCGTGTCGGAGTTTGCGAACACAATGAAAAGCTTTTTGAAATCCAACCAACAGTGTCTCGAGGGCACACGTATCCCCTACTGCACAAAGTAAAAGAAGGAAATATTAGAAGGTCCCATATAACATAAAAGAGAGCCGACAGAAACATACACGCGCTGAGGACAGGCTTGAAGAAAGAACTTCTGGGGAGTACAATGGGATTTTGAGGGTCCCCGAGATCATATACAGAGTCCCCTCTTCAAGACCCACGAACCCAGAACCAAGAATTCTTCCACACTTTAACTAAACTAGGCAGGTAAGCAACGAGATTAGTGTGGCGTGATACTAAATAATAATATCCCTTCATCCTGTTATTCGGGGTGAGCCGGTACATGAAGTTTATCTCAGCGGTAGTTAAGGAGTATTTTCTTTTCCGGAAAAGGACCAAAATCCCCATCAAGGCAGCCCAACCATTAGGAGCCAGCTGAGCGGGGGTTGTACCCCAAAATTTGAAGATATCCCGAATGCAGGGGTGGAGAGGAAACCTAAGACCGAGCTTAAGTTGCAATTCATAAGCTGCCACAGCATTCGGCGGAGTGTAGCACATACGCGCGTCGGGAGAAGGAATATAGAAATTTATACCCTCCCCACGCTGGAATTTACCTAGAGCAATAACAAGGCTCTTCTGCAACCAAGAGTCATCAAGGGTCGAAGGAACCACAATAGCAGAAAAGGGGATATCCTTATCCCACAATGGAAGTTTTCCAAGATGGCCCAGCAATCCAGGACCAGCGTCAACAATCTCAGGATTGGGCTCCAGTGTAAAAGCAGAAACAAAGTCGATAACCCATTGATTAAAGGCAATTCGAGATGGAGACAGAGGATCCGAACGCTCATCTGAAGACCACGAGGACGATGGAGAGGATGACCCAGAACTACTAAGCAAATAATCAATCGAGCGAGAAAGGGATCTAGGGATCTAAGAGAAGAAGAAGAGCCCTCGCAAGCCATATTGCGCAGCTAGTCATAAAGGGAAATAAAATGCGGAAAGAAGGGAAGGAAAAAACCCTAAGCCACAACGACGACAAGTTTAGAGGTGCGTAAGGGGAGAACCAGAGAAAGAAAGGAAAAGTGAGAGGAGAATAATACCTAGAGGAAGAAGATGAGCACACTGAATAAAAGGAATACCAACCGCCTGCAGAATCGAAAGGAGAAAAAAGAGAAAGAAGGAAAAAGGGAAACTGGCAGAAAAGATTCAAATTTCAAATCGACAGTTACACTCAAATACCAGATATACCCCTAACTGAATGAAAATATCTCAAAAACATCGCAGAAAAACTGATTAGATAGGAACTTATCAGGATGAAGGCAGTAATTGGGAACAACGAAGAGCCGAGACAGGAAGAACCCTAATATCGCAGGTACCGAAGCATGAGGGATATAACCCATGAAATATAGTTCGACCCTGAGAAATCTCAAGTCATGAAATTATTCAGGCTCGAGGGGCTAATGTTATGGGTATTATATCCCCCGTGCTTGTTAGGTCCAAAAGCCCAATAACCTCTACTATGTCTGGAAAGAAAGGCCCAATCCCTTGGCGGCCAAAACGGTGGACAAAAATGAGAAGGGAATCAAGACAGCCCAAAAGAGATCACTTCAACCCGAAGGCCTAGCCCAAGAAAGAATAAAGGCGAGACCGCCTGATAAGACCAAAGCTAAGAAACGCCCTCGGCAGGAAACCTCGGCATTCATCCTTTCCCTAGCCGAGAGCTCGGATGAACATCCCAGCACCAAAAGCTAACCTATGCGAAGAACAAAGAGGGCAGCGAAGATGGGACGGTAAAGAACAGACACCATAATGAAAGAGAATAAGTACTGCAGGCTAGAAGACAATAGTAACGGGAAGAAAGGTATCTTGAGCAGCAATTCTAACTAGGAGATAACGGTTGATTGGCGCATCCGACTCCAACAACCAATGGGAGGCCAGCAAAGGATAGAGGCATCCTGCAAATCCCTGCAGTGCAACAAACGGCGCCCAGATTTCCCCTGCGAATGGTCGGTGCACCAGACGGCCTCATTAAAGGCGACTTGTCTTCTTCTAGATGGTGCAAGGCGATTGGCTAGATTTTAGGATTTTGGGACAATATAAATAATCTCTCTCATAGGAGAGAGGCAGGTGACTAATACTCACTTCAGACATTACACTTGTAGGAATTAGGGAGGAATGAGCATTGTTCTAAGAGGAAGAGAGTAATAAAATCGGTTGAATTCTTTGGCGAAATTGAATTTCTATTGGTTGTGATCCTTTTATTTATAGTTTATTATGTTTGATCGTGTTCGTTCTTGGTTTCGTTATCAAAATATCTTAATCCTTCATACACAAAATTAACGAGACAAGAAAAGCCATCAACAATACCTATTGGGCGGACGGAGGGAGTATTGCCTCCATTATGTTGTTGCTAGCAAAAATCACAATATGAGCAAACATTTTCTTAAATATGAATGAATTAAATATCACTTTTCTATTAAAATTTTATAATACATACATATGTAAATAGTTGCAAATTATATTCCAAGGATACTTGATGAATCTTTTGATGTGCCCACAAAACCTGAAGTATCGGCTACTAAAAGAGAGTTTAATGAACAAAAAAAAATTAGTGACATCACATAATGGATGGTCCAGTATAATCATCTTCTTTTATTATAGCCAATGAACATTATTTTTATGATATTTCAATCTGATAGTAAATATTTATTTTTTAATCATCCATTAGAAAGAACATTATTTTTATGATCATCCATCCGAAAGAACATTATTATTATGATATGATCAATATGATAATTCACGAAGTGATTGCCCATTTTATGATGCGCTCAATCACCAACTCATCTATTATTAACCCCATAATGTCTACTTTGAAAAATATTGGATCTAATACCGCTATGAATCATATAACTGCTCCGCTAAATCCATCAACATTCTGTGCCCCACCTCTACCCATGCCACTGAATATCCCTTCTAAAACTTCATTTGTGCACGCTACTGCTCCTCTGGGTCATTCTGTAAACTTACAACAGTCTGTGGGATCACCTTTACTTCAGCCATTCCCACCACGGACACCCCTATCATCATCGCTCACTCCAACTTCTGTTCTTACACAAAATCATGGGCCTATTATAAGCAAATAAAAAGTCATGGAAGCACTTCAATTGCTTATTCAGGACCATTATTTTATGGAAGTTGTGTGCACAAAGTGTAGAGAATGCCAGAGATGGTGATAGAGGAATGCTAGTCTCAACTCTCAGCGACACACCGTTGACCTTTTGCATTGTAAGATAGACTTGTTCTCTTACTGGATAAACCAGAGAATAAATTTTAGTAAGATTTTGATCATAAGTTGAAAGGATCACCAATATCTGAGCATCTCTCCAAATGTGAATATTCCTTTACATCAATCATCTTTAATACATAAAACTCAACAATTATCTTTATCCTTGCACATACATATATAAAAGGGTGATCATCAATAAAAAAACCTAGTCAATCTTTACCTTTTAAAGAAAATATAGCAGATATCTAGAGTTCCAACAACATGCCTCCTAATCAATAAGGCATTCTAATGGTTATTTAACTTATTTAGCTGGTAGATGCACCAAATAAAATAGCAATTATCCAACTTATTAATTCCAAGAATATATATGAGCAAAGAAATACCTTAGTAAGTTTAAACAGTTAAATCTTATCAGTAGGATTCATATTTTTTTATTTATCCATTTAAATGAATATTGACAAAATGTTGCACATTATATAATAACATATAATGAGTGGAGTCATACTGATTATTGGGAAGAAATAAAAAAACACTTATCCAAGCCAACAGGTATAAAATAATTCAACTGAAGACACCAAATCATGTAGAAATTAACTTTGTAACCATCATAAACAAACTATCAACAGGTATGAAGCAATTCTCTTATATAAGGCTAAAACTTTTAAATAAATGCAACAAGATAAAAATTCAGATAAATGAAGGCAACTAAAAAGCTACCTATAGGTGATCTTCAAAAAATAAATCAAACAAAAGCTCAGAATAAAACAAAAAAATAATATTACAGGATGAAGCAAACATCAAATCTCTTCAAAGTATTTCAAAACAACCTAAAAAATAATTCTCAAATTGACTTAGTTTTTCTTTATCCCCTGTACCTTGCACTCTGATATATAATCAATACTTTTATACTCCAATTTAGAATGAAATTCACTCATTAGATAATCAAGCAGTGATGACATAAAAAATTATAACTAGATTTGAGAGCTATACCTCGTCACTGGATTTGAGCTATCAGTCATCTATAATGAACTAATAGTCAATCAATAAGAGCATCCCCAAAAGACTCTCTAAATACAAAATGTCGTATAATTTAAAGAATAAGTCACTAAAATATAGCTCCAACAAACTCTATCATAATATTAGATTTGAATGATGAGTTTAACTCTCCAAATTTGGAGAGCCGTAATCATTCTTTAAAATTAAATGTATTTATTATTTTACTATATCCAACACTTTTATGATTTAGGATAATACATGGAGTGAAGATAAAACATAGATAAATTGTAATATAGCTAAAGGATAAATATGTGGTTGGAAAAAAAAGTATAATAAATATAATTAAGAAAAAGATAAAATCTAGAGAGTTAACTATAAAGAATGTGTAGGAAGATGATAGAATTTTTTTCTTTAAATGTTAAGATGTTTTCTCATTTAATACATATGATCTAAAATTTAAATTTTTTGTTGGAGCTGCTCTAAGAGAATTATATATGTAGGGCACATATAATACGATAAACTTCCCGTGAGTACCTTGATTTGTTTAAAAGAAAGGTTATAATCTGATAAGAATGGGCCATGGGATAATTTATAATAATGTTCTGATTTTCAGAACAAACATTATCCTAATGTTCTGATTTATTGTTATGTGAAGAGCCATTTTTCTCATGACTTGAATTTTGTAAGTAACTTACTTTTAGGAGGATTTAAGACGCCAAGCTGCAAGTTTCCAAGTTTATGGCTACTTAGTAGAGGTACCACCTACATCAAATAGTGTCTCTATTTTATATACAAATCATAACACTCTCTGAGATCAACTAACTACGGAGATTGTTTAAGATCATTTTTGCTTAAAAAATATTGGTCGGGGAGCCACTAAAGAAGACTAAGAAATTTATGTATTCAAGAAGTAACATAATATTTCTTCGGGCATCAGGGAAAGGCTCCTTGACTGCTAAACTACTTATGGTATATGCAAAGTAGTTTACCTTGAATCCTGCACTTATTCATTCGCAGAAATATCATAGAATTAAAAATATCAAAATCAAAATTAAGCATATATATTCGTTATTTCATAATTACACACGCAAAAAAAAAATATATATATATTATAATAATAATAAATGATGATAAAGATAGAGAAATAAACTGACATTGATAATGTAGCACAAATAGCACTAATGCTAATGAACTTACTACTCCGTAACATCTTCCAACGCCACATAAATATTCGAAACAATGTACGGTACCAACCAACTCTCAATGAGTAGAAGTGACAATTTAATAGGTAAAACACATCATAAATAGAATAAGGCAACTATACTAAAAGAAAACATTACAGAAATATATAGATGAGAATCAGGCCATACACCACAAATTTACCTAATTCCTTGTTAAATCTTATAAGAATAACAAATTTAATCTCTTACATTCCTTTACTGCCTTACCACGGAGATAAATGAATAGTTGAGTTTGTTTCCACACTTATGTTTTAGATCGTATTGTATAATGTCAATCTGACAGAGAGCTTTAAGGCCATCTGCTCATCATTATGTATTTTTAATAAAAAAGTACTTTATGAATCATTAAACTTTGCATATGATAAACATACTTGAACTCATCACACAGAAAAATTATAATTCCAAGATTGTTAATATATCATTGCATTACTGTATAAGTAATATAAATTGATACTGCATGTTTTCTCATGTTCTGTAATCAACGAATTAACATTAGATAAATTATGATACTATAACAACTCATAATATACAGAACAAATAATAGATTGTCATCTTTAAAGCATAATATACCCATTTCTAATTTGACACGCAAACGCATATAAATATGTAGACAAAAATAGATACTCTAATATCGCTTAAAATCAAAATAATCAACGGTTATCTCATAAATTACCCACTCAATTATTTGATCTAAAAATATTGACACATGGTTTGATTGAGGATATTATAGTGTGAGTTTTGTAATAAACGACAAATTTTCACTATTAACCATGAAAGGAACGTAATGATGATAGCACAAAATGAAATTTTATCATAGTTCCACTTAATGGAGAATGTTATTGATTTTATTGGTTTGGCATTTCCCTTGAGTTATTTTCCAATCAAAAGAACTAAAATTACAGTCATAAAGGTCATGTCTGATCTATAAACTGCATCCACAATCATGCTGATTCACAATTTAATATTGCTACGTACTGTTTAAGATACTCTCTAAGGACAGAATACCTTGAATGGAAATGCAGTTGTGTTAAATGGAAAAAATAAATAAATATTAAATGACTAAAGGGATAGGGGCAAAAAAGTAGCAGTGAAAAGATGGCCTTTCAGCCCTTTGAATGAACCATCAAGTGAGGCATTCAGTTTGGGTCTACTACCATATCCAATACAACCACTGCTTTGTTTCAAAAATAAAGTGAATGCTTTAAGAAATAAATCTAGTCCACCTTATAATATCACTAACTTGAATGTTAAGTTTTCTATAGGTTTAACAGCCATGAAAATCATATACAAAGAAACTACTGACGAAAGTTTTACCACCATAAATTTAAGGAAGATAAATTTTTTTTTAAAGTAAGTAGAAGGTGATTTCATCAAAACACATCAGACAAAATTAGAGAGATGTCAAAGATGAATTAAAAAAGGGCGAAGAATAAAATTAGCATATACATACAGATCTCAATCTTTTCTATGGACTTATTAATGTGTTCTTCATCAAATAACATATCTTCAACCGAGACCTTGCTAACTTTCACGTAATCTGATAGCAGCAACTTGTAAATGGCTTTAGTAGCATGAGTCATAGATACGTCCTTTAAAATTTATCTTGGACACCAAAAAAAAGGGGGTGAGGGATGAGGCCATGTCCTTAGATCTAGTCATTGTACGTAATGGTAAGCTCATGATCAGAACAACCTAAAAAAAAAAGAAACACGAAGATAAAGTAAAGAAATTCATTACCGACTGGCTGTCACCAAGAATAATGACTTTGAGAAGCACCCGCAGGTCGATTCAATAGACTCAATGATGAACCTGAAATATTACAATATTTGTTTATTGCTACATACTGTCGTACCAAATAGAAGTAGTCTTTCAGTCATGATTGAAACCTTTTGTTAGTCATCACACAGTACATACAAACTAAAGTAACAAAAAATAGTAAGTATTCGCTTTACTGCAGTCAATTTCAAAGATTAGTATTCCTTGGGAATTGTTTCACATGCATATGCTTGATCACACAGCAATGCCAAACAAAAGATTGAAGTTTCTGTTTCTAGGAGTTTGGGTGGGAGGTGACTGTGTGGGTTGATGGACCAATAAAAATAAAAGTAGAAAGAATTAGTTATAACTTTCAAAGTGTTTATAACAAATCCTAATCGAGTTCGAACGAGTCGATATTAAATAAAAATGGCATGTAACTCCTTAACATCAGTTCTCAATCCCACATAACCCGTTTCAATACATTAACTAAATGAAACGATAGAAAATAAATTTGAATTCGACATAAAAATTCTGAAATTTTCCAGCTAGCGGCAGTTTACGAGAAAAAACATAACTAATTGTAGAATAATCGGATTGAGACATTTCAAGTGGCTACGGAAAGCTAACGAGTTCAGCTATGTAAGAAATTAAGTTTGGAAACTTTCGAGGGCAATAGCTATGTCAAAATCAGTTCGAACAGTTTGCGAATTACCCACATACCAAAAAAGAAAAACCCAACAAAATTACAAAACCATGGAAGAAGGAAGCTTAATTCACACATCACTTACCTCAAAACAACTTAGAAACCACCTAGGATGAGGGTTGTAAGGGAGAATTTGATCAACAAGGGTTTCTCCTCTTCACTCTCTTCTTTCCCCTCTTTTGTTTTTCTTCTCCCGTTCTTCTTTCTTTTCTTTTCTTTTTTTTTTAACTTTAGCCTTAATAGTTATATATCAGGCCATTTAAGTGGGCTGAAACTTTGGGCCACAAAATAAATAAATAAATAAGTTTGGGCTTTCTAAAAAAAACTAGTTGGGCTAAGATAGGGCTGGCCTTTTAGGACATAAAAATAAATAAATAGGTTTTGGGCTTTCTTAAAAAAAACTAGTTGGGCTAAGATATTATAACTCTCACACTAGAGGACAACACACAACATGCATGTCTCTCTCATCCACCAATAAGAAGCAACAACAGGACAGAAAGAGACCAGCTGCACTCTGGGAGACACCTAGTGGCGCTCTACACTGGCTGCTAAAAGTCGCCGATGGACCAGCAGCCTCCATTTATGGTTGCTTGTCTTTGTCCAGGTGGTACCAGGGAATTTGGCAATCATTAGGGTTTGTTTGGTAGTATAAATAGCTTCTCTCACAAGAGAGAGGCAGATTACTAATTCTCATTGAGACATTACATTTGTAATCGGAGGTTTTATGAGTGTTGTTCTAAGGGAGGGTAATAAAATCAGTTAAGGCTTTTTGGTTGGATCTCTCATCTCTCGCATAGTTACTTCTTGTTATGTTTGACTGTGATCATTCTTAATATAATTTATTGTTAATAGATCTATCTTTAATCTTGTTTATAACTAGCTAAGAACAAAAATCAACAGCTGGCGCCGTCTGTGGAAACACTATGATCAGTTGTTCTTGTTTTGTTTGATTGTTCGGTTTGGTTGTAAAAATTCCTTTTATTCTTGCCTTTTTTTTGTTTAGAGATGGGGGAAGGATTTACAACCCCTTAAAACGAAGAAAGGGAGGAATGTTCCAGAGTTCAACAGAACGTGACAAGGAGTGGAAATAATGTTCAAATTAGCACACCGGCCGTGGAAGTGCCCACTCCAGCGAGATCTATTCCCTTCCCAAATCTAAGTGACCCCCGGAAGATGAAAGAGATGAACGAAAAATAAGGAAGGTGATAAATGAGTACGCTGCGTAAGCTCTCCCGATTCAACCGAAGAGGTTGAGATTTAGTGGTCTTCACAATGGAAGCCATGGCGATCTGAGGGAGGATCTCAAAAGAAGGACGGAAGCAATGAAAGAACACAGTGGAGCTGATGACAGAGAAACTCTCAACTTCATTAAGAAGAGGAACACAGGGGAAAGGGAAAGTGTAAATGAAACTCTAGTGGAAGAGAGACACAGCGAGTTCTTCCATTGGCCAGAAATGAAAACCTGAAGGCAACCACAACCCAGAAGGAACCAAGGGACGAGAAACCCCCACCCCAAGAAGTGTACAGGGAGGGTGATGCTCGAAGACAACCGCAGTCCGAACGAAATCAAGGAACAGAGCACCCCCAATAAGAGAGATGCCAAGGGAAGAAGAATCCTACCAGCCTCACCCGTAAAACCAAAGGAGAGATCGCCCCGCAACCCAGGAAGTGCTGGTAGAAGATGAAGCTCCACGAAGGACCCCATCTATCTCCCAAAGAGGACACCATCATCCGAACCTCCACCTGAGCATCAAAGAAGTCGTCCAGAGAGGCGTAGTCGGGGCAGGAGGTCGAGGAATTAAAGATCTTATTCATCTCCAGCACCATACTAGCAGGAGAGCCGAGACCCTTCATGGGAAGATCTATCTGCAACTGAGCTTTCTCAGCCACAAAATGAATGGAATAGGAGACCCACTTCGCGGAGGGGAGCAAGGTGAATGGAGACCCACGCAGAAGTTTGGTCGGAGAATAGAGAAGCATTTCCAAATGCCCCAGCAAAGAACTTACAAGCCTTGATAAACGAGGAGATGAAAAAACATTTTGCAGATCTGGAGAGGAAGATGTCCGGAATGGGGCGAGCCCTCTAGCAGGCGGTCCCCTCATCTTTCATGGCGGGAATTAGTAATGCCCCTCGGCAACAGGGAGTCAAGTTTCCCTCAAGTTTGATTTTCGACTGTGATTATGATCCATACTCCCATATAGAAAAATATCTAATGTGGATGAGGGCTCAAGGGGAAAATAAGGTTATACTATGCAGGATATTCCCCCTGACTCTCGAAAACAAGGTGCATGCATGGTTCAGGACAGTTCGAGCCACATCCATTAAAAGCTGGGTAGAACTCATGGAATCATTTTCGATGCAACATTCCTACCTTGGAGCCCCCAAGGAGCCGAAGCATAAACTTGCTAACATTTGTCAGGGTTCGATAGAAAGCTTGAGGGATTTCTTGAGAAGGTTCAATGAGCAAAGTTCGATGGGAGAAGTCATGGGAGATGAAGCATGCCTCATTACTGTAATAGGGGCACTGCATCCCAAAACCAGCGTGTGGAAAGCAGTGCAGCTTAAACTGCCAACGTCTTATGTGGCTTTCATGGTAATGTCTAATGAATATATTCAGGCAGAGGACATCTCAAAATGGTGAAGAAGGCAAGTGGCTGGAGTACTTAGGCTGATCCAAACTGAAAGAAATCAAGCATCGGAGGCACGAAGGGATACAAAACACCCGCCATGTTCAAACCCTTCACAGAGGATACTGAGGTGCAACAAATGTATGAGGAACTGAAGTCGAGCACCAACCTGAACGTGGCTGAGATCTTTTACTACGTAAAGGATCAGCAAATCCTTTGAATGCCGAGACCTATCTTGCGAACATCAGAACTTACTAATCCTCGAAGTATTGCATGTATCACCTGATATAAGGGCACAACACCGGTCAATGCCAAGACTTAATCACGAAATTATGGAAATTATTCAAGGGGGGAAGTTGAGAGGAATTCTGCAAGCTCCGAGGCTGAGGGTGTATCAGAGAGACACTAATCTTCCTCTTTCTCTGAGTTGACATAGGTCCCTCGACAGAAGGAGGAATGGAGGAGCGATGCCTCTATCCCCTCCGCCTCCAACCCAACCACCAGTGTTCGATAGGATAGGAGGACAAGCTTAGAGAGGAGACAAACCCACCTGTAGAGGAAATTCCTTATGTCAAAACCTCTCAGGCATTCACCACAACATCAAAAAGGAGAAGGAAGGCAGAGCTGAGAGATGTGAGCCAGCAAATCCCTCAAGTATGGTCATTAGCTTCGAAGATGAAGGGGATAACGAAAGCCGACATCATCTTCACAGAGATGGATTTCTATGGGGTAAGTACTCCTCATTCCGATCCTTTAGTCATTTTTCCTGTGCTGTCAGGAATCAAAGTACATAGGTGTCTAGTAGATACCGGTACGTATGCCAATATAATCATTAAAGAGGTGTTTGAAAACTTGGGGGGAAAAGTCACCATAAGGTGAGGCCTTGTGGTGACAAAATCAAAGGTTTTGGCAATGCGATGACCAGGCTAACCATGGAGGTTGACTTGTCCATCCAGCTAGAAGGTTTGGATGGAAAGACCCGGATGAAGAAACAACTAACATTCAATGTCATTGATCAGGCCTCTACATACAACTGTATCCTAGGGCGCCCGTTGATCCAAGCCTTCGGAGCCATCCCATCCACCCTTCATCAATGCCTCAAGTTTGTCATAGCAGATGGCAGGGTAGTGAATGTGATAGGAAATCAAAGGAGGGCAAGAGAATGCTCATTCATAGAAAAAGTAGAGGTTTGAGCTATCATGATATGGATTATAAGATGCTGAGTTTTGAAGATATCATGGAAGAAGGAGAGGATCATGAAATGCCAACGGGAATCGAAGAGCCATGAGAGGGGGAACAAAGGGAGAACAGACCGGATGTGGTCATGGAAATTGAGGAAAGGAGAGAAGAAGTGAAATAAGGGAATAATGTGCTCCTCGTAGTAGCCAATGTATAGCCAAATCCAATAGACCTGGAAATGGAAAGAAGGAAGAAAACGGCGAACGTGCTAAGATGAAAGCCATTAACACCTGATGAGGATCCAAGGATGAAACTACGAGAAGGAGCCAAGGCGGTAGGTAAATAGAAGTGGTTCAGCTAGACCCAGAGAATGCATACATCAAAGTTAAGATCAGAACGGAATGGGAAAATGGATTCAAAGCAGAACTGACCCAACTATTGAAGGAAAATTTAGATATATTTGCCTGGAATCCGAATGAAACGCCGGGGGTACACCCAAAATATGCTTGTTATAGACTGAACATCAATCCCAGTATCCCGCCCTTTCATTCGAAGAAAAGAAAGTTTAGTCCAGAAAAGAATACGGCTATGGAATCAGAAGTGCACAAGTTATTGGCAAGCAGAAGTATCAGCGAATGCAAATACCCTATAAGGGTGTAAAATTAGGTTATGGAAAAAAGAAGGAAGGATCGTGGGGATTGTGCATCGACTTCACAAATCTAAACAAGGCATGCCCCAAGGAAAGTTACCCTCTCCCATCAATTGACCAGATAGTTGATGCCATGGCGGAACACGAAATTATGAGCTTCCTGGATGCATTCTCGGGGTATCATCAGATCCCAATGCACCAGGATGAAAAGGCAAATAGGGCTTTCTTCTGTGAAAATGGAGTTTTCGAATGGAACAACATGCCATTTGGTCTGAGGAATGCAGGGGCAACCGATCAAAGATTGGTAAACAAGATGTTTGAAGGAGAGATAGGAGAGATAGTTGAGGTATATGTGGATGATACCGTGGTGAAAAGCTTGAAAAGAATGGACCATTTTGATCACTAAAAGAGAGTATTCAGAATCTTCCAGCATTATGGAATGAAGTTAAACCCAAAGAAGTGTACATCGAAGTGAGCAAAGGGAGCTTCCTCGGGTACTTAGTTAGTTCGAGGGGGATCGAGATGAATCAAGAGAAAGTGGAAGCGATCCTAAAGATGGATCCACCGAGACATGTGAAAGAGGCTCAGAACCTGACAGGTAGGTTGGCCGCCTTGAATAGGTTCATGTCGAAAGCATCAGATAAGTGCATGCCTTTCTTCGACGTCATCAAAAAGGCCAAGTTTGAATAGGTAGAGGAGTGTGGAAAAACATTTGACGAGATCAAAAAGGAACTATCGGACCCTAAGATTCTCTCCAAATCGTCACTAGGTGAAACACTACAGTTGTATCTAGCTGTATCAGAAATGGCAATCAGTTCAGTACTGATCAAAATGGAGGAGAAGAACCAAAAACCGGTGTACTTCATAAGTCAATCTTTGAGGGATGCGGAACTTAGATACCCGTTAATGGAGAAAATGTCCTATGCTCTCATTATGAGCTCGAGAAAGCTAAGACCGTTTCATGGAGCATACCATAGAAGTACTGACGACATTTCCCTTGAGGCAAGTGCTCCAAAGGCCAGACGTAGTGGGACTCAAATGGTGTGTCGAATTAGGACAGTTTGATATTACATACCTACCGAGGAACACGGTAAAAGGACAGGTCATGGCTGATTTCATTGTGGAGCTATCATCCCCTACGACAACCAGAGAAGAAAGGAGAAAACCCTTGGTAATGCACATGGATGGGTCAGCTACCGCATCAGCCTTAAGAGCTGGAATCATTATCCAAACCCCATCTGGAGAGACCTTCTCAATGGTAATCAGGTTTGGTTTCATGGCTACCAACAACGAGGCATAATACGAAGCCATACTGAATGGGTTAAGAATGGTGTTGGCCATGGGCGCCGACGAGTTACTAGTTTATAGCGACTATCAGTTGGTAGTGAACAAGGTGCGAGGGGAATACGAGGCTAAAGATGACAAGATGAGCCACTATAGAGGATTAGCTGCTGGCATGCTACAGAGATTCAAACATGTATTTCTAAAGTGCATTGATCGGAGGAAGAACATGGGGGCAGATTCATTAGCCAAGCTAGACACGGCATCAAATGTAGAGGATCTCAACAACATCAACATTGTAAAGCAGAAAAAGCCATCGGATACCAGCATTTGGGTTTTAACTGAACAACCTTCCGAAGAGTCATGGATAACCCCAATCAGGAACTATCTGGAAACAAAATTAACCCCTGCGGATAAGAAAAAAGCCTGCCAGATAAGACTCAGATTGGCGAGACATGTGTTGATCAAAAGGAAGCTATATAAGAGAGGATATTCGTCCCAACTCCTGAAATGTCTAAAACCAGAGGAGGTGAGTTACGTGCTGGCCAAGATACACAAAAGCATATGTGGGAACCATACGGGCGGAATTGCTTTAGCTCATAAAGTGATCAGGCTGGGATATTTCTAGCCAAAATTGAAAAAAGATGCTACTCAGCACGCACGAGCTTGCGCTCTTTCCAAAGGTGAGCACTGATCACAAGAATACCCTAAGAGCAATTAACATCAGTCTTCAGCCCTTGGCCTTTTGCCAAATGTGGAATTGATTTGATAAGCCCATTACCCATTGGTAAAGGAGGAGTTAAATTCACCATAGTGGCCATGGATTATTTCACAAAGTGGGCGAAGGCCGAGGCTTTGGCTACCATCACAGAGGCTCGGGTAGAAAAGTTTATCTGGGAGAACATTGTGTGTCGATTCAGTATACCCTATACCATAGTCACAGACAACGACAAACAATTTGATAATGCAAAGCTAAGAAAGTTCTGTGAGGACTACAACATCAAAAAGTGGTCCTCGACACCTTACCACCCTCAGTCCAATGACCAAGTTGAGGCGATCAACAAGATAATCAAGGACACCTTGAAAGCCAGGCTGGAAAAGCTTAATGGAAATTGGCCAAAGGAATTGCTCAGGGTCCTATGGTCGTATAGGACGACGACAAGAACCTCCACTAATGAGAAGCCCTTCTCAATGGCTTTCGGTATGGAAGCGGTGATCCCATTAGAGATCGGAGAGACCAGCCCGAGAATTGCTTTCCATAGAGAGGAAGGAAATGATGAACTAATCTAGGAGAGATTGGACCTACTGGAGGAGAAAAGACTAAACGCAGAAGTACATAATGCAATATAAAAACAGAGGGCCAAACGATTCCACAATTCAAAGTGAAACTAAGGCAATTCAAAGGGGGTGAGTTGATACTCCGAAAGGTGTTAGGTCCGGCAGTGCAAGGCAGTGGACAGAACTAGGAAGGCCTATATGTGACCAAAAGAGTACTAGAAAAAGGGGCGTACGAGCTTGAAGAAGTGGACGGAAAGAAGGTACCACACCCATGGAATGTCCAGCACCTAAAGAAGTACTACTAGTGAGCTAAACAGAGGACAAACAAGGTTGGTGATGCGACCTCTTACTGCTTATAATCAAGGCATTAGGCCATACCTAGTAGAATCAAGGCACTAGGCCAAACAAGTAATGGATTTGTGGGCTATATCAAAAAGGGAAAGTTATATGAAAATTTTTGTTATGTGGTTACGGATATTTACTCCATGGAATATGAATCATTAAATTTGATCCTGGGTAACATGGGAGGAATGTCATAGCATAATACAAAGGGGTTATGGAAAATCAAGGGCTAAAAGAAATAAAAAAAGGATGGACTCGGAATAAAGGGGTAAATTCTCAAAAAGGTGAATTTTGGAGCCTCATTAGAATTGGAATAAAAAAGTATTTCGGGATAAGGGTCGAGGTATCAGAATTGAAATAAAAAGGTGAATTTTGGAGCCACATCAGAATTGGAATAAAAAAGTAGTCTGGGACAAGGGTCGAGTATCGAAATCGAAATAAAAAGGGAAAACTTGGGAGCCTCATCGGAATTGAAGAAAGGAATCGGGATAAAGGGGTGAATTTTGGAGTCTCATGGAAACCAGAATAAAAAAGTAATTCGGGATTAAGGTCGAGGTATCGGAATCAGAATAAAGTAAATTGGTGAATTTTGGGGCTTCATCGGAATGGGACTAAAAAATTTAGTAAATTGGATAGAGTTCGGTGGAACTCAGATCAGATAGCATCAGAACAACAGATACTCAAATGAAAAGTGAGGATCTCGGAAAGGAACACAAACACCCGCATAATTGGCAAGAAAGATAAAGGTACATAACAATTCATAAATATAAGCTATCCAACATATATCAGTAAACTTAGAGTAGCAACAGACAATTCAACGAGTCATGAATCATAGAGGTAGAGAGCATTATCCAGAACGATCATCCAACAACAGCAAGAAATGAGAGGGAGAAAATCCAGAATCCAAATTACAAACCAACATTGTAAATAAAGTTTTTAACCACACGGGGATTCAAAACGGAAATAAAAGTCAACCTGCGATGTTGGAGTAGGGATGTCAATCTTTCTTCCAACCATTGAAAGAGTGGAGGATGCTAGCCATTTTGTCCTCCATTTCTTTTAAATGAGCTTCAGCATGGACATCCCTCTCCTCAGTTGATCCGGGACGGGGAATGCGTTGATCTAAATCCCTTAAACTAGCATCCATTTCGATTAACCTGGCTCTAGCCGCGGCAGCTTTGGCTTTGGCAGCATCCCTCGAAATCTCTATTTCCACTAACCTAGTCCTAACCGAAGCTAAGATAGCCTGTTCTGTCGCCGAATCAAAGTCCATATCATGCAAGCGATTTTTCTGATCTTCTACAACTGAGGCTAACTTTACATTTTCAAACTCTAGAACAGTCAATCTCTCTTCCAAATCAGTAGAAGATTCTTCAGAACCACTAACCATTTGACTGACAAATAGACAATACTGATCCATAATATGCAAGGAAGTAGAAAGAGAGGCAGCAACAGCTCTGGCCATAATGGCCAAACCGAAAGAATTCTGAGGAAGGGAACTTGGATCAATGATAATGGGAGTGCGACGATTGAATTGATGAGAAACACCATGGACGAAGCCCAAACCCCCCAATTCTTGCAAATCAGGCTCGTCAGACTCATCGGCGATATTCTTCCCACGAGCACGGGCTCTTTCAGTAGCCAACCTCTCGGCCTCACCCTCAACAACAACAGGATTAGCTGGTTCGACAACACCCAGAGGGTTTGGAGTAACAAGGGGAATAATAGAAATCACATAGGAACTAGATTGGGGGATACTGACATCAACTTCTTTCTCAAAAATGGCTGGGAGAACAGCTCTCATATTGGGCCCAACCATCATATCGTAATCCTCAGGCTCTAAGGCATTTCCCATCTCGGGATTGGGGGCATCTTCTAGTTCAGGATCCTCCTCGGGATCTCCCTCACTCTTAGATTCAGCAACAGGGGGAGCTGCAAAAGGACACCCTTGATGAGAATGCGAGGGACACAGAAAAGCCAATAAAGCATAAACCGAGATAATTACTCATTAGTAAGAATTCCAAACTCACCAATGGATGACCTGCATGGTCTAAAACTAATACCAGTTTGTCAAGAAGATTCGCTGCATTCATAAATGCCCCTCCGACGCTTCACCAGCAGGGAAGTCATCGCCATTCCAGTAAAATCAGCAGGAACAGAGAATCTGGGAGGAGTGGCGGTAGTATGTCGTGGCCGTTCCCATGGAGAAGACATTGGAGGCAAGGCTCTAACGTGGGTAAGTTGCTCTACCTGAAGATCTTCATCAAGTTTGAAATCTCCAGAGTCAACCGACAAACCTTCAAATTCTTCTTCTTCATCACGGAGGAGGACTGAGCGGAATAATCTGAATCAGCTTCATCTTCAAAAAATTGGTATACATGCTTGTGGCGAGTTAAAGATGAGCCAACAATAGAGACGGTGGACCCCACTAAAGACAGATCAACACGGAGCTCATCTGGAAAAAAGGTATTAAATACAGAACAAGCACCTTGACAAACAAAAAGAGATCACATGAGAATAAAAAAGAAAAATACCAGTAGTGGCACAATGACCAAGGGTAGATAGCCCAGTAGAAACGAGGATGGGTTCCTGAAGCAAAGGGATGGCACGATAAGCATTACTGCTTGAGGACAAGATCTCATAAACGTGAAAAAATTCATCACTTAAACGCATAAGTGGGCGATGGGGAGGACTTGTACAAGGTATTAAAAGAATGTAATAAATTCCCCTGAGAAATTCAGAGCCCAAAAAAAGGAGAGAACCCTACACTTGCCCAATGGGAGGAGCCGACAAGGAAAAGTCACATGGACACCATTTACTAGAAGACGATAATTACCCTCCAACCAAAACCAAGCTTTTTCCCAACTTCTACCAATAACATCCGAAGCACTAACAAAGCGATGGTTATCGTGAGGGAGCAAATGATAGAAACTGCCAGAATGACCAGAAGCAACATAGAAAAAGAGATACTCTAACTCAAAAGGATCCTGGATAGTGTGGCCCAACACATAAAAAAAAGACATGGTAGAAATCAAATGAAACCAAGAAGAAGGCAAAAATTATCTGATAATCATATCCCATCTTTTCAATAGCAAACCAACAATAGATGGAATGGGGAGGCATAAACCAGCCAGGAATAAAGAGTAATAAAAGGCTGTGCACTCGGGAAGAGGCTCAGTAATAGGAACATCGTTGCCCAGAGAAATGAAAGCTACATCAGAATTACAAAACAATAGGTGAATCACCTTGAGGCGATCAGCAGAAAGTCTGGTAGGCGGTATCTAATCAATGCGCTGAGCCATGCCGCGAAGGGCAGTGCCTACATCACCAAAATCTCGACATTCCAGGAGATAATCCATCAGTTTCAAGGGTAAGAGAGTGCCATATTCTTCATCGACATGTATCGAAACGCCGACAGCACCCACGATAGGTACAATGGGAACACCAAGCCTATTGGGCGAAGCAACTAGAGGTAAATTACCACCAGAGGAAGAGGAGGTAGATAAATCCCTTAAATTTGGTCAAGGCAGCCTCTGGAGATGATTGGAACTGCGATCACCAGGCCGCACATGCCATTCCAGCATAGAATCATAGGTGTTAACCTCCTGAACATCGGCCAGTGGAGGTGTGCCTTCACCAGCCATTATCTACGACAAACACGGAAGTTAGGGTTTAACAAAAAGGAAATATTGAAGGGATATCTGGGAAAGAAGTTAAGGGAGAAATACAAAGAAATATGCAAGAGATTTGAATTTTAAAAACAGAAGTCGAAAGACATCTGATAGAAAGAAAAACAACCCACGTCATGAATAGACAGGGTGAACCAAAAAGGGCAAAGATTGAACGGCTGGAAAGATGAGACTTGACAACTTCCAAGGAAAAAGAAAGGCCTAGATTAGTCCACGTGGTGCCCGAACAAAGACATCGCACACCACGACAGGAAATGGCAGTTACACTCTAAAGTAAAGGCAAAGTTACCAGAATACCCTCACAAGGTTAGTCAACATTAAATAAAAGTACTTCATTTCATAAGGAACATATTACACAAGTGTTGGAGGTTCTCAGAAAAATCCTACAATTTGGAGAAAAAGAGAAAAATACAATGAATATTTATAATAAACTCAAATTGAAGGGAGTACATTCGATTAGGTACCGGGGGCTTGGTAAAATTTCATTTGTCGGTGAAGATGACTTCAGAATCGGCAATACCCATAGACTTCGGACTCCCTCCTTTGGGCTGCACCACCTCGGAAGATCCTAGGGGGGCTCCCGAGGTCATCGGCTCTAACGAGATATCAGCCATTTCAGTACCACCAGGAGGGGGAATGGTTTCTGAAAATGGAGGAACCATAGGAATAGAAGCACTCTCGGAAGGCTGAAGTTCAGAAATAGCAGCAGTAATTATTTGATCGGATGTATCTATAGTGTCAGATCTGAGAGCCTCGGGTTTAATAGATGATTCATGGGTAGAAACCTCCACAGATCTGGTGGGAAGGTTCGCGAGAGAATCCTCCACCATAGAATCAGTCGTAGCAAATTCCAGAACATCATCAGCAAGGACCTCATCTGACCTCTCTTTCGAAACTTCATCAGAATCTTCCTCACTTCTGAAACTTCATCAGAATCTTCCTCGGGAAGCTCAGTGTCGGTAATGAAATCAGAATACTCAGTAAGTAACCCCAAATCAAGCTCTTTCTTCAAAGACTCACCCGGAGGCATTTTCTCCTGACTGAGGGCCCAACGAAGGACATCACGCATACCATCCAAACAATCGGGGTAGGGTTTCTCAGAAGAAGTTTTTGCTATGGCAGTAGAAGAAGAGTAGAAGCAATAAATCTTGGCATTAGAAAGAACAACATTCTCATAGTAAGAATTATCCACTTGTGATAAAAGAAGATCGTCGTTGACCTGATCCAATGTAGCGACAACCTCATCTCGCTCATTTTGAGCCCCGACAGCAGCGTTCTCAGCCTCTCTAATTTTTTGGTTAAGTAAGGCCTCGAAAGATTCCTTCTCCTTACTCGTCTTTTCAATCTCTCTCTTGGAGGACACCTGGAGGGAATGAATACTGCTCTGGACCCGGGCCATGTCAACATGGAGTTGATCCTCTTTTGCCTTAATCTTTTCTTGATGCTCGACCTCCATGGCTGTAACCCTGTCGAAAAGTACTTTGTTTTCCAGCTCCAAAGGTACTCTTTTCCTTCTCGGAACTGGCCAGCAGACTATCATACCGAACACGTAAGATCTCGAAACTCTCGTTGAGCTTAGCTCTCTTATCCTGCTCAATCGGCAATTCCCCTCGGATTTGAGCCTCGGCGGTGCTCACTTCAAAGGCTCTCCGATCATGATCTTTAATCTTACTGAGAAGCTGGGTGACCTCCTTTTGAAACCGAGACTCACTCTTCTCCAACTCGAAGGCTCGATGCACGGCTTTGGCAACATGGAGCGCTTGCTGACCCAAGTAACTAGCGGCACAGTGAAAAGATGCCCCAGGATAAATCTCCTCCACGTGACCCAGGATCTCTTTAGTACACCCCTTGAAGGGAAAGGCAGCAGCATGGGCAAAAAATGCAGGAGCATCAAAATCAAACAGAGGCTCTTGACTATGAAGGAAAGTCCTACCGGCTTCATCAAGGTTACCAAACTTCACAAAAAGCTCCCTATCAACAACCTGGTTCATAGGAAAATAAGGAGTAGCATCCTCCAATATGGGCAGCGCAGGAGGGGCTATCTCAATTGACGAATGCTCATAGTCCCAGAAACCCAAAGGGACCTTCCCTTGATAATACTGCCAAATTTCCAAAGGAGAACAGTAAGAAGCAGAGTTACCCGAGGGACCTTCGAAAGGCATACCCTGAAGACTCGGATAGAGAGTAGGAAGATACTCAGAGGCTCGATGGGAGGATGTACCAAAAGCTTTGAAAGTGCTAACAGATACCTGACAGGAGCTTTGAGAGAGGGGGGGACAAACTGATCTCACAAATGTCCGTGGTCTCCCGAGGGGCGGATTCAGGAACACCAGGAAAGCTGTCTCCAGTACCACCAGCTTTGTTGTCTCGAACCTTCTTCGAAAGATGGGCGATGACAGCAGTACTGTCATGGGTTTCTTCATCAAAACTCTCATCCTGCAAATGGTACTTCCTCTTTGAGGCCACAGATTTGACGACAATGGCCTTGGAACCATCCTTCTTAGAATTTGGGGCTTTCAGGCCCCTTTTGGAAAGCTTCTCCACGGCACCCAAGGTTTTCCCCTTGGCAGTACTAATATCTCGCATCGGAGAGGGAAGATCAGATGGATCGCGGATCTTGATGGCCTGGAGGGGCTGCACGGTAAGAGGGGCTTTAGAAATTTTCATGGATGGGGCTTGAGACACTTTCTTTTTTCCTTTTTGAGTGTGTCCTATTTACTAGTTGAAGGAAAGGTGGCAATGCTAGCAATATCAGGCATAAGATGCTTCTCCTCCCCTAAACAAAATGAAAAGGAAGGTAAATACAGAAGAAATGAGAAGATAGGGGTATGAGAACCCCCATTGCAAAAACACCAAGAGAATCTGGTAAAGAACATGACAAAGAAAATCACTTGGCATGGCTATAATCGAAGAAGTAAAACCGGCAGTGAAGAGATTATTGCAAGTAAGAATGGACTGAAAATGGCATTTCTTCTCAGAGAGATTATGAATACGATGGAAGGCATCCTGAAAGTCAAGTGACAACTTCTCAAGAGCGCACGACTCACTTACTGCATAAAAGGAGAAAGGAATGTTAGAATATTTCAAATAGTGTGGAAAGGAACCGAAATACATACACGCACTAAGATCAGATTTGAAGAAGGAACTCCTAGGGAACATAGTGGGATGCTGAGGATCCTCAGATTCAAAGACGCATGGCCCCCTCCATGGCCCACGAACCCAAAACCAGTGATCTTTTTACTTTTTAATCGAGCTAGGTAAAGAGGTAACCAGGTTAGTGTGACGAGGCGCCAAATAATATTACCCTTTCATCTTAGCATTCGGAGTGAGCCGATATAGGAAATTGATTTTAGAGGTACTAAAAAATGGATACTTTTCAAGCAAAAAATAACTAAGATCCTCATTAAGGCAGCCCAACCATTAGGAGCCAACTGAGTAAGGGTTATACCCTAGAAATCGAGAATATTTCAAATACAGGGATGAAGAGGGAATCGAAGGCCAAGCTCAAATAGCAATTCGTAAGCCACAACAATATTTGATGGGGCAAAACACATGCGAGCATTGGAAGAAGGGAGGAAAAATTTAATATCATCCCTACATTGGAATTTATTGATGGCGATAATGATATTTTTTTCTAACCAAGAATCATCAATAGTGGAGGGGAAGTCCTCAGCAGAAAAGCAGACTCCATCTCCCCACTTTGGAAGCTCTTCGAGATGAGCCACCAGCCCAGGACTGGGATCGGCGATGTTGGCACTATGCTTTAAACTAAAATTTGACACAAAATCAACAACCGTTTGGTCAAAGGCAGATTTGGAATGGGAATGAAAACTCAAACCCTCTTCTTGATGGGGAGAAGGGGACCCAACACTCCTAAAAGAAGAATCAATTTTCCATGAAAGAGATTTCAATGGGGAGATGGAAACCTCAAGGTCCATGTTTGCGAAGTTACAGCGAGGGAAGAAACGGTGTACATAAGAAAAGAGGACAAGAAACCCTAGGTGATAGCAACGCGGAAAACTCAGAGACACTAGGGAAAGTAAATTAGGAAAAAAGGAAGGAAAGGGCAAAAGAGGATACCTGGAGAAAGAAAGGGAGCACACAGTATAAGGGAAATCGCAATCGTCAGAAAGGAAGATGGAAGAGGAAAAATAGAAGGGAGAGATAGGGGAGAAGAAAATAAACTAATAAAATTTTTAAAATTTGAAATTCAAATGAAAGCACCAAATGTAAGAGATACCCCCAACCTTGCCGAAATATCATGACGACCCCGATAATCAAGGAACAGAAAGAAGGCGAGACCAAGATAAGAAACTAAAAGAGGAGAAGCAAGAATCATACATACTGAAGCATGAGGGATATAACTTATAAAAAAATGGGTCGACCCAAGATAATCTCAAGCAATCAAATTATCTAGGCTCGAGGGGCTAATGTTATGGGTATTATATCCCCCATGCCTAATGGGCCGGAAGCCCAACAAATCAAGATACTACGAGAAAGAGGTCTGACTACAAAGAGGTAGGCCCAAGCCCAAAAGACACATTTTGGGGAAGAGCCAATAATAGGCCCAAGAGACGAGCCTATCATCAAGGGCTGGAGAAGCCCAAGAAGATAAGATGATAGAGGATCGAGCCCCTCTCGACAGAACACCCCAGTTCCAAAGTTGAGGAAGGCATCCAAGAGCTCGAACGAACAACAAAGCCCCAGAAGCCAACCTTTTCAACGACTGAGAGGAACATCAGAACTGTCGGGCAAAGTACAGACACGACTATGAGAACGGCTAGTGGCAACAGGCTAAAAGGCAAGAATAACGGTAAGGAAGGATGTCTTGGGCAGCACTTCACATTAGAGGACAACACACAATAGGCACGTCTCTCTTCATCCACCAATAGGAAGCAAGTAAAGGACATAAAGAGACCCTCTGCACTCTGGGAGACACCTGGTGGTGCTCTGCACTAGCTGCTAAAATTCGTCAATGGACCAGCATCCTCCATTTATTGTTGCTTGTCTTCATCCAGGTGGCACCGGGGGATTGGACAATCATTAAGGTTTGTTTGGTAGTATTAATGGCTTCTCTCACAAGAGAGAGGCATGTTACTGATTCTCATTAAGACATTACACTTGTAATCGGAGATTTTATGAGTGTTGTTCTGAGGGAGAGTAATAAAATTGGTTAAGACTTTTTGGTTGGACCTCTCATCTCTCGCATAGTTACTTGTTGTTATGTTTGATTGTGATTGTTCTTAGTATAATTTATTGTTAATATATCCATCTTTAATCTTGTTCATAACTATCTAAGAACACACATCAACATTCATTAACAAAAGTTATAACATTATATGAGATAAATAAAAAGTGATAGTATCATGAACAGTGATACTCAATCAATGAAAAGTGATAATGGTGCTATGAGCTATTTCAAAAACAATTTATAATATAAATAAAAAGTAATAATATTTTATAGCGAAAGTGATAACTATTTACGAATGTATAAAATGGTCTCACCGTGAAACAATCTACGTTAAACTTGCCTAAAGAGTGATAACATTTTTAATAAAAATTGATACTTATTAAGGAAGAGTAATTACTGTTCAATTGAATTATTTTGTACAATTCTTAAGAAAGATAAAAAAAATGATAGTAATATCTATACTATTTATAATGCTATTTGAACTGGTTTGTTGCCAGTTTCAAGCAGGTTGTTGGTTGCATATAGGAGACGTGTTAATCAATGCTGCTTACACATCTTCTCCCTCTACGCGTAGCATTCTTTGTCTTATGTATTGTCTTCTTTTTCGTTATGTCTCTTAAATTTGGTTTACTCTTCATTCTTCTTCTTCCATCCTTTTCCTCTCCTATGACTGAAGAACCTTGCTTCAATTGAAGATTTCCCTCGAAATGTTATATAGCGCTCATGATGTTAATCATTGTTGAGGTTCCACCGTCATTTGATTCTTGCCGCTGCTGCTCTAGCTTGCTCCACCGCCTGCTGCACCCAATTTCCCTCTCAACCGTCAACCTCCAGGTAGGCAACCGTACTCTTTTGAAATTCCACTGTATATTTCCTACTTTAATATATCACTGCAATTTTACCTCACTTTCTTGGGATATTTCCTTCTGCTGAGACTATGTAATAAGTTGATTTCAATGCATGCTTATGAGATCCTTCATAAAATGTCCAATTGTGAATTTGTTTTAATGTACTGGTCTGTAATTCTTGAGACAATAGTAAAGTAGATTGTTGGTATGAGTAGAAAAATTGGTATTTGATTTAGAGGAATGGGTAATTAGAATTGTTATGATTTGTGAAGAACTTGGCTGCCATTTTAACTCATGCCTATGAGATGCTTAATGAAATGCGTAAGTGTGAATGTATTTTAATGTAATGGATTGATTCCTAATTCTTGAGGGAACATGAGAAGGTTAATACTCTTAATATATTCTGAAAAGTGCAAATGGATGGATAAGTTAAACTCTCACTATTCTTTTGCATCAAGGAATTTAGAAATGCTTCTAATAATGAATAATCATTATAATTGTTTCAAATCTTTGTGAAACTTTGTATACCCATGATGAACTTATGTTGGTTGTTTAGTTTTAGTGAAAAAAAAAGTCCATCACATACCATTTGTAAGTCATTAACCCAAAGATTTTTTGTGTCAGTAAAAGCTTACAGTTGCAAGAAGAAATTAGAAAGGTATTATCCAAGGGCAAAGTTGTTGGTTTACTTAGTTTAGTTTTTCATGATGCTGGAAATTTAGACAATGGTGGTAAAACAAGTATCAATTCAATAGGAAGGAAATATATTAAACCTGTGTGCATAAGTGTCTGAGGTTATTTATGTTATGAACACAAGAACTCTTGCATTTGAAATACAAGTTAATTAGTCGGAGCTAGTATCGACTTTGAAATATAAATTTAGTTTTTTTATTTATGTTTGGACTTTAGTTCCTATATAACAAACATATTGTTCCCCTACATATGGTTATTTTACCTAGACATATTGTTCCCCTACATATGGTTATTTTGTCTAGGTACTTTCTAGCTAATTTTCTTTCATTCTTGTAGTCCTGAATTGGCTGGAACTTGTCATGGACAGTTTCCAAAACAGGGTACCTTTTTTATTATAGTTCTGGTTGAGGTTTCCTCACACCTACATCCTCTTCTTCCCTTTGCTATAATTTTATATTACTCCCAATATGCATGTCCTTGTGTAAATTGTTTGATTAACACTAGCATTAATCTCCATCACTTGCATATATAATGTTTAATTTAAACTGCAATATCTAATTTTGATTTCATTTTCTACAGTTCTTTTATTTTCTTCCATATGCTCATTTAAGTTCATCTACTATGATTAATTATTCGGATCTTATGATCCACATGATTCGTTCGAGTTCCATGTAATTTTATTGCAGCGGAAATGAATAAAATAATTTACCTTTCACTGAAGACTTCGCGGAGAAGTTAGAACAACTACAGAAATGACCTCTCTGATCTTATGCTGTATTCTCAAGTCCAGTCTTGACATCGTGTGGGCGACGATCTTCAAGACACTCTCAATCTATAGTTCTCTCCTCTAACGGATTGTATTAGGCGTTAGTATTAGGGTTTCTGGACTGTTGAGATAGCTTATATATGGTTAACAGGGACCAGGAGGAGAAATTAGAGTTGGGCCTTCATTGGGCTTAAGTAACCAAGTTTAGCCTAAAACTTATACTTAAGTCCAATAATAATAATACAGTCTACTAAAGTATTTTTACTGCACTACCACTCTAATCCCATAATACGTTATGGGCTCCTTCTTATTATGAGCCAGTTAGTCTCCCCGTGTTTAAGATATACAATGTCCATTGATTGATTAAGTTACTAACAACTCCATTAATTAATATCTCATCCGAGAGTAGTACCACTCAACCTTGTTATCATTCCAGAATAAATCCACTTGCAGGGTTTACACGATATTCCATATGAGCTCCTCAATTGGACATCATCAGCCTATTTAATAGGACACAGATTCCTTTTACAATCAACAACACACCATAGAGACAGCAATACTTCCCAACACACAGATTTTATTGATTTAATGAATAAATCTCACTCATTGATGAATCAAATAAATAATACTGACTTACGTGTCAAGGTTATTATATAGGGATTAAGAGCACGAACATCCATAATAACTGAGATCTAGTTCTCATATATGTTGGATTGTATGCTAAAAGTCTAGCTTTTTGTATGAACAATGTTTTGACAATATTTGAAATGAGAATCAAGTGATCAAATGTTTGCAATTATATTATTGCAAAAGTCCATTTACTTTATACTGTAGATAATGTGGTATGCAGCGTCACACAAAAGATCATATTATAGGCTCCTTATAAAGTATAAACAGATATTCACAATCGAGATAGAGGGGGACTATCTATCGGTATGGTTGTGGTGTGATTTGGGATTAATCTATCTTGACTATAAAATTACACTAGTGCACTTTGAGTGTATTGAGAAGGACTGCGTTGAGATCGTTCAGTTTATATTGAGTATACAACAGAACTTGATCTCTGTTATTATGGATGTTCATACTCTTAATCCCTATACAATAACCACAACACGTAAGCTAGTATTTATTTTTTTTATTCATCAATGGGTGAGATTTAAATATTAAATCAATATGCTCGGTGAGTTGAGAAATGATGTTGTCTCTATGGTGTGTTGTTGATTGTAGAAGGAATCTGTGTCCTAATGGAATTGGTTGATGATGTCCCCTTGAGGAGCTCATAATGATTATCATGTAAACCCTGAAGGCGGATTTATTCCGGCATGATAATAAAGTTGAGTGGTACTACTCTCGGTAAATATATATATTAATTAATGAAGTTGTTAGTAACTTAATTAATTAATGGGTATTGAATCTTAAATACGGGGAAACTAAAGGGCTCATAATAAGAAGGAGCCCAAAATGTAATTTGGGATTAGGGTGGCAGTGCAATAATATTTCTTTAGTGGACTGATTTATTATTATTGGACTTAAGCATAAGTTTTGGGCTAAACTTGGATGCTTAAGCCTAATGGGAGTCCCAAACCTTAATTTCTACTCCTGGTCCCGGTTGTAGCCTATATAATAGCCAATCTCGGTAGTTCGATAAATTAATTCACGCATAAACATGTGGGAACTAGAGTTGGACTACAGAATGAGATCGTCTTGTAGATCTTTGCCCACACAATGTCAAGACGTGGCTTAGGAATACAACAAAAGATCGTAAGGTTGTTTGTTCCTACAGCTGATGATCAACCTCTTTATTAACCCTAGTGAAAGGTAATACGATTCTAATCTTATGCTTCCGCTGCAGTAGAATTGAATGAACCCTAACGGTTCACGTTAACCAAAAGATCCAAATGCCAACAATTGGTATCAGAGCGTAGGTTCTAAGCTTAAACGTGACACGTTAGGCTAGGATTTAATATGAATTATCCTTGAATAATAATCGCATGATAGTTAGGGTTTTATTTTTTGAGCAATCTGTATAAACCCTACATTTTAATTCACAGCTGCAAAACCCTAATTGAACACCACACACACTCAACACCATACACGTTCACGACGATGACTACACTCGATAAAAGTGGATGTTGGCACGAGGCTATTGGAGATCGATGGTGAAAGGCTGACCGGAGGCAACTACACCGCGGTGCACCTTATGAGCGGTGGTGTGTAAGAACGATGTGCTGACATGGCTGGATGTGGATGGAAAGTCATGGGTTTTGACCGGTGGTGATAGAGTCCAACGTTGATGATGTCTGTTGTCAGTGATAGCCGCAAGGTGCTACTGCCGGGGCACGACTTCTTTGTGAGTGTTACACCATTGTTGGCATGGGCTTGTAGTGGCACTTCAGGAATGGGCCAGGCGAGGTCTCGACCGATTCAGGATCAGTTTCGATAGGGCCTAGTATTGTTTTGATCGTGCCCAATAGGAGTTCCGAGCGCATCAACGGTGAGATTCCAGGCGAGTCTCATGGATTTTGGGTCAAGTCGGCCATGGAGAGGTTTTGATCGAGTTATGATGTGGTTTCGATTGATTCTTAGATGGACTCCGATCTGTGTTGTCGCTGGTGGCTGGCGCTTAACGACTCTGGAAAAAGAGGCACGGTGAGAGGCCGACCATGATGCCATGAGTGGCTGTCGAAGCTGACTAGGTGAGACATGGATGACGGCACGGTGGTAGAAGTATCCCTAGAGCAGCATGATCGTACCAGATGACATCGGAACTAGGAACACGCGGCAGCACGGTCGAGTTCTAAGGGGTTCCGATCGAGTCTGCCGTGTTTCTGGCAGAGTCTGCAGATGACTGGGTCAGGTCTGGTGATAACTGGGTCCAGACTGCTAGAAGGCTAGTCAGGTCTGACAGTAGATGGCTGGGTCGGATCTGTTGATGACTAGGTCTAGTCTGGATGAGCTTCCGGTCGGGTCTGCTAGTGTTCGGGGGCAAGTTCTCATAGATTTCCTGTCGGGTCTCCATGGTCTTCAGGGCAGGTTTGCATCGCATCCGAGCAAGTCTGATGTCCTTTCGGTCTGGTATGCATGACTTTCTAGGCAAGTCTGAAGGTCACTGGGATTTCTCTATGACGGTCAATGCGGTGGTGTAATCGACATTGGATATGTGGTCGGGACCAGTAGTGGATGCAGGATTTATGTCCAGGGGGCCCGAATTTTATTTCATTCGCCTAATAATATGGTTTATTTTAGTGATTTTACCCGTATAAGAAATATTATTCTATTTATGATCTTTACTGACTTTTTAAGAATATTTTTAGGTAAAAAAATGATCCTAATGTGTAAATTATATTATGTGTTAAATGCAAGTGATAATTTTGAAATTAAATTCTTTTGAAGTTATTGAATAAAAATGTAATTTTCTTTTTAAGAGAGTGAAATTGTGTTATAAGACCAATAGATGAGGAAAATGTAAAAAGATTTATGTGACTAATGTACTCTAATATTATTGGTGCATATTTTAAATCAAATAATTAGCTCCAATATAATTCTCAATATTATAGTATTTATTATTTCATAGTAAATTACTACTATATTACATATATATAATAATTCACTAATTATAAAATGATGAAAAAAATTACACAATTAAAAAAATTATTGTCCATAATGAGTAAAAAATAACTATAATAATAATAAAATTTACAAATGATTTTATATAAAGAAAGATATAAAATCAATTACAAAAGAAAAAGAAAATAAAATAAGAATTATAAGTATATAAAGAAAAATAGAAATAAATAATTATAATTTTAATAAAGTATAATTTAAATTATTTTGGATACTGTAGATTAAAGAAAATTTAAACAAACAAATAAACTAAAAAAAATGAAGGCGCAAAAAGGGAGGTTCGAACCCTGAACCTCATCGCTAAATCCTCACAAGCATTATCTATACCACTAGGACATTTTCAATATTAAAAAAAAACTACTACATATATACTAATTATTTTTAAAGTTTCAGGGGGGCCCAGTGCCCCCCTTGGCCCTAGTGTACGTCCGCCCTAGTCGGGACTATCATCATCAATGGTGAGGTGGCTGCATGACGTTGGTCAAATATTGCACGGGTGATAGTGAGCATCATCACAGTGGGCATCAAGGCAGCGGCTAGGAGCCACTACCAGCATGACTGTCGGCAGTGGACGGCGCATGTGGTAGAGGCGTGTGGCACAATCACACGGTGTTCTGCAAGGCCACCGACACGATTGGCCAGAATCATCGGCATGAGTCGTTCTGGCATGGAGTCAGCATGGCGTGTTGATTCGATGTGTTTACATATGGCACGACACAAGGTGGGCACTGGCACGATCGCCGACAGCGAGTGGAACAAAAATTTTTCGGGATTCATTTTTTTCCTGTAGGAGAAGGCATGTGAAGCTATCCAGTATTGCGGGATTCATGTTGACTTAGGGGACAAAAAAACTTACTTGATGCTCATGTCACTTCTTTTAATTGCTTAGAGTGTTGACCAAGTCAATCCTTATTTGGCATTTTTTTTCCTTATATATAATTGCTATAATTGTGTTATTTGTCAATTATTATTATATATTTGGATTGCATGTGCTATTTGATTTACTGTCTTATTTGCCGTAATAATAGCATGCTTATTTGCATATTTTATATTTGGTATATATTGTATGCATGCAAAAACCCTCTTGTTAAATAACTAAGTGGGAGAGGGATTGGTCATTGATCCCGCGGCCTCCATTATTGATTTATTAAGTGATGCAAGTAAGCTTATGAGTCAGTTATAGTGCCTTCCTCCCCAACGGATGAGTTTTATTTGTGGATCACTGGAATAAATTTTATTAAATAATTATTATTTCTAATATGATGCACATGAACTTATGAGTCGGCTATAGTGCCTTCCTCCCGAATGGATGAGTTTTATTTGCAGATCATTGATACAAATTAATAATTTATGATTATAGAAAATTATATAAGGGCATGTGAACTTCTCCAACTGTAAAGCACACAAATTTGGGTAACGTACTTGTATCAAGTAATGGTATACGCTTAGGTGTAATTAATATGTATCCTCCCCAACGGAGTCACTGCTATTAAATTGCATGACTAAAGGACAACCGACTATTAATCATTGAGTCATAAGGTTAATTATGATGTATGAAATTAATGGGCAAAACCTTCTCTTCCGAATGTTAGGGTTTGTATACGTCCACACTAACGTGGCATGCAAATTCACGATGCTTGAGATGTCGGTGAATTTATCTTATATTATTTATTAAGGAAATCAATATAAAATTTAAATTCGAAGTGTTTGATCTTCCTATTTATTTACGTGATCCTCTGAATTTTTTGAATGGTTTATTTCACTTCTAGTTACTAAAAGAAAACATATTTACTGGTCCATAATTAGATGATTGATAAGAATCTTGGTTTTAATTCTTACTGCTTAGGAAAATAAATGTGTTCTCACTAATTATGCCCTCTAGTGCCTAATAAAGTCTCTAGTGAAGAGATGATAGGTTCATAAAAATATGATGGTCTCATTCGACTCTTTGGATACTTGAGAAATAAAGAAAGACAAGGGGCCTTGGTTAAACTTGATGAATGAATTGGAAATACTTGGAACATAAATTGAAGGGGAAACTTAGGACAATTTATTCTTCGTAATTTGCCTAAATGTTTTGAGCAAGTTCCACCTGAATTACAAGAGGTTGTATATAGTGGGAAACTTCTGACAAAACATGTAGCAGAGCAAACCTAATTTCATCAAGACATGAACAAGGTAAGTATCTTATTCACTAGTAGTTGAAGCATGAATAGTAATGGCATCCACTGACACGTTGTGTGTAGATATCGGAATCATTAAATGTTTATAACTAAGTGATATTGAGATTATTGTATACATATGGGTAAATGCTACGAAGCTTCATTAAAGCTATCATATATGAATTTTTATTAATTGAAATGAATTCGGGTTAGTAAGCAGGATAAAGAGGATAATTTTATAGTAATATAAAGGGAGATCATATCGGGTTAGATTCCAAATGTGGGAAATAATTGATATTGATAGTACCTAGAAAGGGGGGTGAAACTATGTCTCTTGCTCCGAGGTTATTCACACGTATTACACGCATATTTACTTGTGTCTATAGAGTATATTTGCATGGTTTAGTGATGTGTCCATAGTCCACAAGGCAGAGTTGGCCTGCACTTGAGAGGGAAGTTAAGTAGTAAAACTAGATTACCTTAGAGCTACCTATTCTCCATTCTTTAGCCACTTTCGTATTCTTCCAGTGTTATTTATTTTATTTGTTATTTTAAATTAATTGTTTATTATTTAATAATTCAATCCTCAAACGTTAATGCCTTTTATCTTAATTAATTTAGTAAATAATTAAATTGATAATACGCCGTCCTTTGGGTTCGATATTTAACTTGGTCGCTTTCTTAAGCAACAACTGATATCCTTAATACTTGGGTATTAATTTTGCGTGCAAAGAAAACACGCATCAAGTTTTTAGCTCCATTGCCGGGGACAACTGTTATTATTATTTTATTATTTCTAGTTTGATTAAGACTTGTATTTGTGATTATTTATTTCTATCTAACCTTAAATTTTTTAAGGTACTTGTGCACTAAGAAAAGGAGAGGAAGAAAAGAAGGAATAACACATTGAGCACATGGCTGGAGCGAGGCAGAATCCGAATAATATTGCCATACATTAAATTTTCACGAACTATGGGATTGGCAACATGGGGTTGATAGGAGCAAGGGAGAAATGATGATTTTGAGATACATCCCGCTCTTATCAGCATGGTGGAAAAGAATTCCTTTTCTAGAGGTCAATTTGAAGATCCATATCAGCATCTCAAAAGATTCCTTGATTATGCAAACACTCAGAAAGGTGCTAGAGCTAATGATCATGCTAGGCGGATCGCCTTATTCAAGTTCTCTTTGATTGATAGGGCAGAAGAATTGTATGAAACTCTTGTTGCCACGGATTGCACTACATGGGACTAACTGCAACAGAAGTTCTTAGAGAGATACATGCCACCCTCAAGGATCTTACGAATAAAGCAAGAGATCACCCAATTTATCATGAATCAGTGTGAGAAATTTCATGAGGCGTGGGATAGGTTTAAAGACATGCTCAGATGGTGCCCACAGCTTGGTTTACCTAAGGCTAACTGAGTACATAAGCATCTTTTACTATGGATTGGATTGTGAGTCGCGTGTTTTTATTGATGCATCATCAGGTGGAGCATTGTTATCTAAGATAGCACTTGAAGCAGAAAAGTTGTTTGAAGACATCTCTATGAATTCACGTGAATGGCTTGCGGAAAGAGTAAGAGGATCTTATATATTGGGTAAGGTGGTGCAGGTTGAACATAAAGTGGTGAAGCTGAATAGGGATATTGAGATCGTCTCTAATCTAGCTAACATCAACAAGCTACTAGAGTCCTAGCAGAAGCAGATTACAGAGTTGACACAAAGGGGGCCTAGTATCTAGCAACAAGAAGTGAAGAGTGTTGAATATACCTTCAATCGATACATGGCTAAGATAGATCATCTTGAGGCTACTATGAATGTTAATCATGCATATCTATCTAAGCAGTTGAAGGACCTTACTTTGATAATGAGCAGATGGCCGGGAACGTGAATCAATTGACACAAACATTGGAGAAAAGAATATTCCCGAAAGAGTGCCATGCCATCACGTTAAGGTCTGGAACACAATATGATGGACTCAATGATTTCAAAACCTGACCGGACCGGCCGGTTCGACCAGTTCAATCGGGAACTGGAGCCGAAACCGGTCCAAAAGCCCCTTAAAAACTGCTTTAAGGTCAAATCAGGTTGAACTGGCTCAAACCAGAATAACCGGCTGAATCGGTCAAACCGGTAACCGGCGGTTCCTTATTTTTAATTTTCAACTTTTTTTTTTTATTTTTATTTTTTAAAATTTTCACTTTGAAAATTGAATCATCGACTAATTTAAGAGCCAACAATTCCAACAATACAAGTGTAAAGAAATGGAAGTATTGATCTTTATATGTGATTTAATACCCCTTATCTTCAATAAGAAATCAATGTGGGATGAGAAAAAGAAGGGGAATCATTAGTCTTTATATAGAGTTTCAATGCTCTCTCTTTCCAATAATTAACCAATGTGGGATATTGATTAAGATGAGAAGAATTTTATTAAACAAAATATTTACTACATGTAATTTAGTACTAACTAATTATTTGTTTAAATTTGAAATAAATAAATTTATTTGCTTTGTATACAAAAAAAATAAATAATTTTTTTAATAAATGTTGATTAAAATTAGAATTAATTATTTTCTTTTAATATTAGAATGAACCATTTTAATTTTATTTTTATTTCAATTTCAATATTCATAATTAATTTTTTTGATCCATTATTTTTAATAAATGTATATTCACATGTAAATTAATATGTTAATATAAAATTATCTATAAATAATAAATTATTAAGTTATATAAAAATATTAAATCATATATAAAATAATAAAATATTAAATAATATATAAAATAATTAAATGTTATTAAAAATAGTGAATTTCCGATTTTTCCAATTGAACCGCCGGTCCAACCGGTCCGACCGTGAACCGTTGGGCTCTTCGGTTTGACCTTCAGCTCGGTTATGAAAACACTGGATGGACTGATAATGCCAGAAATAAATTTTGAAGCTCCAGGAGCTTGATTCGACCTCGGTTCAAGCAGGTCAAACCACATCACTGAGGTCAAACCACGCACCTGGGACACCTCCGGAGCATCCAGACGGACGATTCGATCTGAACCACCCTGGTTTGACCAACCCTGAAGGTTGAACAATGGTCAATCTAGCCTGTTTGTGACCCTCTAATTTTTCTAATGTCGAGTTCGACCAAAATAGCTCTGGTTTGACCAAACATCTGTGTCGAACCAAGGTCGAACCAACCTGTTCGCAACACCCTATTTTTCTGAAGCACGGTTCGACCATGACCATCATGGTTCAACCAACCCTGTTGGTCGAACTGTGGTCAAACCGACCTATCTGGGAGATGCCATACTTTTTGAAGCCCGATTCGACCACGACACACCTAGTTCGACCAGCACCCAAGGTCGAACCTAGGTTGAAACATCTCTTCTAGCATCGTTTTCCATGTGTAATGCATTGTCTGATGTTAATGTTACTCCAGTGCATCCCAAGGGCAGAATACTGAGCTTATAGTAGAGAAGAAGTGGGAAAGATCAAAGAGGTTGAGAGCCGAGAAGCTTAGACTACAAATGGACAATGAAGATGTGATTTTCTTTCTTAATCAAGCATTGAAGATGCCCATGCAAGAGTATAGATGTGATTTCTAACATGTTTAATCTTGATAGGACAAATTTTTCTGAATTTGAGTGGAAGATTGAAAAGGAGGAGTTTAGACAGCCATGTGAGGAAGGTAATTCCAAAGATCATACTTGTTATCAAGAAAGGTGAGTATTGAGTGTAGACAAGAAGAGAGAAAGAAATTACTTGAAGGTGAGGATGCGAGAAGACTGTCATCTGATCCAATAGTTCAAAGAGTAGTATTTCTTAGTGACTCTCCGACGTTAAATATGAGCGCTTGTTGGGTGAGGAGTTATTATATTTGACGTGCTCACATTTTGGTAATTACATCTCTTTTCAAACTTAGTTTCGACTTATGTTGTTACTATGTTTGGGGGGTGATTGATTGTCGTCATTTTCACCTAGGTTTTAGTGTCTTTATGTGTGTATTTTTGGATGTTTTTATCCGTATTTGTGTTAATTTTGGTGGAGTTATTGTTGTTTTGAGGAAAGTGGTACGAACTGATAGAATTGTGTAAATGAGCTTAAATATGTGTAAAACAGGTAATTGAACGGACAAACACGGAGTCGGGAGCGAAAGGGAGACGAAGAATAGGCCATGCAGCTGCACGTGCCGTGCGCGGAACACGGCCCTGTAGCAGCTGGCCGTGTAATGTCATCAGAACACGCTGCTCGGCCAGAGATTCGGCCGTGCGCTGGTGCACGGGCCGTGCGCTGCTGCACGCCCCGTGTGCGGAGCACGGCCCTGTAAGAAGGAGCCGTGTATTGTCGTCAGAAAGTGCTGCACAGCCATGATCAAGGCCGTGTATTACAGCTCGAGCCGTGTCCGGAAGCACGCACAAAACGCCGAAGTAGGTGTGCCCTACACGGGCCGTGTACTGCAGCACGGGCCGTGTAGGTGCAAAATCCTGTGTAATTTTCAGAATGTTCCGGAAGCTTCTAGAAGGTCCATAAGTGATATAAAACCATGATTTGTGCAAAATTAGAAGAGGAGAGACAGATTATATCAGATGGAGAGCAGTTACACACAATCCACACCACATTTCCTCACACACTAGATCTACAAGCCATCTACACCATCTAAATCCATCAATTCACCTTGATCTTCATAAATCCATCCATACATCCATCAATCCACCAATCTAAGAAGAGGAATTCATCATTGATTGAAGATTGTAGCATGATCAAAGGGGAGCCAACTTACCTTTATTTTGTTATTTTCTTCATTATTTGGCTCAATTGGAGCAAGCTATGTATTGTATTGATTCTACTATGATTTGTAGTGGCTAGTCCTCATGTGAGGCTAGCAATGTGATTGGTTAGGAATTATGTAGATTTTGCACACCACATGTTTGATGAAATGATTGTTATGAACATTTTCTATCATGAATGCTTATTCTCATTTGATGCATGATTTGTGTGGTTAAATTCTCTATGCATAGTGTTAGGATGGCCATTCCAAAATTATGTATGGTGGTTTGATTGAATCATTGATTGTATGAGGTGACTTAGTTAGTATGAGGGGAGGAAAGCCATTCCCTCCAAGTGCTTAGAACCTCATGATAGGACATTAGTGATGAACTAGTGAGGGGAACCAACTTATGATCATAGTACCCATGAGGGAATTGAGAGTAAGACAATCTTAGGAGATTTAAACTTGTAAAAGAGTTGAGAACCTAATCACCTTGGCCATAGGGGTTAGGGGTACAATTGTGATTGCCCTTAGTATCATAACTTGAAAATCATCAATGCATGTGTGTGTGTGAGTCAATATAAGTCTTTTCCATGAGTGTTGCTTGCCTTGCATACTTCTTAGATTGTTCACCTTCATCCATTTTCCATCACACTTGTACATGTTCTATCTTTCATTGCTTTCCTAGTTGTTAGTTTGTAGTATAATCAACCCCCTCATTCTTTGATTCGTCCTACTAGAGTAAAGCATTTCTCAAACACGGCTACCCACTTTCGCCCTTGGGTTCGATATCTTATAAATTTTGCACTTGGTCGCTTACGTGCTACACACGATAGAGTACACTTGTTCTTATCAATTACCGAAATTGAAACCAAGTTCATGGCGCCGCTGCCGGGGAGAAAGCCTTTGGTGTAACGTGTTTGAATTTGTTAGCTCTACTTAGGACATTTTTCTTATTTTTGCATTCTATATTTGTTTTGGAAAATCTTGTTCTTACTTGTTCTTCTTAATAGGTACATCAACCTTGAAAGAAGGGGAGAAGGAGCAAAACCAAAAATAGTAAGTGAAGGAAAGTTGTAGCAAGCCTTGAAAAGAAGAGTATGAACATGGATGGGTGGAACCAATACATGGGAGGAAATTATGGAAATCTAATTGGTTTGGTTCCACCACAACAATCAAATGGCTATAAGAATGAGAGCAACTATGGGTATAGTAGTCAAATGAGTCAAGCAAGCTCTCAAAGCTACAACAATGGGAGTTATGAGGAATGACAAGGAGCTTACAATGTTAATACATTCCAACCGTATCAAGGAAACACTTATTCCATTCCGAGTTCTTACAACAATCAAGTTTCTATGGATACCCTTCTATCCAAAAATGATGCCTTGATAGAAAAGCTTAAAAGATATGTTTATGGAAATGATACAAGGCAAGGCTTTCAACCAAGTCTTTCAAGCTATGAGCCTCAAAATACCTACTCCATGCCTACTTCCAACTTTAATGGGGGACAAGTGTGGAACATGCCCAATTATCAAATGGGGAATGAAACATGTATGCAAAACGGGTATGTCCAAGGAAATTTCCAAGAAAAGTGTCCACCATATGATGATGGGAAACCTTCCTTACAAGATCAATTACGTCAAATGATGAAAATGCTTAAAGAAATGAGTAAGGAAAATGAAAGGACAATGAAGGCCTTTGAACGTCAAATGAGTCAAATGACAAAAGAACGGAACAATCTTCGTGAAATAGAGAATTGTGATGAAAAGATTAAAGAAAATTTGAAGGTAGAAGAGTGTTCGGGGGATAATGAAGAAGACTCAAGAGATGTTGAGATTATTGAGGATAAGGAAGACAAGGAAGAAGAAAAGTTGGAGGATGAAAATTCAAGTGAGAGGAGTAAAGAGCTTGAGGAAGAAGAGAGCTTTGAGGATGAAGAGATTATACAAGATTTCTTGTCCCTTGTTGATAAGGAAAATTTAAGTGAAGATGAAGAATCACAAGAGGTTGAATTTGATGAAGTGGACCAAGGTCTAGAAGCACTTGATGATGAGTTCGGGAGTGAAATGAGCATTTCTACATCTTTTAACTCTTCAAGTTGCATTAATTTTCAAAATATTATTTATATTGACTTTGTCTTACCTATTGATTCTTCTCAAAGCTTTAGGTACAAGAAAGAGCTTGAAGAAGTGTTGGGCACTTACTTGATAAAAAGGAATAAGTGGTGGTCACGGAAGGAAAGGTCAATGGAATGCAAGCTCAAGCGAGTTGATTTTCTAAAGCCAATCTCGAAAGATGCTACCGAGGTCGTTACTTGCCACAAATGCCTAATAGAGGAAGAAGCACAAAGATTAAAATTTGATGGCAAGAATGAACGATATCCTTGGCCATTCCGATGAGTTCTCCATAATCCGTCCGGCTTGAAGACATTACACTTAGCGCTAGATGGGAGGCAACCCATCATTTATTTTAATGCTTTCATTTAATTGCTTTGATTTAGTTTTCTTGCATTTTTTTTTGTGTGTAGGTGGATTGTGCTCATGAAGGAAAACACATAAGGATGAGACGAGATGTGCTAGATTTTGAATGAAGATGTATGTCACACCACTTTGTTCAAACTTAAATTTAACACTTGTGTTAATTTAAGTTTGGGGGGAGAGTGTGTGGTGGCCATACTTGAATGTTGGCATGCACATACGTCATCACAAGGTACGTTTAAGATGATCAATGGTGGAAACTACAAGGGTAAGTCTCATCACTTTTTGCAAACTTAATTCTCAACTTGTTTCGATTTAAGTTTGGGGGGATAGTGTGTGGTGTGCCTTACCACTTGTGTATGCTTGATGTATCATGTTGATAGAGTGATTATCTTGATTGTCTTGTGAAAATTGGGTAAATTTTAAAATTTTTCTCATTAGTATTGGATTGATTTTGGTTAGTTTGGTTGTGTTGGAGTGCATGATAATCCTTATTTTTATTGCAAGTGTTGAGCTAATGGTTTGTTGAGTGTTTGAGCATGGATGAAGGATAGTGGAAGCATGAATGGAGCTTGGAGCTAACACTTTCATTATCAAAATGCCTATTGAGGGAGTTCACTCTACATCTTATCACTTCTAAATTGCTTGACATGAATTGATGTTGATTTGGATTGTAGTGGATTAACATGTTACTTCATGTGTTATGTACTTGGGAGGTTTACTTGCTTTATTTAGGTAGTTTACTTGCTTTATTTTTATTTTTGAATAACGTGGCAAATCTTGAGCTTACATGTTATTGGAGGATTGAGGATATGTGCTTTATTTCTTTTGATGGGTGAATTGTCGTTGTTGCATGTTTTGTGTTTTTGTGTTGTTTCTTGCTTGTTGAGTCTTTGCTCATGTGTTTTGTTTGTTATTTTAATTCTTGTATAGGTGTGGTTTTGGTGGTATGTTTTGGGAAGGAGTTGAGTAATGTTTTTGAATATGAGCTATGATGCATTGTTTGTGATAGGTGATGGCAAGCAAGTTAATGGTTTCTACTTGTTAAAATTGTGACATGGATTACATAATTTGTTCAATTTTGAGAAGTATGAAGGTTAATTGAGTTTCTTTTGGTCCAAGCAAAAGCTTGTGAGAGTTGAGCCTCAACCGTGCCTCCATGGTTAATTATTGAAGAGAGGACCGGTTGAACTTAGACAAACTAGAACTTGCTCTTGGACTATAGGAACGAAGCCCGAATGGTTGAAATTTGTGAAATGATCTTAGGCCATCCTTGTTGAATAAAGTCATAGCCATAAAATTTCCTTACCAAAAACATTATCCCTAGTAAGCCACTTTGAACCTTTAAGCCTATTTCTTGTGATATAAGCACATTACAAGCCTTGAAAACCCATTTAAACCTTATATATATAACCTATGTGTGGGTAATTGAGGATGATGATGGTTTACAAGGGAATATGTGGAAATATGTGCAAAGAAACGTATATGGAAAGAAAGGTTGAGTCAAGAAAAAGGATGAAAGAGCTTAAGAAAAGCAAGTGCAACTTCAACAAAAGTGAAAAAGGAGCAAAATAGAAAAATATGCTCAAGGAACACAAAAGTTAAAGAAAAGAAGTATGCCATTCAAAAAGAAGCTCAAGAAATCCAAGGAATAATGATGCTTAGTGTTTGTGATTAAAGTAGAAAAGAAAGGAAGCATGAAAGTGAGGATGTTGAAGAAAGGAATCATCTCTTCGATCAACCACATTTGAAAAGTCACTATGATCCAAAGTTTCCTACCTTACCAAAGAGCCTAAACATTACATCCAAAGATAAAGACCTTTTTGATCACTTATTGAAACTAGGGTGGCTTGTGAACATAGTCCATGAGCAAGCCTATGGTGAGTCGGTTACAACCGGTTGATGAGTGTAGTTCAAAACCTTACTTCAAAGAGTGTTGAGCGAATTTGATATCCTATGAAAGGCTTGGATTGAAAGGGATTTGATTACTCTTTTGTCATGCTTGTGATTGAACTCGTTAATCTTTCATGTTACAAGTTTGATTATGTAGGGATACTTAACTTGATTTTGAAGTCCTTATTACTTGTGATGTATTGTGGTTTATGTTCGTTAGATGTTCTCTAGGTGAAAATTTCTCCTCTTGTTTATCATTTTTAGTTGTTCGAGGACGAACAACACTTTAAGTTTGGGGGGTTGATTGTCGTCATTTTCACCTAGGTTTTAGTGTCTTTATGTGTGTATTTTCGGATGTTTTTATCCGTATTTGTGTTAATTTTGGTGGAGTTATTGTTGTTTTGAGGAAAGTGGTACGAACTGATAGAATTGTGTAAATGAGCTTAAATATGTGTAAAACAGGTCATGGAACGGACAAACACGGAGTCGGGAGCGAAAGGGAGACGAAGAATAGGCCATGCAGCTGCACGGGCCGTGCGCGGAACACGGCCCTGTAGCAGCTGGCCGTGTAATGTCATCAGAACACGCTGCTCGGCCAGAGATTCGGCCGTGCGCTGGTGCACGGGCCGTGCGCTGCTGCACACCCCGTGTGCGGAGCTCGGCCCTGTAAGAAGGAACCGTGTATTGTCATCAGAAAGTGCTGCACGGCCATGATCAAGGCCGTGTATTGCAGCTCGAGCCGTGTCCGGAAGCACGCACAAAACGCCGAAGTAGGTGTGCCCTACACGGGCAGTGTACTGCAGCACGGGCCGTGTAGGTGCAAATCCTGTGTAATTTTCAGAATGTTCCGGAAGCTTCTAGAAGGTCCATAAGTGATATAAAACCATGATTTGTGCAAAATTAGAAGAGGAGAGACAGATTATATCAGATTGAGAGCAGTTACACACAATCCACACCACATTTCCTCACACGCTAGATCTACAAGCCATCTACACCATCTAAATCCATCAATTCACCTTGATCTTCATAAATCCATCCATACATCCATCAATCCACCAATCTAAGAAGAGGAATTCATCATTGATTGAAGATTGTAGCATGATCAAAGGGGAGGAAGTTCACCATCAAAGGGGAGCCAACTTACCTTTATTTTGTTATTTTCTTCATTATTTGGCTCAATTGGAGCAAGCAATGTATTGTATTGATTCTACTATGATTTGTAGTGGCTAGTCCTCATGTGAGGCTAGCAATGTGATTGGTTAGGAATTATGTAGATTTTGCACACCACATGTTTGATGAAATGATTGTTATGAACATTTTCTATCATGAATGCTTATTCTCATTTGATGCATGATTTGTGTGGTTAAATTCTCTATGCATAGTGTTAGGATGGCCATTCCAAAATTATGTATGGTGGTTTGATTGAATCATTGATTGTATGAGGTGACTTAGTTAGTATGAGGGGAGGAAAGCCATTCCCTCCAAGTGCTTAGAACCTCATGATAGGACATTAGTGATGAACTAGTGAGGGGAACCAACTTATGATCATAGTACCCATGAGGGAATTGAGAGTAAGACAATCTTAGGAGATTTAAACTTGTAAAAGAGTTGAGAACCTAATCACCTTGGCCATAGGGGTTAGGGGTACAATTGTGATTGCCCTTAGTATCATAACTTGAAAATCATCAATGCATGTGTGTGTGTGAGTCTATATAAGTCTTTTCCATGAGTGTTGCTTGCCTTGCATACTTCTTAGATTGTTCACCTTCATCCATTTTCCATCACACTTGTACATGTTCTATCTTTCATTGCTTTCCTAGTTGTTAGTTTGTAGTATAATCAACCCCCTCATTCTTTGATTCGTCCTACTAGAGTAAAGCATTTCTCAAACACGGCTACCCACTTTCGCCCTTGGGTTCGATATCTTATAAATTTTGCACTTGGTCGCTTACGTGCTACACACGATAGAGTACACTTGCTCTTATCAATTACCGAAATTGAAACCAAGTTCAGTGATGTACTTACCTCGTCTTATGAGCACTAAGGGTATAATTTTTCCTTTCGTTGGTTGTTTGTTTGTTAGGAGGTTGATTTTTTGCGGCATATTGATATTTTAACCGGTGTTGGTATATCGATTTTTTCAACTTACCTAATGTTTAGTGTGTTGTGTTGGGGTTTCTAGTGTGTGGAGTCGATTATATAGTCAATTGAGTCTTCTTATAGTTCTCCTATTTTATTATTGATGAATCTTTGATGATGATGTGTATTTGAACTTTGATGATAGAAACAGGTAAACTGAGGCTTTGACCTGATTGAGTTGAACAACTCGAGGAACTCGAGCATACCTTGAAGAGAAATCAGGTGCCCTCGTTTCCTTATTCTAATTTTATATGTGCTTTAAATTAGTTGGAGTGGAAGGATTGAGTTTCTAGTTTTAATGATCCACATGTGAGCTTATATTGTTTAAATTGTGCATAAAATTCATATGTTTTTGAAATTGATGAAGGAAGTGTATTTGAATTGTATTGTGGTATAAAGTTCTATGTGTACTTGTGGGATATTACTTACCATGAAATATGCTTTATTACTTATTAAAAACCCATGTGAGATTTTGAGCACCGTTGATCATGTACATAATCACATGATATTTTTTCTGGTGAGTATCGTTCTAGTGCTTGTACTAGAACTTGCCTCTTATCTTACTTGAAACTACATGTGTGTTAGATGATGGTAGATGATTTTAGGCTATCTTTAATTTATAATTCACTTAGCCAAATAATTCCCTACCAAATGAAGTTTATTCGTGGTTAGCCCCGTTGAGCCTAAGACCTCATTCTTTGGCAGCTTACGTGAAATAACCACTTTGAGCATCTAAATTTTTTGAGCCTTGATTCTATGAAGAGAATTAATGGCTTTTCAAAGTCTGTTGATGGAGTTTGATAACAGCTTGAGAAGGAATGAAATTGGTGTTGAAATAGTGATTGAGCTTGAAAATGCATCTAAGGAAAAGCATGGAGTAGTGCTTAAATCTAGTACTCCATGGAATCAAACACCTTAGGATAGTGCTTAAATCTAGTACCCTATGGAGGATACGTGAGGTAGTGCCCGAAACTGGTACCTCGAGAAAAAAAGAAAGAAAAAATGTTGTGCTTGAAAAAGAGAAGTAAAATAGTTGAGGAGGATGATGTTCTTAATTGAAGTGAAGAGGAAGAATGAAAGATCATGATAGATGCGCTTGATTGATCCGAGTTTTGAGTCACTTATCCATATGTTTCCCACCTTAACCAAATAGCCAGCATTACATCCATAAGAAAAGTCCTTTTTGATCTCATTATCGAATCATACTTTTAGTGGTGGAGAGTTTGAGACTTTTGGCAAACTTATGGTTACACATGCACTTGAATTGATTTGAGCGTAAATACCTTAACCCATAAGTGTACATCTTTTACACTTGAGTACGAGTGATAAATACTTCCCGTGAGAAAATGTGAATGGAGCAATTGAATTGGTGGTGATTTTCTTATCTAGTATGCTATGAATTGATTATTACATGTAATGAAAGTTGCATGACCTAAGTTGATGACATTTGTATTTTGAAGGGAGTATTGGTCATAGTCCTTATTTCCCCGCAAATTTTCTTACTCTTTCTCTCTCTTTATTTTTATTTTGTTGCCCAAGAACGAGGAACATGTAAGTTTGAGGGATTGATGAGAGTGAAAATAAGCGTGTTTTAGTGTCCAATCTAACACCTTTTTAATAGGAATTGTTATCATATATTAGCACAAGTATCATATATTCAATATATATGAGTAAAATGTGCACTTGAGGTGTTTTATTGAGTTTTAGGTGGAAAAAGGATCAAAAGTGCAAAGTTGCAGAAAAAGTGCAACTTGTAGAGGAATGCTGAAAAATGCACGCTCAACTTTTGTAATTTTTCTGTGTTTTTATAGAGTTCAAAACTGGTAGTGTGATATATGTGTGAAAAGCCACTAGAAAGCGATCGTTTTGGCATAAAGAACACCTCAATCAGAATCCAAACGAGAAAGTTATGATCAAAATGGTGACGTCGCACAAGCTGTGCCTAACAAAACGGTTGTGTCACATTGCATGAGTTTTTACAAATTCAATTGTTGGATTTTCTGTGAGTTCTTTATATATGTAGAAATCCAAGGAAGAGAAGATCGCGTGAGCGTAAGAATCACTCAAACCAAAGCTCAGATGTGTGGAAGTTATACATGAAATGGTGAGACGGCACAAGTGTGGTTCGACCATGATGATGTGGTTCAATCATCTGTTTTGGTCGAACCTTGGTCGAACCATATCCCTGAAGTGTGTTAAATCACTGATCTCGATTCGACCATGGTTCAACCAAGCCTATAGGTCGAACCATGGTCGAACCACATGCCTGGGACAACTTTGAATTTGATTTTTACACCCTTAGTGCATGTTCCTTGTGTTTTCGTCTTAAAAAGTCCGTCATAGGTCCATAAGGAGAGCTTACAAGTATAAAGGGTATGTGGATCACATCATTATTCAAGGAATTTGATTGGAGAACCACAACACAATCATCCTACACCCTACAAGGGGGGATCACCCCCCAAACATCATCCATATCCTTTCCTCCATCCATCCATCACTTTGAAGATTTGTCCGTGGAATCAAGAGGTGAACCAAGAGGAGGATTCAAGATGAAGAATGACGCGACAACTCCCATATCTAGGGTTTCTTTCGTTTCTTAATTTATCTTGTATTTTTTGGACATATGGGTAAGATCTATCCAACCTCCATGAATGTTCTTCGAAACGTCATGGGCTAGAACTATTTTGGTAAATCTAAAGTTTTTGAAGGTTTTATGAATTAATTAAACTCTCTTGTGTGTCCTCCGCTGAATAGTATGTAAATTATTCAAAGCAGCAGGCCGAAGCCAATGTCACAGTTTTTTAATTACACCTCCAAACGGAGCAAACCAAAAATTAAAACCACCTATCTAGTCAACAAATACTCAAATCTAACCACATGCATAATAATAGAATTAAACAGTACATCCACTGAAGGTCGGGCACCCTTGAAGAGCGCTTCGTTCCGAGCCTTCCAAATGAGGAAGACACTGGCGTAAAGGGCGAGCGTCCACCTCCTCCTCTCGCGAGCATGCACACGCCGATCCTTGCTCAACCACTTGAGGCCGGCTCTCAAAGTGGTAACTTGTCTCCTCCACTTCACTTCGTCTCTAACCCGGTCCCACACGTGCTTCATGAACGGGCAACCGAAATAGAGATGGTCTCTCGTTTTGGTGGTGCCCACACACAACACGCACTCAACCGGGCCTTCATAGTTCCTCCATCTGTCCAGTGTAAGCAGTCTGTTCCTTAGGGCAATCCACATCCTGAACGAATGTTTCTGTGGCACCCAAGGATTCCACAGCTTCTTGTAGACAAAATGCACCGGTGCTGTGGTGGCAGCAAGCCAGTACATCTTACCCACTCGAAGCTTCCCCATCTCCGAGCACGAAGCGAGAGAGGTGATGAGGTCCCCTCCGATCCGTGCTCGGACTCTATCCCTCGCACGCAGAATGTCTTTCCACACTATAGAGGCGCTGTAGTTCACCTCTACATCCCAGCAAGAAGAGTTCTGTAGGTAAATGGCATTAATCCACTTAATCCACAGCGACTTCTTCTCCTGATGCACATCCCATAACACTCCACACAGGGCAACATCGTTCAGGAGATCCAATCCCCTAAGTCCCAGGCCGCCCTGTTCCTTAGGTAGAATGACCTCCTCCCAACGGCCTGCACCCATCGTCGTTCCCCAAAGGAACTTCCGGATCATGCGTTCCACCCTGTCCACCACTCCCTTGGGAATCTTCACCATGGCGATCCAGAAGTTCATCACCCCATACAGAACTGACCGGATGAGTTCCAGTCAGCCTGCATAGGACAACAAATGTGTGGACCAGCCCCTGATGAGGTTCGCCACCTGTGTGATAAGAGGTTCAAAGGCATACTCACGAAGTTTACTTCCCTGCAGCGGTACTCCCAAATAGCGCACAGGAAAGGTGCCCTCCTGAAAAGGCAACACTTCGCGAATCCTCTGTTCGTCGGCCACTGGAACACCAGCCATAAACAAATGAGATTTCTCCGGACTAACCTCCAGACCTGACATTCTGGCGAACTGATCAAGTGCCCTAGCGACCACTTCTGCAGAGGTGCGATTGCCATAAGCAAAAATAATCAAGTCATCCGCGAATGCTAGGTGAGTAACTCCAACTTTAGCACACAACTGAGAGTGGTGTTTGTAGTTCTCCTCTGTCGTGAGTCTCCTGAATAGACGGGAAAAGTAATCCATGTAGAGCACAAAGAGCAGGGAGGACAGAGGATCACCTTGACGCAAGCCCCGCTTGCCATCAAAGTAACCCTCCGGAGCACCGTTGACGAGGATGGAGAATGAAGTGGTGGTGACGCACTCCATAATCCATTCTATCATACGCTGAGGAAACCTCAGCCCTGCCAGAACTCCACGTAGAAAACCCCAGTCCACTGAATCATAGGCCTTCTTTATATCCACCTTCACAGCCATTCTTCTGCTCATCCGGTTCCTTGCCCAGCCATAGTTTTTTACTATCTCCTGAGCAAGCATCACACAGTCTCTCATCTTGCGATTCTGCACAAAACCAAAGTGATTTTCTGCCACCAAATCATCCATTAACCCTGCCATACGTCCCACAATAACCCTAGAGATGATCTTGTAGATTACATTGCAGCACGAGATCGGACGGAAGTCTCGTACAGTGGGATCGTGCTTCCCTTTTGGGATGAGTGTAATAAACGTGGCGTTCATTTGTCGCAGCAGCTGCCCAGATTGGAAGAACTCCTGGACGGCGGCCACAACATCCGAACCAACCACATCCCACGCATCTCGAAAGAAGGTGGTCGTGTACCCATCCGGCCCAGGGGCTTTATCTCCGTTCATCCTCCACACCACCTCCTTAATCTCCTCGGCTGTAATAGGTGCAACAAGCTCTTGGGCTTGCTGATCAGACAGCAAGGTGCCCCACTCGAACACACTATCATCAATCTCATCACACTGGCCTGCAGTACCCAACAAGTCTCTGTAGTACGTAAGGAATTCATCCACCACCTCGTCACGAGAAGAAGTGCGCCCGGATTCGGTGCGAATGGATGAGATGACATTCCTCACGCTGTTCGACTTAATCTTCTTGTAGAAAAACTTTGTGGGTTTATCCTGATTAATCAAATACTCACCCCTGGTCATCTGAGAAAAGAAAAGGTGTTCGGCGTGACATAGGAAATCAACTTTCTTTGCCGCCTCACGGACCCTCTCCCATTTCTCAGCATTACACGGATCAGCCTGGCTATCTAGCTGGAGTCTGTCGAGTTCCACTCTAGCTCTCTCTGCTCTTTCAGCTATGTGGCTGAAATCTCTCTTGCCAAGCAGACGTAACTTTGGTTTGAGTAGTTTCAGCCGACGACATAAGCTGAATTGAGCGGTGCCCCAAATTTGTGAGTCCCAAGTCTCACTCACAACCTCCATAAAACTACTGCTCTTACTCCACATGTTCACATATCTGAACGGTTTCCCCTTTGACTGCTCCGCATTAAGCACTGTTGCTAGTGCGGGGCAGTGATCCGAGGTGGCCCCCATGGGCAGGAACTCGGCCTCCACAACCCCTGACCTGGCATCCCAGTTCGAGTTCACCAATACCCTGTCAATACGAATCCATGTCCTGCCATTAGTCCAGGTGAAGAAGCCCCCTTTAGACTTGGCATCATCCAGACCCAATTCGACACACAACTCCTCAAAATCCACCCTTTTCCAGTTCCTATGAGAAGGAACGACCTCGGAATGCTCATCCGGTCTCCTAACACAGTTAAAGTCTCCCAGGAGGATCCAGGGAGAGTTAACTGCTAGAACAGCCGATGAGAGATGTGACCATAGCCTACTCCTATCAACTACGCCATTATGGGCGTAAACAACACTGATGCGGTACTCCTGTTGAGAAATCAAACAGCGAACCAAACCAGAAATACACTGCTCGTGGAGCACAACATTACTAAAAGCAAGTAAGGTGGGATCCCACGCAACCACAATCCGCCCCCCATCAACAATATCAAAATTATTAACAACATTCCATCCTGGAACAATTCTACCCACTATGTCGAACACATTATCCACAGATAATCTAGTTTCAAGAAAACCAACTAGACATACATTATGCTTGCGAACTAACCTGCGGCTGCTCGCTGCGCGCGAGAAGCTGAAAGCCCTCGCACATTCCACGTTAGTAACCTCATTGACGAACATTGGGGGTAGAGCCCCCGCCTCGTCCTGGTCCATTGCCTTGGTCCGGCGGCTCCTGGATGATGATTCCAGTGCCGCGCTTCCTCCCATCAGTTCTCGGTGGTACGCTAGGTAGGGGGGAGCATCCCGTTCGCCCAACGGCCTCCTCATCCTCATCCTCTGTCTCCGACGCCCAAGTTTTCCTAGTGTTTACTTGAGTGGGTTGTTTTCCTTCCCGTCTGTTGATCCTAGTGTTCGCCCAACGTCTCTTGTGTGTCCTCCGTACAACACAACTTGTGGATTGATTTTATATATGATTGTGCTTTCTTAATCTATATTCATGGTCGTTTTGTGCATCTTCAATTAGTATATAGAGTCTGAATATATATCTTGGTTGTAGATTGAGTGCGTTCACCGCTGAACAGGATTTCATGTTATGATTCTAAGTAAGGGGACTCTGAACCTTCATTAAAACTATCATATATGAATGTTTATTAATTGAATTGAATTCGGTTTAGTAAGCAGGATAAAGAGGGTAATTTTATAGTACCTACAAAGGGAGATCATATCGGGTTAGATTCTATACGGGGGAAAATAATTGATACTGATAGTACCTATAAAGGGGGTGAAACTATGTCTCTTGCTCCGAGATTATTCACACGTGTTACATGTATATTTACTTGTATCTATAGAGTAGATTTGCATGGTTTTGTGATGCGTCCATAGTCCACAAGGCAGAGTCGGCCTGCACTTGAGAAGGAAGTTAAGTAATAAAACTTCATTACCTTAGAGTTACCTATTCTCCATTCTTGAGCCACTTTCGTATACTTCCAGTATTATTTATTTTATTTTTTATTTTAAATTAATTGCTTATTAGTTAATAATTCAATCGTCAAACATAATTGCCTTTCATCTTAATTAATTTAGTAAATAATTTAATTGATAATACGTCATCCTTTAGGTTCGATATTTAACTTGGTCGCTTGCTTAAGCTGCAACTGATATCCTTAATACTTGGGGATTAATTTTGCATGCAAAGAAAATGCGCATCAATCTACTGACATGCATCTAATCCCCATTCCTTCAACATGCCCCTCAAAAGCTTTCGCCGAAGGCCCTTAGTGAAAGGGTCAGCTAGGTTATCCTCTAGTGCAATCTTAGCGACAACGATCTCCCCTCTTTTCACGATGTCTCGTATCAGGTGGTACTTGCGCTCAATGTGTTTACTTGCCTTATAGGCTCATGGTTTCTTCGAGTTTGCAACTGCACCATTGTTATCACAATAAATTGTGATTGATTTGGGCAAACCAGGAATCACATCTAAGTCCATTAAGAAGTTCCTGGTCATACTGCTTCCTTAGCTTCCTCAGAGGCTGCTACATATTCTGCTTCTATGGTGGAGTCAGAACCGCATTTCTGCTTAACACTCCTCCAAACTATGGCTCCTCCTCCAAGAGTAAACACATAACCCGAGGTGGATTTACTTCTGTCCTTGTTCGATTGGAAATCCGAATCCACGTACCCATAGGTAGCAAAGTATCTTCCCGGTAGCTAACATATAATTCATAGTCCTTCACAAGTACTTCAAAATATATTTTACCGCAGTCCAATGCCCCTCTCCGGGATTACTTTGATACCTACTGACCATGCCCACGGCAAAATAAATATCCAGTCTCGTACATAGCATTGCATACATGAGGCTTCCTACTTCCAAAGCATAAGGAACCGACTTCATATCATCAATCTCTTTTTGTGTCTTTGGACACATTTCCTTCCATAGAGGTATTCATACCTGAAAGGTGGAAAACCTTTCTTGGAGTTTTGCATGCTTAAACGAGCAAGGATAATATCAATATATGAAGCTTGGGATAAGCTCAACATTATTTTATTGCGATCTCTTATTACTTTGATCTTTATAATGTGCTCGGCTTCTCCTAAGTCCTTCATTTCAAACTGCTTAGATAGCCATACCCTTACGCCCGACAATACCTTTACATTATTTCCAATGAGCAGAATATCATCCATGTAAAGTACAAGAAATACCACCACATTTCCGTCACACTTTTTGTACACACAAGATTCATCTGGATATTGAATAAATCCATATGATTGGATTACCTCATCAAAATGGATGTTCCATGATCTTATGTTTGTGTGCATAAATGGACCTTTTAAACTTGCACAAAAGATGATCTTTGCCCTTTGCAATGAATCCCTCTGGTTGCTTTATATAGATGTTTTCCTCAAGACTTCCATTTAGAAAAGCTATCTTGGAATCCATTTATCATACCTCATAATCCATATGAGCAGCAATAAACAAAAGAATCCGGATTAACTTAAGCATAACCACAGGCAAAAAGGTCTCCGCATAATCGATTCCCTCTTTTTGAGTATATCATTTTGCAACAAGCCTTGCCTTAAAGGTTTCCACCTTACCGTCAGATCCTCTTTTTCTTTTATAGACCCACTTACATCCAATTGCTTTTACACCATTTGGTGGTTCTACGAGCTCCCAGACTTGATTAGAATACATAGATTCTATCTCCGATTTCATTGCTTTTTGCCAATAATCTGCAACTTTATCTTGCAGTGCTTCATCGTAATTACATGGGTTAATTTCATGTTTACCAGAGACCAAGTCTGACGACTCTCCCAAAAATATGAATCTTTCCGATTGTCTCACAATCCTCCCACTGCGACAAGGCTCCACAGGCAATTATGTATCAGGTGTAACACGTGGTGCAGTTACTTGTGGTATATCCTCTTGTACATTTGGTATTAAATTAGGTGTTTCCCCTTTAACTTCTTCTAAAATAATTTTACTCATGGGCTTGTGATTCATTAAATAATCTTCTTCCAAAAATCTAGCATTCGTGCTAACGATCACTCTCTGACTCTTAGGATCATAAAATAAACCACCCTTCGTTCATGTATGATATCCCACAAACAGACAAACATTAGTACACGATTCCAACTTATCAGCATCTTTCTTCAACACATGTGCAAGAGCACCCCAAATCCGAATATGCTTAACACTAGGCTTTCACCCGGTCCACAATTCAGTGGGTGTAGAGGATACCAATTCAGAAGGTACAAGATTCAAAATGTAAGCCGCTATATCTAAGGCACATTCCCCAAAATGAATTTGTCAATTCAGAATAACTCATCATTGAACTAACCACTTCCATAAGAGTCCTATTCCTTTGTTCTGCTACACCATTCTGTTGGGGTGTGCCCGGTGCAGACAATTAGGATTCAATTCCTTCCCCTAATAAATAGTCTCTAAATTCTCCCAAGAGGTATTCCCACCACGATCAAATCGTAGTGTCATGAGAAATTTTCCTTGACGCTTCTCCACATCAGCCTTGTACTCTTTGAATTTATCAAAGCACTCACACTTGTGGTGCATCAAATAAATATATCCATACCTAGAATAATCGTCAATGATGATGAAATATTCATAGCCACCTTTTACTTGGATTGACATAGTGTTGGCGTTCGATCGTTTGGTTAGCGTGAACTGTTAGGGTTTCATGCAAACTTAATCAATGGAAGCAATAAGTATTCAAAGTTCGTATTATCTATCACCAGGGTATGTTGTTGAAGTATAGCTACAGAGAACAACCTCTTGATCTTCTGTTGTATTCTCCAAGTTCAATCCTGACGTCGTGTGGACGACGATCTTCAGGATCTTCTCAATTTGCTTTCTCTCCTCTCTTTCACTTTAAAAGCGGCACAGAGTGAGGATTCCAGGAAGATGAGATAACTTATATATGGGCTACAGTAGGGACCAGGAGGAGAAATTCGAATTGGGCCTCCATTGGGCTTAAGTATCCAAGCTTAGCCCAAAGCTTATACTTAAGTCCAATAATAATATAGTCCACTAAAATATTATTATTGTACTGCCGCTCCAATCCCATAATTATGTTATGGGCTCTTTCTTATTATTAGCCCAACAGTCTCCCCATGTTTAAGATACAATGCCCATTAATTAATTAAGTTACTGACAACTCAAATTAATTAATATAGCGTAGTACCACTCAACCTTATTATCATGCCGGAATTAATCCACTTGCAAGATTTACATGATAAACCTTATGAGCTCCTCAAGTGGACATCATCAACCTATGTCGGACATGAATTCCTTCTACAATCAACAGCACACCATAGAGACAGCACTACTTCCTAACTCACCGGGTTTGTTGATTTAATTTCATGTAAATCTCACTCATTGATGAATCAAAGAAATACATGCTACCTTACGTGTCGAGGTTATTATATAACTATCAAATTCTACTATATAGACAGTACAAGTCGAACGATCTCAAGTGGTCTTGCTCAATACACACTAAGTGCACTAATATGATTCTATAGCCAAGATAAACTAATACCAAATCACATTACAACCATACCGATAGAGAGTCCCCACCTATCTCAGTTGTGAGCATCTGCTTATACTTTATAAGGAAATCGACAATATGATCTTCTACGTGTTGTCGTATAACATATTATCTATAGTATAAAGTAAATGGACTTTTGCACAGACATATAAATAAATAATTTATAATATGCAAAATGTTTGATCATGTGATTCTCATTTCAAATAAATTATTAAAACATTGTTTCATACAAAAACTAGACTTTTAGTATATAATCTAATAGATAGGACCACAAAAATCAGAATGAACTAATTTCAACACATCTTTGGCTCTATACCCCTTCGCCTTAAAAGGCCTTTTAGTCATTTTCCCTTCCAAGCATGATTCGGAAGTTGGAAAGTTTTCGAGTTCCAATGAACCTAAAGGTCCATTCTCAATCAACTTTTAAATCCTACTCAAGTTAATATGACCAAGTCTAAGATGCCAAAGATATGTTTGATTCATTTTTGAAGGTTCTTTTCTCTTATTATGATTAGTAGATGCATTATTAATTTCCATTTGTTGCATTGCAGGAGATATAGGATTTAGAGTATACAAATTATCAACCAACGTACCACAATAGATAATAATTCTATTTTTCTTAATAATGACTTTGTCATTAAAAGAAATAGAATATCCATCCATAAATAATATAGATACTGAAATTAAATTCTTTCTAAAAGAAGGTACGTAAAGACAATCTCTCAAAATCAGAGTTTTATTCCTATCAAACAATAAATAAAATCTCCCACTGCAACAGCCACCACATTCGTAGCATCCCCCATGAATATTGCAATCTCTCCATCACTTAGCTGTTGGGTTGACTTGAAACCCCTGCAAAGAATTGCAGACATGATCAGTGACTCTCGTATCTATACACCAAGTATCAGCAAATACAGCCACTAAACACGATTCAACAAGTAAATAAGACATACCTTGCATGTTCCCCTTTAGAAGAGGGCAGTCAGCCTTGTAGTGTCCCGACTGCTTGCATTTGAAGCACTTTCCTTTAGGCTTCATGACCATACCACATTGTGCTCCACCTCCCGTGTTAGCTGCTAGTTTTTCTTGCTGCTTCTTCTTCCTACCGCCTTTCGGATTAGGACGAGCTACATTTTTAGCAACATGCATTTGAGGATGCTGACGAATAAGCCCTTCTGCCATCACGGATTCTGTCAGAAGTTCCGCCAATGTATAAAACCTTTGGTTCATGTTGTAGTTCAGGCGAAACTGCTCAAAACTCTTAGGCAAGCTTTAGAGGATGAAATTGACTTGGGTTTCCCCATCAATTTCAGCTCCAAGGACTTCCAACTCATTGAGTTGGCCCATCATTCTAAGGACATGATCCCTTACGGAAGTGCCCTCGGCCATTCTAGTATTCGTCAAAGCATTCATGGCCTCTTACCTAGCAGCTCTACTTTGATGATCAAAGAGTTCCAGTGATTTTGCATCATAGCCGAAGCAGTCATCATGGCATGACGCTGATGTTGCAGCACATTTGACAAAGAAGCCAAAATGTAAAACTGCGCCTTCTCATCAGCCTTGACCCATCTTGAATGAGCAGCAACCTCCACTTCAGTCGACTCAACAGTAGGGGCATGAGGACATGGAACATTGAGCACAAACTTATATTCCTCAGTAGTAAGAACAATATCCAGGTTTCTTTTCCAATCAATATAATTCAGAGTAGTAAGTTTGTTTTCTTTAAGTATCATAGCAAGTGGATTGAAAGCCATTTGAAAATCCTGAGAATCAATTAATTAAATAAAATGATCAAATACTTCGAATTTAAAATTTATATTGATTCCCTCAATAAACAATATAAAATAAATTCACCGACATCTCAAACACCGTGAATTTGAATGCAACGTTAGTGTGGACGTATACAAACCCTAACATTCGCAAGAGAAGGTTTTATCCATTAATTTCATTTATCAAATTAACCTTATGAACCAATGATTAATAGTCGGTTGTATTTTGGCCATGCAATTTAATAGCAGTGACTCCGTTGGGGAGAATACATATTAATTGCACCTAAGTGTATATCATTATTAGATAATAAGTACGTTACCCAATCTTGTGTGGCTTACAGTTGGAGAAGTCCACACGCACTCAAATAATTTCCTATAATCATCAATTATTAATCTGTACCAGTGATCTGCAAATAAAACTCATCCGTTGGGGAGGAAGGCACTATAACTGACTCATAAGTTTATGTGCATCACATTACAAACAATAATTATTTCATGAAATTTATTCCAGTGATCCACAAATAATACTCATCCGCTGGGGAGGAAGGCACTATAACTGACTCATAAGTTTATTTGCATCACAAATAAATCAATAATGGAGGCCTTGGGATTTATGAACCAATCCCTCTCCCACTTTGTTATTTAACGAGAGGGTTTTTACATGCATACGATATATCAAATATAATACACAACTTAGCATGCTACTATTTAAAAAATCAAATAACATATGCATCCAAATATATAGCAATAATTAACAAATTAAAACAATTATAACAATTACATATAAGAAAAAAATTGCCAAAATAGGTTGACGTGGTTAACACTCCAAGCAATTAAAAGATGGCTTGCACAAGAAGTTAGTATTCTTGTGCCCTAAGCCAAACACCACACACAGATACACTACAAACAGAAAATCGTACGTGTACCGATGCCATTCCAGCCTTGCCATGTCATTGCCCACCGGAAGAGAAATACAATCACCAAAAAACTGTCCTGCTTGTAGTCCATCAAACAATCACCGGTAACATCAGCCATTGCCCTTCCGGTAGTAAATCAAAAGAAAGTGATCGGTGACGTCCGCTACCGACAGCTTCACTGGCAGCGGCTACCGGTCATCACTATTATCTCCCTCGTAATTGCGGACAACCTATCAACAAGTACGCCCTCACTTTGACAGCTTCTTTGAGTCGTACTATCCCAACGCACCAGTATTCACATCTTGCCGCCGCCAAAGACTGTCGCTGATGATGCGGATTGCAGGCACCTTGTGTCGTTGATCGTGCTGATCACTAGATAAGGAATGCAAGCCTGCAACCCCTGAACCTACACCGTCCAGTCATCCCAGTCCAGCATTCGAAAGAGACTAGCTCAGAAAGCAGAGTGACCCGCTCAAAATCTCTCAACAGACTTGCCCCAGTCAAGCTTGTGACTCGCTCGGAGAAATCCTCAGACTCGATCGGAACTCATGAAGATCTGCTCGCCTTGCCTGCTACTGAACTCTTCCAAAAATTTGTCATGAGCCACCGAGATTCCATGCCTTCCTTCACCGAACCGGCTATTGTACTCTGCCAACCCTAGCGCCGATGACATACCTACCAAAACCCAACACCATGTGACTGGTTGTAACACGGAAATAACCAGCAATCGCCGTTGATCACCACCCATGAACCAACCTGCTGGGCTTTTCGATAGCAGCGCTTCTACCAGCGGCAAAGACCACGACCGCACAGCATTGATTCCGTGTCGTCATGCTTGATAGTCGCCGATCATCTCTCATTTTCGTCAACAAGCATCATCAGTCGTGCACGTCTTAAGCCACCAACCACCACAAGCCACCATCACTGTCCCTTTTCGGTGCTCACTGCTGTTCCAACAACGCTCAACGCCACCGATGAACTGTTTGATGGTGATGTGTGTGGTGTAAAATTAGAGTTTCAAATAAGAATAAAATTCTAAGCCCTAATATCATGTATTCCACTCTAACCCTAGCCTAATGTGTCACGTTTAGCCTTAGAACCTACGCTCTGATACCAATTGATGGCGTTTAGATCTTTTGTTTAACGTGAACAATTAAGGTTCCATGCAATTCTACTGTAGCAGAAGCATAAGAGTAGAATTGAATTACCTTTCACTGGGTTTGATGTAGAGGTTGAACAGCAAGAACAAACAACCTTCCAATCTTCTGTTGTATTCTTAAACCACGTCTTAACATTGTGTGGGTAACAATCACCAAGTCGAACTCAATCTATAGTACTCTATTTCTCATGATTTTATGCGTGTGAATGTATGTTACCGGACTGCTGAGATTGGCTATTTATAGGCTACAACAGGGATCAGGAGGAGAAATTAGGGTTGGGCCTCCCATTGGGCTTAAACATCCAAGTTTAGCCCAAAACTTTTACTTAAGTCCAAGAATAATAAAACAGTTCACTATATAATTTTTATTGCACTGCCACCCTAATCCCAAATTACGTTATAGGCTCCTTCTTATTATGAGCCCATTAGTCTCCCCGTGGCTAAGATTCAATTCCCATTAATTAATTAAGTTACTAACATCTCTATTAACTAATATATGTACTGAGAGTAGTACCACTCAACCTAATTATTATGCCGGAATAAATCCACCTACAAGGTTTACATGATAATCATTATGAGCTCCTCAAGGGAAATCATCAACCAATTCCGTTAGGACACAAATTCCTTCTATAATCAACGGCACACCATAGAGACATCACCATCTCCTAACTCACCGAGCATATTAATCTAATAATTAAATCTCACCCATTGATGAATCAAAGAAATAAATACTGGCTTACGTTTTGAGGTTATTGTATAGGATTAAGAGTACGAACATCCATAATAACATAGAACAAGTTCTATTATATAGTTAGTATAAACCAAACAATCTCAAGGTGGTCATGCTCAATACACACGAAGTGCACTAGTGCAATTTTATAGTCAAGATAGACTAATGCCAAATCACACTACAACCATACCGATAGCTAGTCCCCATCCATCTCGATTGTGAACATCTGTTTATACTTTATAAAGAGCCGATAATATGATCTTCCTTGTGACGCCACACACCAAATTATCTTTAGTATAAAATAAATGGACTTTTGCAAGAATAAATAATTATGCATAATGTTTGATCACATGATTCTCATTTCAAATAAATCGTTAAAACATTGTTCATACAAAAAGCTAGAATTTTTGTATACAATCCAACAGTGGGCATAGTCAGTAGATATCAAAGTAACCCAGGACAAGGGCATTGGACTACGGTAAAATATATTTTGAAGTAAGTGCGAAGGACTAGGGATTATATGTTGGTTTACCAGGCAAATACTTTGCTACATGTGGGTTATTTTGATTTGAATTTTCATTCAAATAAGAATGCTAGTAAATCCACCTCGGGTTATGTGTTACTCTTGGAGGAGCCATAATATGGAGGAGTGTAAAGTAGAAATGTGTTGCGGACTCTACCATGGAAGCTGAATATGTAGTAGCCTCTGAGGCAGCTAAAGAAGCATTACGACTCAGAAACTTCTTAATGGACTTAGATATGATTCCTGGTTTGCCCAAAGTAATCGTAATTTTTTGTGATAACAGTGGTATAGTAGCAAAACTCGAAGGAACCACGAGCCCATAAGGCAAGTACATACATTTAGCATAAGTACCACCTGATACGAGATATCATTAAAAGAGAGGAGGTTGTTGTCACTAAGATTGCATCAGAGGATAACGTAACTGATCCTTTTACTAAGGGCCCTTCAGCGAAAGCATTCGATGGTCATGTAAAAGGAATGGGGATCAGATGCATGTCGGCAGATATGACAGCATAGTCTTTTAGTATAAGTGGGAGATTGTTGGATTGTATACTGAAAGTCCAGCTTTTTGTATGAACAATATTTTAACAATTAATTTGAAATGAGAATCATATGATCAAACATTTTGCATGTTATAATTTATTTATATGTTATTGCAAAAGTCCACTTACTTTATGATGTAGATAATATGGTGTGCGTCGTCGCACGGAAGATCATATTGTCGGCTCCTTATAAAGTATAAACAGATGCTCACAACCGAGATATATGGGGTCAATCTATCAAGATGGTTGTAGTGTGATTTGGTATTAGTTTGTCTTAAGTATAAAATCATATTAGTGCTCTTTGTGTGTATTGAGCAGGACCACTTGAGATCATACGACTTATACTGACTATATAGAAGAACTTGATCTCAGTTATTATGGATGTTCGTGCTCTTAATCCCTATACAATAACCTCAACACGTAAGCTAGTATTTATGTATTTGATTCATCAATGGGTGAGATTTATTTAGTAAATCAACAAACTCATTGAGTTGGGAGATAGTGCTGTCTCTATGGTGTGCTGTTGATTGTAGAAGAAATCTGTGTCTTATTAAATAGGCTGATGATGTCCCCTTGAGGAGCTCATAAGGATTATCATGTAAACCCTGCAGGTGGATTTGTTCCGGCATGATAACAATGTTGAATGGTATTACTCTCGGATGAGATATTAATTAATGGAGTTGTCAGTAACTTAATTAATTAATGGGCATTGTATATCTTAAACATGGGGAGACTAACAGGCTCATAATAAGAAGGAGTACATAATGTAATGTGGGATTAGACTGGTAGTGCAGTAATAATATTTTAGTGGACTATATTATTATTATTGGACTTAAGTATGAGTTTTGGGGTAAACTTGGTTACTTAAGCCCAATGGAGGTCCAACTCTAATTTCTCCTCCTGGTCCCTATTGTAGCCCATAAATAAGTCATCTCAACTATCCGGTAACCCTAATTCACGGATAAAACACGTGAGCTAGAGAGAGAGAAAAGCAGATTGAGAGTGTCTTAAAGATCGTCGCCCACACGACGTCAAGACTAGATTTGGGAATACAACAGAAGATCTTAGATGTCATTTTGCAAAGTTGTTCTTCTTCAACTTACTCTGATGAAAGGTAATTTGATTTTATATTCTTGCTTTCGCTGATATTAAATCGCATAAAACCCTAACGGTTCATGTTAACCAAACGATCAAATTCCAACAGCCTGTTCACCTGATGAGTGATATTTTCACCTAGATTTTAGTGTCTTTTTATAAGTGTTTCCATATTATTTCATCCATATTTTGTATATATTTTAGTAGTGTTTTGTGTTTTTATGGAAATGTGTCAGAATGAGCTTAAACGTATGATTTTCAGGTAAAAATAGATTTTAGACGCGAAAAGGAAGACGTAGAAAACAGATCTCAATTCTGAGTTGAAACGAGCAATAAATGAATAATAGAAAGAAACACGGGCTGAAGGAGAAACACGGCCATGTTTGGCCGTGTTACAGAAGAATTCGAAATTTACACAAAAATGCCCATTTCCTACTTAAGCCCATGATCCAAATTTTGGCCTAATTCATTTGATCCTCCATCATTATAAATACTCTTATTTCCAAATTTTGAGGGGAGAGACAAACACATCACACACCATTTCCTTCATTTTACACCCCAACCTTCATCCATTCTTCAGCCATCTATCTACATTTGATCTCCTCCATCAAATCCACCATCCAAGTGATCAAGGAAGCAAGGGGAAGTGAAGATTACATGAAGAAGAAAGAGATCTCCATTGAAAACCTTCAAAGGGGGAATCTTATTCTAATTTTTGTGAACTTCTTTATAGTTTTGTCATGGGTTTGTAGATACAATGGTCTATGTTTTTTCTCTATGACTATAATAGGCTAATCTCCTTTGTGAGATTAGCCCCATCATTGGTGTTTGATAATTTAGTTTTTATGCAAATTAATTTTAATCTTAAATGGGCTTTATGTTATTTCTATCATTGATTGTTAATTGCTTGATGTATATGATTGATTTGTGTGATTAATTGTCATGGGCATCTGATTAGATTGAGAAATCAATTATATGTTTAGGATAGTTCATTGAATCATTTCATCATACACTTCATGTGCATTAATTTAGAATGACATAGAGATATCCTTCTAGATTTAGAACTCTTTGATAGAATATTTGATTAGCTTAATAGAGAGATTGGTTGATTAGGTGAGGAGAACCAACCCATTAGTGAATTCATAGTACCTTGATAGGGAATATTGCTTAAGATTTAGTACCTAATTAGGGAACTCGTAGAGTAACTAGTACCTAGTGGGAGGTGTTCGCTATGGTATCTATCTTAAGTGCTTTTGGGAGCCTTATTGAGGGCCTACATCCTATCCATCTCGAGTGAGAGTTTAGGTAGAATTAGTGATCGCTTCTATGCCATGACCATGATAGATTAGAATTAATTGTATGATTACTTTATTATATATGCCATTATTGTTGCTAATCTCATCCTTGTATCATTTGGACCCATCTATTATCTTTGCATTTATCTCATTTTCATTAGCTTAGGTGCATTCATTTGCACGCTTATCCTCCATCCTATTCCGTCGTCCTTATGAAATCACGATAAACTTGAGATCGCTTAAACTCTAACACGTTTCTCCCTTAGGTTCTATAAATTCTTTAATTGGTTATCCCGACTATATACGACCAATCATCACCCCAAAAATCACTGGAAATCCACACACATTCTATGTAACTGATGTGGTCAGTATCTGTTCATGGTTGATTTATTATAAAATACATTAATTATCTCGTGCTATGTTTAATTTTGATTTTTCTTAGTGGATTTGGACTTTAAATTTTCCATCATGTTTGTTAGAAGTATGATATCCAAATTTAAAAAACCCTTGTTCCACTTAGTGTTCAATCTCATATTTTACGATGTTTTGTACAAGTCAATGTAAATAGTGATGTTATTTGATGCATGTAACATGATCTGGTTAATTTGGAATAGAAGATGAATAGGTAAAACATAATTATTTATTAATTATGTTCATTGCAGATCATATCATTGTGAAATGCAAAGTTTTCCTGAGCTTGCTTACGTATTGAGAAATTAATAGGAAGTATTTCTCTTAGCTACTTAATTGCATGCCTTGGTTTGTATGATGAAATTAATGATATTTAACTACAACATTTGTTATTAAATTATATATCTGCTTTCTTTCGGCCTTCAAATCATTTCGCTATCAACAACCACTAATGTTGCACTTTTAGAATCATTACAAGAAGAATTCCAACAAATTTACAAGAACCCATGATTTGAGCTCCTGACACTGATTTCAAGGAAGTCACATGTGAGAACCATTTATATGCCTCTCTTGTTATAACAAGAATGAACTGAATCATCAATTTGATTTGATTTGATCATCTCTTAGATATTTCACATCAACTCCACTTTTCTCATTTCTTCTCTTCTTTTCTTAGGATATGTATAAACCATATGCCCATCATCATTTCTTTTCGAATTCATTATCTTGATTATGAAATGAAGTTGAAATAATCATTCAATAGGGACTATGTTACATAAGGTTAAGATGAAAAAGGACCAATCAAAATCTGCCAACAACCCCAGCAGAGTAGGCATCTTTTATCACTTCCATGACAATAAAGGATTGATATAAAAATTTGTTCAGAGTATATGTACTCTGATTTTTTTTTCAAAAAAATTGAGATAATATAATAACATATATGTAAGAAAATTATTAGATATGTAGTTAATATCAATTCCAGGTTAGCACCTCATAAAATGAGGTGAACCCTTACCTAGTTTTTAATAAAAAGTGAAAATTGATCTAGAAAAAGTAATAATAAAATTGATTTGAACTATTTTATTAACCATTAATAAGTAAATTAATAGTGATAATGATAGGTATAATTAAAATAATATATATTATTAAATAAATATGAGTATTTTTAAAATTAATTACAGAAAACCAAAGGTTAACTTTTCCTTTAACTAGAAAATAATAATAATAATAATAATAATAATAAACAACGATCAAAGCATAAAAACAAGGAAATTCCTATGATAATTTCATAAATATAAATATAGTTCAAAATTAAAAATAAAAAAGTAAAAAGTACACAATCAAAAATCAAACAAATTGCATGGTAGTTTTGTAATATAAATGTCATTATGCGTAACATAAGTGCCCTATTGTGAAATGGATTGTGGAATGGGTCGATCCACTACTAAAGTATGCTTATGATATAAATAAAGTTTACTTATTTTTGTTAAAATATATCAATAATAAATCATATTATAACACGCTAAAATCATACTTTAAAGCATAATCCAGCATACTTTAAAAAATATACTTCAGCAATAATTAAATATAATTTATCTATATAACAGACATACTTTAACACGTGTCACAAACCACGTAAGTAACTTCTCACAAAAGACTTTGTCTTATATTTATATTTTTAAAGGGGAAATTATTATTTTTATCGGTTGGTGAAACCATTTCACAGACCTAAAGTATTTTCAATTATTTTTTTGAAATATCATGTTTGACTATGTATATTAATTAAAATTTTGCATAATTACGATAATTAAGAACGAAGAAAATAAGGTCGGAGTCTAAACTGGCCATATTTGTGGTGTAACAACAAATTTGTATTCATTAATTAAAAAACCCAAAAGAATATTACAAAAATAATCTAAAATGGATTGAACTTGAGAAATATATAGATAGCCCACATTTATTCTCTGATTCCTCTTAAGAGTTGAATTCTTGATTGACTTTTTTAACTTTTGGAGTCGGGTCTTTGAATGAAGCTTGTCCGAGCTCGTACTTGAAACTTTAAAGTCTTAATTCTAAAGCGTCGAGCCTTTTTTCAGGTCGAACATTGACTTGAGAATTTCTTAAAGAGGAACGTCATTCAATCTGAAGAGAAACACCATTCAACTTTGTAGAACACTATCATTGACTTCATAAAAATGCTAGATGAACTTGCTTTGAAGAAACATTGAATTTGAGGGGCTCAGCACTTTGCCGAATGTTTAATTTGGAGCTCGTGATGGCAAATTCTAACTTGGCCCACTTAGAGGTCTAAAAGAGAAAGCCCAAAGGACGAAACATCCCTCGGCCCAACCTAGAGAGCCACTTGATAAGCCCTTGTTGGATTGTATATTAAAAGTATAGCTTTAGTATGAACAATGTTTTAACAATATTTGAAATGAGAATCATTGATCAAATGATTGCATCTTATAATTTATTTATATGTCGATACAATATTCCATTTACTTTGTACTTTAGATAATATGGTGTGCGGTGTCGCACAGAAGATCATATTGTCGGCTCCTTATAAAGTATAAACAGATGCTCACAATCAAGATAGACAGGGACAATCTATCGGGATGGTTGTAGTGTGATTTGGTATCAGTTTATCTTGACTATAAAATCACATTAGTGTACTTTATGTGTATTGAGCAGGACCGCTTGAGATCGTTCGACTTATATTGACTATATAGGAGAACTTGATCTCGGTTATTATGGATGTTCATGCTCTTAATCCCTATACAATAATCTCGACACATAATCCAATATGTATCTCTTTGATTTATCAATGGGTGAGATTTAAATATTAAATCAACAAACTCGGTGAGTTGAGAAATAGTGTTGTCTTTATGGTGTACTATTGATTGTAGAAGGAATTCGTGTCCTATTAAATAGGTTGATGATGTCGCCTTGAGGTGCTCATAAGGATTATCATGTAAACCCTGTAGGTGGATTTATTCCAACATGATAACAAGGTTGAGTGGTACTACTCTCGGATGAGATATTAAGTGGTATCAGAGCTTGGGTTTTTGGTTATACATGACACGTTAGGCTAGGGTTTATGTATAAAACGTTGATTATGGTTTAGAAATTATTGTTTCTTATAGAATAATCTATACGTTTGATGGATCATGACAGCGGCAGAAGATGGAAATCGCGCGACGTGTCGAACTCTAGCGTGCGGCGACACTGACGGCTGGAATGCACGAGTGGCGATGGGATGCGAGCAGTGGTGCACGTAGTCAGCACGAAGATCGGTGGACATGTTGCTGCTCGAATCGAGCCACCGGTACGAGTCGAGCACTAGCGGAGACTGGGTGGCGGCAGGGTTGCATGCGATGGTGGCGAGACCAACGAACATGTGGAATAATGATCGGTGCAAATGGTGTTGCTCGGATCAAGCCATTAGATCGAGTCGAGTCCTGATGTGCATCGACAAGCGTGAGCGGTGGTGCTATTGGTGGTGATGTATCGCGGCAACAGAGCATGGTGATTCATCACGGTTCGCGACACTAGCACAACCAACAGGTGCGAAGGCCATCGGAAGCTCATGCACGAGTCATGCCATAGGGGGAACGATGTGGCGAGGGCTGTCTGCACTACTACCAATGACGAGCGGCACAACTAGCGACGATCATGGACTCGACGGTGACATGTTCTGATGAATTTCGGGTCAAGGCAGCCCGTGACAATGGATGACTTAGGGCGCAAGTCATCATTCTTGTCATGTAAAGTATCGGTTAAACAGTTGCGGTGTTGGACAAGACATCATATTTTTGGGGATTTAATTTGGAATATATATAACTGCCATAATTGATTATTGTTATATATGGATACATGCTCTATTTAATTTAATGCCTTAAAAAGAAGCATACTAGAAACATTTTAATTTGTGATATATAACTGTCATAATTGATTTAATTATCCATTATTATTATATATGGATGAATGTTCTATTTAATTTACTTCCTTAAATAGAAGCACGCTAGGTTGCGTATTATATTTTAATATTATATGCATGTAAAAACCCTCGGTTTTAAATAACTAAGTGGGAGAGGGGATTGGTTAATAATTCCCGCGATATCCATTATTGGAGTGTAAGTTATGTGAGTAAAATTGCGTGTTGGCTATAGTACCTTCCTCCCATCGGAGGAGTTTATTCACAGATCACTGGTACAAAACTTCTTTATGATAATTGTATGAAGTTACCCGAGCGCGTGTGATCTTCTCCATCTAAAGGGACATAACCTTGCGCAATGGACTTGGAATCAAATAATGTGAACACTTAGGTGCAAACAATAGGCATCCTCCCCATCGGAGTAACTGTTGTTATTTGCATGGCTAAAGAGGTACCGACTATTAATTATTTGTCATAAAGTTAGGTTGACGAATGAAATTAATGGGTAAAACCTTCTCTTGTAAATATTCGAGTTTGTATACGTCCACACTATCATGGCATGCAAATTCACAGTGCTTGAGATGTTAGTTCTATTTATTTTATATTGTTTTGAGGGAATAAATATAAATGGATAAATTCAAAGTATTTGATTGGTGTATTTATTTACGTGATTCTCTGTATTTTCAAATGGTTTTATTCCACTTATTGTTAACTAAAAGAAAACATATTTATTGGTCTATAATTGGATGATTGAAAAGAATCTTGCCTTTAATTCTTACTGCTTAAGAAAATGTATGTGTTCTCACTAAGGATGCTCTCTAGTGTCTATTTAAGTCTCTAGTGAAGAGAAGAGAGATTCATAGAAATATGATGGTCAATCTCATGTGACTCTTCTGATACTTGAGTAAGGTTGAAAGGCAATGAGGTCATGGCTGAATTGATGAATGAGTTGGAAATACTTGGAGTAAAAATTGAAGGGGAAACCTAGGTCAATTTTATTCTCCACAGTTTTGCCTACTTGATTTGAGCAAGTTCCACCTGAGTTACAAAAGGTTCTACTTGGTGGGAAAACTTCAGACAAAACATGTGGCGAAGGAAATCTAATTTCATCAAGGAATGAATGAGGTTAGTATCTTATTCACTAGTTGTTGAAGCATGATTAGTGATGACATCTACTGACACGTTGTGTGTAGATACCGGAATTACTAAAAGCATGTAACTAAGTGATGATGAGATTATTGAGTACATGGGTAAGCTATGAAAGTAGTGGTTGTTGCAGTGGTAGTTGTTTATTTATTTTTCGATAGGAATGAACATTTGATTATGAGAAATTGTCGTAATGTACGTTTTCATAGAAAGAATTTGATTTCAGTTTCTATGCATTTACGGATGGATACTCTATTGCATTTAAATGATAGTCATTATAATGAAGCATGGAGCTATAATCTGTTATGGTACGTTGGTGGATAATTTGTACACTCTTAAATCATGTTTATTCCACGGATGCAACAAATAGTTATTAATAATGCATCTTCTAGTCTTAGTAAGAGAAATAAACCTTCGAATATGAACCAAACATACCTTTTGGCATTTGAGACTAGGTCATGATTGCTTTTTCAAGGCAAAGAGGTGAAGAGTCGAAGATATGTTGGAGTTGGTTCATTCTGATTTATGCGGTCCTAAGATTATACCTACGAGAGATGGTTAGATTTATTTATTTGATGCACAGCAAGTCTGAGTACTATGATTAATTTAAAAGTGCATGGCTCATGCGGTGAAGGTTATCGAAAATATATCAAGTCATTATGATTTAATCGCGGTGACGAATACCTCTTAAGATATTTTAAGAATTATTTATCAGAGATTGGGATTGAATCCCAAGTTATCAACACCGGGCAAACCCCAGCCGGAGGTGTGGCGAAAAGAAGGAATAGGACTCTTATGAAAATGGTTAGATAGATGATGAGTTAATTGGAATTACTAAATTTATTTTATGGGTATGCTCTAGAAACAGCATGTCGTAAGGATGTTTGTCTGTTTATAAGATATCTTAGAAAAATGAAGGGTGTTTTATTTGATAGTCCAAAAGATCAAAGAGTGATTGTTAACACGAACACTAGATTTTTGAAAAAGAACAATGAAATAAATCACAAACCTATGTATAAGTTGTTCTAAAGGAAGTGTGAGAGAAACACAAAGTATAATACCAATTGTACAAGAGAATATACCACAAGTAAATTGCATCCCTTGTCACATCCGATACACAATTTTATGTAGCACCTTGTCGTAGTGGGAGGGTTGTTCAACAACTGAATAGATTTATGTTTTGAGAAAGTCGTGAGACTTGGTCCCTAGTAAACATGAAATCGTCCCATGGAATAACGACGAAGCACTACAAGATAAAATGCAATATCTTAGCCAGTTGCAATGATTTCTGAAATAGAATCTATAGATTCTAAATTAGGCCTTGGTGCCTGTAAAATCGCGAAATGGTGTGAAAGACATTGAAAGTTTCTCTACAACATGAAAGAGGATCAGACTATAAGGTGATACTTTGAAACAAGGCTTGTTGCGTAAAGGTACATTTAGAAAGAAGGGTGAGTTCGAGTATGAGGATACCTATTCATTGGTAGCTAAGTTTAAGTCGATCCAGATTCTTTATTTATTGCTGCTCATATTACATTATGAGGTATAGCAAATAAAGATGTCAAGACAGCTTTCATGATTGAAAATCTTGAAGAAAATATCTATGTGAAGCAACCAGAGTGATTCATTGCAAAGGGCTAAGAGCATTTTATGTGTAAGCTTAAAATTGTCCATTGATGGACTAAACAAACTTTAAGATCATTGAGCATCTGTTTTGATGAGAAAATCCAGCCATATGGATTTAATCAATGTTCAGATGGGCCTTGTGTATTGAAAAGAGTGACGGAAATGTGGTGTTATTTCTTGTAATGTATGTAGATGGTATCTTACTCATTGGAGACAATGAAAGTATATTGTCGGGCGTATGGGTATGGCTCATAAAGCAGTATGAAATGAAAGACTTAAGAGAAGCAAAATATATTCTTGCGATCATGATGATACGGTTCACAAGATAGGAAGTTGTGCTTATCTATAACTTCATGAAATGATGCAATTCTTATTTGTTTTAGCATGTGACTTTATCTAAGGAAATGTGTCGTATGACACTAAAGAAGATAAAGGTGATGAAGGTGGTTCCTTATGCTTCGGTGAATAAAGGAAGCTTAATCTAAGGAATGCTATGCACGAGAATGGATATATATTTTGCCATTGGCATGGTTAGTGGATATCAAGGTAACCAAGAACAAGAAAGTTGAACTGTGGTAACACATATTTTTTAAGTACCTGGAAAGGACTAGAAATTATATGTGGGCTTACTGGACAGATTCACTACTTCTTGTGGATTACATAGATTCAGATTTTTAAATCAGATAGGGACGACAGTAAATCCACCTCAAGATTATGTGTTTATTTTGGGAAGTTGAGCCATAATATGGAGGAGTATTATATGGAGATATATTTCAAACTCCACCACAAAAAGATGATAAATTAGAGCCTCTGAGGCAGCCAAAGTATCTGTATGGCTCTATAAACTTCATAATGGACTTAGATGTAATTTTGAGTTTGCCCATGGTTATCACAATTTATTGTGATAATAATGGTGCAGTTTCAAACTTGAAGGAATGAGAAGCCCATAAGGCAATTAAACACATTGAGAGCAAGTACCACCTATTACGAGAAATCGTATGATGAGGGAAAGGTTATTGTCGCCAAGATTATATCAGATAATAACCTAGTAAATCCTTTTACAAGGACCTTAAGGTGAAAGCTTTTGATGGTCATGTAGTGGGAGTGAGAATCAGATGTATGGCAGTTGACATGGCAACATAGTCTTTTAGTATAAGTGGGAGATTTTTCGATCGTATACTAAAAGTCCAGCTTTAGTATGAACAATGTTTGAATAATATTTGAAATAAGAATCATTGATCAAATGATTGCATCTTATAATTTATTTATATATCGATGTAATAGTCCATGTACTTTGTACTGTAGATAATATGGTATGCGACGTCGCACAGAAGATCATATTATCGGCTCCTTATAAAATATAAACAGATGCTCACAATCGAGATAGATGGGGACAATTTATCGATATGGTTATAGTGTGATTTGGTATTAGTTTATCTTGACTATAAAATCACATTAGTGCACTTTGTGTGTATTGAGCAGGAATGCTTGAGATCGTTCGACTTATACTGACTATATAGGAGAACTTATTCTCAATTATTATGGATATTCATGCTCTTAATTCATATACAATAACCTCTATACGTAAGCCAGTATGTATCTCTTTGATTCATCAAAGAGTGATTTAAATATTAAATCAACAAACTCGGTGGGTTGGGAAAATAGTATTGTGTCTCTATGGTGTGTTGTTGATTGTAGATAGAATTCATGTCCCATTAAATAGGTTGATGATGTCCCCTTGAGGAGCTCATAAGGATTATCATGTAAACCCTGGTGGACTATATTATTATTATTGGTCTTAAGTATAAGTTTTGGGTTAAATTTGGATACTTAAGCCCAATGGAGGCCCGACGATCTAATTTCTCCTCATGGTCCCTGTTGTATCCCATATATAAGTTATCTCAGTTGTCCTAAACATATTAAATTTGGCCTAATACACATGAGATAGGGGAAGAGAACAGCAGATTGATAGGATCTTGAAGATCGTCGCCCACACGACGTCAAGATTGGACTTGAGAATACAGCAGAAGATCACGAGGTCTTTTACTACTGCTTTTCTGTCTCTATGCATGCTCAACTTCCACAATTTTCTATATTAATCTGGAACTTAAAACTGGTGGCGTGATATACGGTTGGAAAGCCACGGAAGAGATGATCATTTTGGCACAAAAATCACTTAAATCGGAGTTTGTTTGATGAAGTTATGCTCAGCTTCGTGAGATCACATTGCTACCTAGAGAAACTTTTCTCTTCTTGAACATACCCTGGTGAAAGGTAATGCAAATTTATATTCTTGCTTCTGTTGATATAAAATTACATAGAACCCTAATTGTTCACGTTAACGAAATGATCGAACGCCAGCTGCCCCATGGGCTAATACCGCTTGCGATATAAGAAAATCGAGGGATTGCCAGAAGATCACCATAGCAAGGACCCATGCATGTACCACACGTACCAATGGAAGACCACCGCCAAACCTGTGGGCAGTTAATGCATGGGACTCACTGCATTAATTGTCTTACTCTCCCTCCCCTATAAATATGGGTAAGATGAACAACAGAGGGGCAGATCATCTAGTATTATACTTCTTGTAACTTTCCCCATAGGGTTTTCTCGGCTTCAACGGAGGAAACAGGGAAACTCATATATAAGTGCAACACTTCTTGCCTCTCAAAGACAAAGAGTTGGGAGGAATTCTTGTCTTCCTCATGCTTGTGTTTGATTAGCCGAGTCCTCTTCACAGCCACATCATCACTACGTAATCCCAAGAAAACTCGTTATCAACAGAGCTTTCTATGGTGAACTTCACAGAACTTGAAGAATTTGTTGAATGTCGGATGAACTTGACTTAAATAACGCCAGATCTGAAGGTCTCAACTCCTTGTTCTCGGATCAGACATCGTTTCTGGATTGATCCTCTTTGAAGAACTTGAAGAATGATTCAAACAGCTCCGAAGCCTTTGAAATTCGTAGAGATTCCAAATTTCTTTGGGGTTTCCAAGATTTTCTAAAATGATTGAAATGAAAACATAAGGCTCTTATTTATAGTTGAAAGAAAATTATTGAAATGAAAACATAAGTCTCTTATTTATAGTTGAAAGAAATAATCACTTGTGAGGAATTTTCTCTCGGAAAAGATTATGTTCACACTTGAATTGTTCTTATTCAATTTAATAAAGTTTGTTGGATTAGATTTGGGCATATTTAATTTAATTAGGCATGTTACCCTTGATTTGGGCCTATTTATTTTAATTTGGTTTGTTGCACTTGATTTGAGCTTATTTAATTTAATTAGGCCAGTTGAACTTGATCTGAGCTTACTTGACTTGAACTGGGCCCACTTAATTTGTTTTATAGCTTATATGACTTTGGTCAGACCCACTTGATTTATTTTGCGCCTATTTAATTTGGACTTGGGCTCAAATAATAATATTAATTATCAATTATTTTTTTATTTTTTAGGAAATTAATTTATTTAAATTCCTTAACATATAAATATTTAATCAATATTTAATATATTTTCTCATTGTCTTTATTTTTATTTGGCATAAAAATTCATCTACTTATAGTAGGAAAATATTTTTTCTTCGTATTTTGTAATAAATTTTTAATTGATAATTTTATTAATTATTAAAATTTTATATTTTTAAATTTTTTATTTTATAAAAAAATAATCAAGTATCACTTTTTATTATAAATATTATCACTTTTTATTCATCTTATAAATTATTTATAAAAAAATTTATTTAAGTAATTATCACTTTTTTATTGATCAAATATTATTTATTTTAAAATTGTTATCACTTTTTATTCATCTCTCGAATGGTTCATAAAATAGTGCAACTGGATGGTTATCACTTTTTTATTAATCACATATCACTTTATATTAAAAATAGTACTATCACTTTTCCTTATGTCATCACTTTTTATCTGATCTACTAATTATTCATGAAAAAATTCAGTTAATTAATGATCCCTTTTCATTAATCTATTATCACTTTTTATTAAAAATATTATTATGTTTTATTAATTCTATAAATTATTTATAAAATTTACTATTGTAATTAGTTATCACTTTTTATTAAAGATGTTATCACTCGTTTTTAAAAAAATATTATCACTTTTTATTTATACTGTGATAGGACTAATCTTTGATGGACCATAAACAGATGCTCAATCAAATTGAAAGCGCAATAATTCCCATTACAGGGCAAAGCTTCTTTGAGAGAGCAAGGGTCTCGGGACTCAAGGCGGTTGGAATGCCGAGTTCTATTCATCAGCTCATCTAAGCCTCCAACAACCTATCAGAATCATGTGCTGACTGGAGCAATCGACCTTGCACCTGCCCTAGGTAAGCCAAGGCTCGAGACTGATATCCCATGGTGGTAAACACCAAATCAGTGGCATCCAGGCCATCTATAATGTTCCCTTCTTCGCTAATGAAGGATAGCCTCTATAGCCCTCTATAAGTAGAAAGGTAAGTCGACAAAAGAAAGGTAGAAAAGACTAGAGTGGTAAAGGTTACGCAGCACAGGTGGCAGAGGATGAACATCTGAAGCAGGAGCATTCTCATTCGGGACACTACCCAGAAATGTAGTCTCTGCAAAGTGAAGAGCTTGGTCGGATCCTCCTCCGAGAACATCCATGTATTCTGAGCGCGCTCGCTTACCCGGAGGTAGATTATTGACATTGGAAGAATGAGTTTTTATTCCCAGCTCAGGATGAGTTGCCATGGTGTTTGGTGATGGACGGGGTAAACAATGAGGTAATCCACCCCTGAAACAAAGAACGCGTCATCCTCGACCGTCTTTTGTGAAAACTCTCTTCATGAAGAGAGTTAGGGGCTCTCCGACCTGAATCGATGTTCAGTGTAGCTTCACTCAGTCGAGCAGTGAGCAGATCACCTTCTCTCTCCGTGGGAGACATATCCGAATTATTGGCTCGGACTCCCCCCATAAAGACCTCATCAACAACAATGATCTTGGTTGAAGAACCTAAAGGAATATCCCGAGAACTTTAATAATCTACCATAACTAAAAGGAGAGTCGAGGGGCAGAGGTACGTTGGGAACCAGGAAACTTGGAATTGACTCAACGATTGGCACTGGATGTCCGGCTACCATTACAAGGCCATTAGTAGGAGGAACAGCCCAGGGATTAACCATAAGACCATACTTGATAAGATTCTCATTCGTGATCAAGGTGGCGAAACTATTCTCTTCGGGTCTAAGAAGAATAATATCTTCCACTAATCAAGAGGTCGGGGCCTGCTGATCATCATCCATCTCTATAGTCTCAGTCTCTTCAACTAAATCAACTTCGTTAAATTTTTGTGAAAAATTTTTAACTTTCTCTTCTTCTTACGAATAATATATATCCGATTCTAGACTGGGAATAGGTAAGTATGGCTTCTTTCTCTTACTTCTGTTTAGTCTGACAAGTGCTTCAAGTTCTAGGTTCAGTGATTCAATGGGGAGTCCACTTGGCCTAGTAATCATACACCTATTCTAATGCAACTAATCAGAATAGTTTGGATCTAAATAAAATAAAAATAAAAGCAATTAAAATATAACGTCCTATATTAAAATAAATCAAAAAAAAATTAAATAAAAATCTAAGAAATGTCCCAGGCCAACGACGCCATAAACTTGTTCACTGATTTGGGCGCGTCCCCAAGTATAGGGAATCAATTGCAGTATAGCGTGTGATAAAGTGCAATATCGAACCCGAAGGATAATTCTAGACTCACTGTTTAATCTAATTATAACAATTCTAATTTAAGTCAAATATATGATTTTTTAAGAAAATTAATTAAACTAAGGATGCTGAAAATAAAAACTAAAAATAATCAAATAACAAATAAAATAATACGCAAGTGTTTCAAGAAAGAATACAAGATAGCTCTAGGTAATCCAGTTTAAATTGGTCAAATTAAATCACTAAACAATCGATTAGAATTCTTGTAGATTTTATGAAAGCAATTACATAACAATGTTAAATCTCTTTTTCTAAAGTAAATTTAGCACATGAACCTGGTTTAAACCCTCAAATGTAGAAGAATAATTCTTACTCCCTTTCTAGGTACTTCATACAATATTCCATTAAAGGTTATAACACTAGACTTCCCTTCATAGGTACTTAAGAAATAAACTCTAACTCCCACCTAACAATCTAAGAAACCATATCATCTAGAATGGTGATTAATAGATATTTTAAGTATTCAATATTAATTATTCTAATGAATAAAGGTTATATGGTTATGTCTCCTTTACCCATAACAGATAGACAAATATAATCTTTATGACACAAGCAACAATCATATACATGCATAAGACAATGGCATATAACGAATGAGGACAGATCATATAAGACAAATATAAGTCTTAATTCAAAGCATTAATAATGGAATAAATATACTACATAAATACATAACCTAGTCTAGATCATCAATTTAATCCAATTCAACCTTCAAACCCTAGAACTATCCAAAGAAGTACTATCCCATGGTGTTACAATCAACACCCATGGTTAGATATGAAAATAATTCCATAGGTCCATTATTCAAGAGCAAGATAGATAGAAAAAGAAAAACTCTAGATGGGGCGTGATTCTCCTTTCTTTCCTCTATGATTCTGAAACTTCTCCATTCTCCTTTCAAGTAAGCAACACTGATAAACTCTCTAATAGTGGGATGGGTGAATGGAATGGTAGATCTTGATTTCAATATTGTGTCAGGGAAAGGGTATGAAAAGTTATGAAGAGTTATGGAGAGTTATTATTTTGTGACTCCCAAAGGCTCATTTTATAGTTGAGGAATGATAAATTTCAAATTCTAACTCAAAAGTGGGCTTATTCACGTCAAAAACACGAACAAGCCGAAAAATGATAAAAACTAAAATTGGGCCTCGTTAGGACACGGTACGATTCATGCCTTACTGCACCAACTCCTTTCACTCAGTTTCGACCCTGAGTTTCGATTTTGCTCCTTTTACCCCCCCTCCCCCCATTTTCCACCTAAAAACATGAAATAACACCTCACATGCATCTTTTACACAAATATATGCGATTTAACCAAAAGATACTCAAATACGAATATAAATTCCACAAAATGGTGCTAAACCCTAAAACATATAGATTTTCACACTAAACAGAAACCTCGAGCACGACTTCTTCTAAGGGACGACATAAATATTCAATTTCTTTGAAGGAGAGAGAATTTATATCTTTTGTCTTGGAATAGGATTATTAGCCCGATAGTAGTGGCCCACACATTGGAAGGTAGTTGAGTGGGTACCAATCGCCAGTGAAGCAATAGGTTGGCTAGGCAGGGATGCACGTGGAAGCAGAACCCTGGATCCAACATCATGTCGTTGACCACCACTCATCCCTTTGGCGGCTTACTCGCTCGATGATTTGGCTCTGGTCTTCTTTACTCCACATCAAGAGTCACATACTTCTGGGCCAATTTCTCAAAACTAGGAATTGGGATCATGCTCTGCAAAACATGTGCTCGCATGAGTTGGTGGGCCCATCATGGAATGACATTGCAAATTGAAATCTGTGTCTGAAGCTCCTTCCATTCCTGTCAATGAGAGAATAGTTTGGAGATGAGAAGTGGTTGGGATCTGGCGAAGTGCCTACAAAGTCTTCCCTTCATTGTGAAGTTCTCAAAAAGCTCTCTCAATCGACACTGAAATTCTTGATCTTCCACTCGGTACACAACCTCCTAGCCTAGAAAGATCTAGAGGGTAGCCAGTATCGGAGTTGCCCAACCGTTTCATACAAAAGACAAACAACGTAGGAGCAGAAGAGATCAATGCAATAGAAATTCTTAAAGTTGAATGCAAGAAGTGAAGGAATCCAGCGGCGGGATGTCATCTTTAATAGAAGATTGCAAATCATTCTCGAATAGACGTGACTTTTCGAAGAAGAAAAGTAACACGCCACTTAATGTGTCAAACACGACGATTAGATATCTTGAATAATGATGCTCTTTCTCCCAGACCCTGATTTAGAAGTCCAGTATTCAAAATTTGAAATCATGCCTTCACTTACGTTTACATAAGACTTCCACTCCAAGCGGCAAGCTTGGTGAAACTGAAGCCTGGGGATAATATTTGATGGGCCATAAACAGTTGTTGTTGATTGAATATTTTTCACTCACGAGCAAGTTTATTCGATCGTCGTAGAAATATATGCAAGTAATAAAAATTATCGAACTCAAGGGAAATTAAGCAATTAAGAATTTAAGCGATCTCAAGTTTATTATGATTTTATAAGGACGACGGGAGAAGGTGATTAATAAGCATGCAAAGAAAAGAAATTAAAATAATGCAAGAAATAAAAGATATGATGGATGCAAGGATGAATGGATTCCAAATGATGCAAGGATGAGATTAGCAACAATCATAGTATAGAAAATAAAGCAATCATTCAACTAATTCTAATCTATCATGAATATTGCATAGGAGCAATCACTAATATATCCTAAGTTCTCTCTCGAGTTACTTAGGTTGTAGGCCCTCAACAAGACTCCCAAAGTTCCTAGGATCGAGACCAAAGTTAACACCTCCCAATAGGTACTAATCACTCTATGAGTTCCCTAATTAGGATCTAGGGTGTGCTGATGATCGAAAGCTTCTGCCCTTTATTCCCATGCCTCCATGCTACAATTAATTCAATGCATGGGCTTTTTTATCATTTCCTTCCAATCCAATCAAAGAGAATGGCGGCTGCTTGCTTCTCCAATGGGCTTCTAATCTTTGGTAATGTCAAATGGTGGGCCCAATCTATTTGATTCCAAATGTATGAATACTTTCCTTTACAACACGTATCATGAGAATTGACTTCCGAAATATAGAATTGCATTACTTTAACTAAGAGGGCCACCTTCTCATCCAAATTGGGTCATAAAATCGAAATATTGGGCTAGAAATGGACTAGGCCGCAGCCATTTCTACTGAAAATTTCAGCATGTGCTATTTTACTATTTTATGCCCCTTTTTGCTCGATTTAACTTTGAATCAAGCTCCGTGTTTTTTCCAATGCCTACGTAATTTCTTAAAGAAGCTTATTTAAAGTATAAATCATGCAAATTTCAACAAAATAATTATCCCCACAAAAATTAAGGAATTAAAGAAAAGTAACATTAATTATATAAAAATTAATAAAAATAGATTATATTTTCTAGCAATTTCTACTCTCATCATCAACCAAATTGTAAGCCCAATAATCCTAAGGCCCACTTACAAGGCGACGCTTCTTTGAGAGAGCAAGGGTCTTGGGACTCAAGGGAGCCGGAATGCCGAGTTCTATTCATGAGCTCGTCTAGGTGCTCTCCTAGTAAGATGGAACCTAGTAACTAATCATTGCCCTCCAAGCTACCTATGGGAGGGACAAAACGTCGCCAACCTCATCCCAACTAAGAAGCCTACTCCTGGGCATTTATTGCTATTACCACGTGATGGAGGAGCATTTAATGCTCCATAATATAAGCCATAAATGCCTAATATGACCTGTAATTAATGTCTGACAACGCATTATTAGGAAGAGAGAGAGAGAGAGAGTACATATAAATAGTTGTCACACCCCAAAATTAGGACGGGAGATATTCACTATTCATTATATGCGTCTCAAGTAATAAGAACTAAATATTGCCCTCTCAGAGAAAAAGAGCTGAGAGGTAATATCTCCATTTGGTCATACTTGATCTATATTATATTATACTTGAAACTTACCCGTGCGTTGCACAGGCATTAGTTTTTACAATGCTACTTATATTAAATATAAATTATAAATATTTTAATAATATATTTTAATTATTTTAATAAAACATAATTTTTTTCTTGAATCATACTATTTGGAATCTACATGCGTATTATATTTTTAAACCTTATTTTTTTAGTATAATCATTTAGGGATGACAATTTTGCACATCGAGTCGGGTTACACGACGGGTACCCACATATTGGGTATATAAAAATTGGGTAAAGAGTCGGGTAGTACCCGAAATTATAGGAGAACTATACGGGTAAGGGTAGGATACGGGTTCCTTTATATTTACCCATACCCGACCCGTACTCGACCCAAAAAATATCCTAATATATATAATAGTATTATATATTTAAAAACATGTCTAAATCTAATATTTATTTTAGTATAATAATATTGTTGATGAAAAATTTATGATGTATTTAATATTTATTTATTATAATATATTTAATAATTTATAGTAAAATTTATATTCTTGTCCTTATATAAATATAAATAATTTTTAAGATTTATAATAAATCTTGTATTCTTGTTCTATGTTATAATCTTATGTGTTATTTATAATTATTTTTAAGAATTATAATTATTTTTTTAATATTTTAAAAAAATAATATTCAAATTAATAAAAATGATAGTAGTTCGGTGAATTATATTATGAATAATCTAAGTGTATAAATAAAAGGTAATAAAATTTTAATAAAAAAATATTAATATCTTTGATACAAAGTATTAATAGCTATTTAAGATATGAACTGTCTTGTTTGAGGCCTTTTCGCGGAGAAACCATATTATGCTTTTCGACTTCCGTTTTCATAATAAGTTATAAATTCTTATTAAAAATGTTATAAAAAAAATATAATCTCTAAATTATGAGATTATATATTATTATATTTTATTGGAATATTCAAATGAATAACATGCATATTATTTTATGCATGTTCTATCGTAAATTATATTATATTATATATATATATATATATATTAATTTTTTTGATTAATTAATCAGGATAAAACTATTAAAATGTAAATTTTAATTTTTATATAATTATATTTTTTATTAAGAATTCATTTTAATATGTCTTATTACACAAACTCTCTTGTGAGATATTATACATGTAAGATGATTTGTGAGACGTGTCAAAATATCTCTATTATATAGATAAAATATATTTAATGATTGTTAAAATATATTTTTAAAGTATGATAAATGATGAATTAAAGTATGATTTTAGGGTAGATTATATTTAAATTAAAATTGGGTTGTGTTGGGTTGGGTAGGTCGGGTTGATTCGGCTATCCGCGGATTACCCACAAAATTTACTAAAATTGTGGGTACCCTTTTACCCGTAGATTACCCAAATACCCAATAGGTATACCCGTACCCTACCCGAAGCTCTATTTTAGGGTAAATGGGTAGGGTATGTATATGGAGGGTAGGGTATAGAGTAGTATGTGGATTTGCTATACACATACCCTACCCTACTCATTATCATCTATATAATCATTCATGAATAAACCTTAAACCCTAAAACTTTAAAGCTTATACCCTTAATCATATACCATAAATCTTAACCCTATACCCTATTCCCTAAATCTTAAATCCTAAAACCCTAAAGCCTATACCCTAAACCCTAAAACCTTAAACCCTAAACCCCCTAAACCCTAAACCTAAATCCCTAGACCCTAAACATCCCTAAGACCTTGAAGATCCAGGCAGCAACAACTAACAATCATATTCCAAAGATCATCAAGTATGACCATAAAGTCAATTAGAAAAGCTCACATAAAAAATAACATGACAAAAATATCTTTTCAAGTTCTAGATTCTAGGAATGTGGTGTTGTATTTATTATTGTTGCAAAACAAAATTAGGAATGATTGAAATTTCATTTTTCCAGTAAGATCATTATTAATGTTAATTAAGAAAATAAGTTTAACATAAATAAACATGATGTCACTTCATTACTTGAGCAAATAAATAATGTTGAAGAAGTAGAATTAGAAAAGGAGTGAGGCTCTTGTGCACCCGGGCGCACGGAACACATTCCGTGCGCTTTTACAATTTTCATGCCCCTTTACAATTTAAACCCCTAGCAATACATAGGTTTAAATAGGATTGGAGGGGAGGGTTGTGTTCACATGGGGACACGGAGCATCTTTCCGTGTCCCCGGGCGCACATGAGCTTTTGCCTTAGAAAAGTTTAAACCTTTGAAAAACTTACCTACACATGCTCAATAAATATGATCATTCTCATCTCGTAGACCACCCATATAACCAATAAAAATAAAATAACGGACAATGAAATTATAATCTATGATAACTTTGCATTATTAATCACATAAAAATAATAGGATCACCATGACAATTTAAACCATAAATTATATAGTGAGATTAACCAACCTGAGAACATGTAATGTTAAACATGATACATATACAATACATTTATTACTTCAAACTTTAATGAGTGGTATATACCCACGTACATTAATATAAAAGGTTGGTTTTCAACAATTAATATAAAAAATTACAACAAACGTAACTAAGATCTTATAAAGTCCAAATGTAGAAACAATATTAGTATGTAAAACAAAAGGTTAAACAGATTAGCAGGTTTTTTTTTTGGTCAAATAATCAGAGCATATCATACAATTATCATAAAGTTAATAAAATTATTGGAAATTTGAACAAATATGTTATCATGACTATAGATAATCCTAAAATACAGATGTTACCATTATGGATAATCCTAAAAAATTGTATACTCATAATTAATATTCTCGTCTCATGAAGCATTCATACTTTTTATACAATACCCATCAATCCAACAACCTCGAAATACATAAGGTCAGCAAGACACATTCTTACCTATATAAAAAAATACCATCTCAAATTATAACATTCTTTCAAATTATTGCAATCGTACTTTATAAGCACTGCAATATAACTCATTGATAGCGAGAACTTAACCATTGCTCTTCTTAACTTTCTTAAGCTTCCTCAGTTAGTACTTTCACAGAGGACCACTAACCACTCAATGTGTTCAACTCATGAAATCTTAACTCCCGAACCTAAAAACTCTTTCAATCCAGAAAAATAATAGCTTTACAAATATATTATCACACATACAACCTTTAAACAATGCTCTAATAACACAAATGCTATCTCAATGTTTCTTAAATAAACTGTTAATCCAAATTATATTACATTCAATCACACAAAAATTCTAAAATGAAATCCCTGAAATTAGTCACCATATATAACACATTAACATCCACAAATGAATCAAACCATTATGCATAAAAACACACAACTCGGTCGGTAGCTACGAAAGATAAATATTTTGCTAAATTGAAAATGGTATAAATTGAAGAAAAAAATCCTACACTTAAGAAAATATACCAGAAAATAAATGTGTATGCAACAAACGCTAAATTTAAAAATTATATACTCTCGTTAATATTATGGTAAATTCTATTCACCAACTTAATGAATTGTAATTAATAATGTATAGCTTTGCAATGGATTTTAAATTAAATAAATACTTAAATTATCATTAAATAGCATTTAATAATATGGAATGGATCTTTTAATTAAAAATATGTATAACATTACAATAAATAAATTATACAATAAATTTTAAAAAAATACTGATACTTAAAATTTTATATACGGAGAAAAAAATAAGTTATGGTAAATAAAAATTTGAGTCAAATTTGAGGATAATATACTAAAGTTAATATACTCTATTAATATATTGTTAGTGATGATATATGGCTAGGATCATTCCATAATAAAAATATAAACTGTTGTGATCGATTGAAAAAAAATATTAAAAATAAAACAAAAAATAAATAGAAAATTTAATAGATGTGTAATAAATGAAGTCATTGGTAAGATGTAAATATTAACATAAAAATTAAATTGAAATATTAACATTCAAGCCAAAATTAATCAAACAATAATAATACTCATACCATATTTCTCCAAAATAAAATTGAGCGGGATATTAAGTAGGGGTGTAATAAATGAATCCCATTGTACTTTTATATATAATATATATAGATTAGTTGAGTCGATTATCCTAAATGGCCATATTAATCTCTAATTTGGAGATAATTAAACTCACTATCTACATATATTATAATTTGTTCATAAAATGTCCATTTAATCTCTAATTTGGAGATAATTAAACTCGCTATCTACATATACTATAAATTGTTCATGAAATAGTTTACAGCACCAATATTACTTTTCATCAATTAAGTATCATTTTTCTTTAGAAAATTATTATCACTGCTTATCATTCTCACGAAAAAATATCATTACATTTTATAAGTTTGTTACTACTTTTAAAAAATATCATTACAATTTAAAAATTTGTAATCAAATTAAAGAATAAATTAAATGAATTACAAATTTTGAATTATTACATTTTCAAATAATAAAAAACATAAATTAAATAAGAAAAAAACGTTAAAAATTTTTATTTACATGCAAGCCTAATTAATACTTTTTCATAATTTATTTTTAAAATTTTCAATTTAATATCAACTAAACATGGCCCTTTAAAATTATTTAAATCTAATTAATTTTCTTCCATGTTATGCTATTTCCTTACCCACTTAATAATCCCCAAGTAATAAGGATATCAGTTGTTGCGCACCAGGTAATCAAGTTTATTATCGAACCCACATGACATAGTACTATTAATTAAAATATCTACTAACTTAATCAAGACAAGCTTGGCAATTTAAAGTGAGGTATCAAATTATTATTCTACTAAGCAAATTAGTTAAATAACAACTAAAATTAAAATATCACTAAGAAGAATACGAAAGTGACTCAAGAATGGAGAATATGTAGCCTTAGGGTAATCAAATTTTACTCTTTTATTTTCCTCTAAAGTGTACCGACCAACTTTGCCTTGTGAATTATGAATGCATCACAAAACTATGCAAACTTACTCCATAGATACAAGCAGGTAAGTGTATAACACATGTGAATCATCTTGGACTAAGAGATATAATTTCACCCCTCCCCTTTCTAAGCACTATCAGTATCATTTATTTCCCGCCGCCTGGTACTCAAGCTCGATATGATCTCCCTTTTTAGTTATTATACTCTTAATCCTGCTTATTAACCCGCAGTTAATGCAATTAACAGAGATTCTTATTTGACAGATCTAATAAAAATTCAAGAGTATTGGTCCCTCCCTTAGAATCAGAACATGCAATCATGTTCAGCAATGAACACACTCCATCTACAACCAGATATATATTCAAACTTTATATAACAGTTGAAGATTCACAAAATGATCGTGAATAAGTAGTGTTGTCGGATGAGTACACAAGAGAGTTCAATTAATTCATAAAATCTTCATAACCCTACCACTACCAAAAAAACTCTAGCCCATGGTGTTACAAGGAACACGCATGTTGGTTAGATAGATCTTATCCATAGTTTGAAAATTATAAGAAAAAATAAAAAATGAGGAAAATCTTGGACTTAGTAGTCGCCGCTTTCTTCTACGTCTTGAATCTTCCTCACAGTTCTCCTCTTGATTCGAAAAACAAATCTCCACAATGTCAAGGATAATGGAATGGATATATGGTATGGCTCTTCTACAGGGTGGTGTTGGTGTCTCCCTTTCTGGATGTGAATTGAGTCCTTTTTATACTTCAGACTCTTCCAATGGATCTTTAATGGGCTTTTCATATCAAAACATGCACTGGCACACACTAGGAGTGTAAAATTATGGATCTAGAGCATCCCACATGTTTGTTCGACCTCATGGCTTGGTCAAACCACTCAAGTTAGTCGAATAAAAGTCGAACAAAATATTAGTAATCTATCGAGCTCCCAAGCATCCCGCTAGACCAAAGGCCCTGTTCAAACGGCTACTCCATTGGTCCAATGGACCTTTGGAATATCCCCCTTCTGATTCTGATTGCTTTTTTTCTGTTTTCCTACAAAAAATAGCTCAAATGACCATAATAGCATCCGGTTCTTGACTTTTCACTAAACAACTTGATTTGTCTCAATTTAAGACTAAATCTTACACAATTATCAAGGAAATCAGAGCTAAAAACACGTGAATTCTCACTCTCATCATTACACAATTATTTTTTAATGTAATTACAACCAAACAAGGCCCTTTGAAATTATTTAATTAGATTAATGAATATCCGTCTCACGAAGTAGGATCTGTGAGACGGTCTTATTCAAGTCGTCGTTTTTATTCTATTAGTACATAGTAGTGTAGTAGGAGTAGTAGTTATGTCCGAATTAAATTTAGGATATTTCCTGCGCACATGGTGTTAAAAATGTACTCATCCGTCTCTTATAAGATTGCACTCCTCCCACGATACGGATATTAAAAAAGTGATAACTTCTAAGGGTATTATGATATTTTTTTATAAAAATTTCAATTAAATAAATTCAAGAGGAGCATTTATTTTATTTTGTAAATTTCTTAGGGGTTATTCATGGAATTTCATTAGACAATTTATTTTGTTTTTTCTTAAAACTATGATGTGCTAATCTTCTTTGTGAGATTAGTTTCATTATTGATGTTGGATAATTTTGTTTTTATGCAGTTTAATTTTAGTCTTAACTAGGTATTAAGTTCTGTAAAAAAAAATAGGTATTGAGTTATTTCTATCATTAACGTTAATTGCTTGACTCATGTATGAGTGATTTATGTAATTAATTGTTTTGAGCATGTGGTTAGAATGATAATTCGATTACTCATCCATTCGTTGCACAGAAAGAGTTAGGTAGTATATTATGTACTTTTATATTTAATATATATATATATATATATGTGTGTGTGTGTGTGTATTTATTTATTTGAATTTATGTATTTTATAAAAACTACTAATTATTATTTATGTATAATATATAAATTTATATTTCCTCCGTCCCATTTCAGATGACACACTTTCTATTTTGGGTTTTTCCGCAAAAGTTTATACATTTAATAAAATAAAAAGTCAAATACAATCACCCTTTCTCATTCACTTTATTTACAAAAACCAACTTTTATCTAACACACCTAACATACTTTATCATTTATTTGTTACCAAACAATACCATAATACCCATAAAAGTTAGTATTACTTTTCTTAATCTCCGTGCCAAAAGAGACATGCAAATTTTTGTGGGACGGAGGGAGTATTTTTTAACATAATGTAATTTTATATTTATCATTTAAATCGTATTGTTTACACTTTTTTTTATAACATTAAATTTAATTCTTTATTTAAGATAAATATAGTATATATTAACTTTTATTAATTATATTAAAATTATTTTATCTTAATTGATATCTATGTATTTTTAACAAATAAATATAATTTTTCTGTAAAATTCAATTACTATTTTTTAAGAAATATATAGTGTATTTTATTTATATTTTATTTTTAATTGAATAACATATGGATAAATAAAGTATAAAATATTATTTAATATAATAAATTATAAATATTAAAATAATATTTATGGAGACGATCCTAATGAAAATAAAATTGAAAGAAAAATTAATATAAATCACAAAATTTAGAAAATATATTTCATACATTAATCTTAAAGATTGAATTAAAAGAATATTTATAGAGACGATCCTAATGGAAATATAATTGAATGAAAAATTAAAATAAAATATAAATTTTCAAAAATAAATTTCGTACATTAATCCAAAAGATTAAATAAAAAAATATATTAGAAATGTGCTTTGAATATCCAATTCTAAAATTTCTAAAATTAATTATAGATGTCCAAATTCATCACTCCAAACATTGACGATTTTTTTTTAATAATTGAAGCTAAAAATAAGAACAATAAGGTTTAAAAAATTTATAAAAATAGATCTTACAAAATATAAGAAAACAATAAAAATAAAAAAAACCATATATCATAAGATAAACGAAAAAAAAGAATGATACCTCAAAGGAGAATTATTATATATGAAAATAAGATCAACTAAAAATATAAAAGATAAAAATAAATAAAAGTATAAAAATAGAGGTTCTAAAATTATAAAGAAAATATTTTGAAATTAACTATGGATTTTGTTCAAATTCGTCACTCCAAATATTGATGATTTTTTTTAAGGATTTAAGCTGCAAATAAGATTAAATAAATATAAAATCAATAAGATTAACAAAAATATAAAAACAAATTTTATAGAATATAAAGAATAAAAAAAAAATAAAAAACATAAATTATAAAATAAACGAAAAATAAAAAAGAAGAATGATACCTCAAATGGAATGATTGAACATGAAAATAAGATCAATTAAAAGTATATAAGATAAAATAAATTTAAGTATATAAAAAAGGTTTATATAATTATAAAGAAATACAAAAATAGAAGAGAAACGAAAATAAGATTTCAAAAAATAATAATACTTCAAATGAGAATGATTGAAAATTGCACATAAAATCAAGTATGAGAATGATTGAATATAAAAATAAGATCAAATAAAAGTATAAAAGATAAAATAAATTAAAGTATAGAAATAGGGTTTAGAGAATTATAAATAAAATAAATAAATAGAAGAGAAAAAAATAATAAAAAATAAAAAAGAAGAATGATACCTGAAAGAATGAACTGCATAATGATTTGATTAGGTAATGAATATGTTTATATCGAATGATTTGAAAGAATGAATAATCGTGATTGAAAGTAATCAACGATAGGAAAAATGTAGAAAATAACCAAAGATTGTGTTGAAAGATTTGATATTATATATAAATTAAATTAAAATATATTACTTGGTATATTGATTTAAAAGTAGTTTATTGATTGACAATTGGTAGAGTAAAAGACTTGGGTAAGACCGTCTTATGGATCCTCTTATGTGAGACGGATCATCCATTAACACATTAATTATATTTTTAAGGGTCCCGTTTGGTTGGAATCAAATTAGAAAATTAAAAATTTAGTTATAAAGTAAATTAATTAGATCTTATATATATTTTTTATATATATAATGTTATTTTTAAAATTATATTTTTATTATTAAAATTTTAATTAATTTAAATTTGTTATTTCATTAATTTATTTTTTATTTAAGTATTGTAAATTTATAAAATGTGATACTTAATTAATGAAAAGTGATAACAATGTTGTGAACTATTATATGAATAATTTATAATATAAATGAAAAGTGATAATATTTTAAACGACAAGTGAATCATCTTTATTTAAAAAGTGATAACTTTGTTGTGAATTATATTTCATGAACAATTTATAGTATAAAAGAAAAGCAATACACTTTGTGATAACATCTTTTATAAAAAAAGTGATAACTAAATAAAAAGTATATTACACGAATAATTTACTGGAATAATAAAAAGTGATAAAATTTTAATAAAAATAATTTTTAATCAAAGAAAAGTGATATTCGTCTAACTAAATTATTTCACGAATAATTCATTGGAATAAAAAGTGATACACGATAATGAAAAATGATAACCAATTAATTTAATTACTTTATGAATAATTCGTAAGATGAATAAAAAGTGATAATATTTTTAGTATAAAATGATACTTAAATAAAATAAAGTGATAATAAAATGGTTGAACAATTTAATGAATAAATAATAATAATAATTAATTAATTAATAATAATATATAATTTTTTTTATAAAAAGCGAAAAAAAAATTGGTGAATTCCACACGCGAAATGCCGAATATGAATATTGAGTGGAGAGGTTATATTAATTCGCTAAACAAACAGACCCTTCTTTCTTTAATTTTTTTAATTTAATATATAATATATTTATTTTTGTTAATGGATAATCCGTCTCATGAAATAAGATCCGTGAGATGATCTTGCACAAGACCTACTCATTAATAGAAGGGTAGATCTTGGGTGAGATCGTCTTACAAATCCCCTTATATGAGACGAAATATCCAAGAATTAAAAAGGATATATTTTAAATTCAATTAAAAAATAATTAAATAAAAGCTAGAGCCTGTTTAATTGGATGAATTAATTACAATTTGGATAAATTAGTTACAATTACGCAAAATAAGCATCATGAAGGCTCGCTGTTTACGAAAACAAATTTTTTTCTTCTTATTTTGTTAAATAAATAATTTGTTAGTTATTAAAAATATTTTTTTTTATTTTAAAAAAAATTATAATTAGACATTACTTTCTATATATATATATATATATATATATATATATTATCAATTTCTATTTTTCTTAAAAAGTAATCATAAAATAATTTATTTAATTGATTATCACTTTTTATAAATCAAATATCATTTTTATTAAAATTGTTATTACCTTTTATTCATCTTACAAATGATTTATAAAATAATGCAATTAGACGGTTATCACTTTTCATTTATTAAATATCACTTTCTATTAAAAATATTATCACTTTTATCCGTCCTACTAATATTTATTCATGAAATAGTTGAATTGGGCAGTTATTACTTTTCCTTATTATCACTTTTATTAAAAATATTATCACATTTTATCAATTCTTTAGATTGTTCATGAAATTCACTTTCGTAATTATTTATCACTTTCTATAAAAGAAGTTATCATATTTTTTTAAATAAATATTATCACTTTTAATTTTAGTATAAATTAACGGTTCATGAAATAGTTTACATGACCGTTATCACTTTTTCATTAATTCGGTATCACTTTTAATCATAAAAATTATTACTGCTTATCCTTCTCACCGAAGTCATTCGTAAAATAAACTTACATGAGTCCTTGACTTTATAAATTATTTATAACATAATTTAAATGAAATATTATCACTTTTTATTATATTAGTAAAATTTTCGTGAAATAATTCAATTAGACGGATATTAATTTTCTTTGATTATGAATCATTTTTTATTAAAAATATTATTACTTTTTATTATTTTAGTGATTTGTTCGTAAAATAATTCAATTAGACGGATATTACTTTTGATTATAAATTTTTTTTATTAAGAATGTTATCACTTTTCATTATTTTAGTAAATTGTTCGTGAAATACACTTTCTTAAGGGTAGGTCTTGCGTGAGACCATCTTACGTGTGATCATTTTTCACTTTTTAAAATAGTTATCACTTTTGCTATAAATCGTTATTACTTTCGCTATAAAATATTTTCACTTTTTATTTATACCAGTGATTTCAAGAACTGATTGGATCGGCCGATTGAACAGGTTCAACCAGGAACTGGCCTCAAAACCGGTCCAAAACCCCTATAAAACTATTTTTTGAATTGAACCGGTCAGAATCGGCCAAAACGGAAAAACTGAAAAAACTAGTTGAACTGGTCCAACCGGTTTTTTATTTTTTTAATTTTTCTATTTTTCTTTTTATATTTTATATTTTTATATTATTTAACTTTTATTTTTATTTATTTTAGAATATAATATTTAAATTTTGAATTAAATTATGTAATTTTTTTGGAGTGGTGCACCAAATGTATAGTAATTTGAGTATAAATTATGCAATATCCTATTGAGAAAATATCAAAATCGGCTTCGGCCCCTCTTGCTCCTAAAAGCCCCGGATTGCCTCCTCCGTTGTTCTTAAAGACTTCACGTATGGCAAGTGTATCGGGATTCGCTGCTATGTTGATTGCTTCTGCCTCCAAGTTATATTCGGTTGCAACTTCAGTTGCTTGCAGAATTAGCTCTCCAACATCAACTACTTGATCAATAGTATCGGTTGGCTCCTTGTTCTTATTCTTGTTCTTCTTCTTCTTAGCATTACTTTTTCTTGCGGATGCCTTTGGTTCCGGATCAAAAGGTTCTAGATTAGTTCCCTTCAATCTAGTGTGCATACACCTGAGAAAAATTCAGTGTTAGAAAGAAAAGAAAACAAAAATAAAATAGTCCTAATTAAACTAGAAATAATGGATTAATAATTAAGCCGTCCCTGCAACGACGCCAAGAACTTGATGGGCGTTTTCTCAACACACAAAATAATCCCCAAGTATGAAGGATGTCAATTATAGTTTTGATAGGCGACCAACTGATTATCGAACTCGAGGGACGAATAATTATTAATTTAATTATTTTTTAATGAATTAAGACTATGCTGGTAATTTATTTAAGGAGATTAAAGAACTAATTAACAAGTAATTAAAATAACAAATAAAGTAAACAAGAAATATAGTAAATACGATTGTGACCAAGTGAGAAATTAGGTAGTTCTTCGGGTTATCCACTTTTACTTATTAATCTCTCTCCCATATGTTGATGTCCGACTCTGCCTTGTGGTCTATGGATGCATCACTAAACCATGCAAGTTCACTATATAGACACAAGTAAACATGCGTATGACACGTGTGAATATCCTCGGAGCAAGAGATATAATTCACCCTCTTTCTAGTTACTATCAGTATCAATTATTTCCCGTGCACTTAGTACTCTAACCCGATATGATCTCCCTTTATAGGTACTATGAAGTTATACTCTTTATCCTACTTATAAATCTGAATAATATTCAATCAACAAGTATTCATATAAGATAGTTCTAATAAGACTTCAGAATACCTTTACTTAGAATTATAACATGTAATCCTGCTCAGCAGTGAACGCACTCAATCAATAACTAAGATATGTATTCAGACTCTACATAACAGTTAATGATGCACAAAATGACTGTGAGTATGAATTTAAAAAGTGCAATCTTATATAAAATAACTACAAGTAGTGTTGTACGAAGTTTACACATAAACAGATTAACTCATAAAATTTTCATAACACTAGAACTACCGAAGCAGTTATAGCCAATGATTGATGGAAGAACAATCATGGTGGTTGGTAGGATCTTACCCATAGTGTTGAAAATTACAAGATAAATTAAGTAGCAAAGCAAACCCTAGATATGGGTACCGTCGCGACTCTCTCCGTCCTGAATCTTCACTTGATTCTCACTTGATTCGACAGACTAACCTCTCTCCACAGCTCCTTCGGATGGCTATAGGGTTTTGGTGGTGAATGGTTGATGAAGTGTTTTGTGTTCCTTTTCTCCTGTGAAAGCTCTTCTTTTATACTCATGGAACCTCCTTGTGGGCCTTGGATGGGCTTTTGCTTGAGGCATACGTCAACTTTGGTAAAAGAAATCTGGAATTTCCAAAAATAGAAGCAGCGAAATTCCGTTCGACCTAGCTTTAACTGGTCGAGTAAGGCCTTCTAGTCGAGCAACGGTCGAGCAAAACTTTTGTAAGTTTTTGCATATTTTGTTTGACCAAGCCTTATCTGCTTGACCAAAATGATGATGGTCGAATAACATCTCTTGGTCTAGCAAGCTCTCTGTATATGTTTCTGCATATCTTGCTTGACTTGACCACCTTGTTCGACTAAAGTGATGATGGTCGAACAAGGTCCTGAGGTCGAACAACCTTCAAAAATTACCTCAAAAATTGTATCTTCCAATTTCAAGCCCTTACGATCTGTTTTTCTGTATAAATATGCTCAAAAAGCCCAAGTATCCTCTGATTCGTGGCTTTTCCATAAAAATTTCAATTCGTCTCAATAAAAGACCCAATCGTACTCAATTTCCACATAAATTAGAGTCCAATATACGTGAATTTATACTCTCATCAAGTGACCTTCTTCTTTCCCTTATCAAGGGCTGCCTGCCTACGGGCGGAAGGAAGAGTAGCAATACTTTTGATGTCTGGCAAGAGATGTTTCTCGTCCCCTGAGAAAAATGAAGGAGAAGGGGATATAGGAGTGTGAGAAATGCCGTCACGAAAACATCAAAAGATTAGAACAAAGGGATGCAACAGCAGAAAAATTTCCTGGCATAGCTTTGGACGAAGAGGTAAAGTTGGCGGTGAAAACATTTATACAAATAAGGATGGACTGGTAGTGACGATCCTCCTTGGGAAGTTCGCGAATACGATGAAAGACGTCTTGAAACTCGGGCGACAAACTCACCAAAGTACACGATTCACTTATTGCATAAGAAAAGAAGAAAAAGTTATTAAAGGAAAATGAGTAGAAGAAGACTAAAATACATACACGCACTGAGATAGGGCCAAAAGAAAGAACTCCTAGGAAACATAGTAGCGGCTTGAGGATTCTCGGAATCAAAGAGACAAGGACCCCTCCACAGCCCACGAACCCAAATCCAATGATCTTTCCATTTTTTGATCGAGCTAGGCAAAGAGGCAACCAAGTTAATATGATGGGGCTTCAGACAGAAGTATCCCTTCATCCCAGCATTAGGAGTGAGCCGATATAGGAAATTAATTTCGGAGGTACTCAACAGTTTGTATCCCATCAAATGGAAGAGAACTAAGACCCCCATCAGAGAAACCCAACCATTAGGAGCCAGTTCAGCAGGGGTTATACCCCAAAAATTGAGAATATCGCGGATACAGGGATGTAGTGAGAAACGAATACCGAGCTTGAATTGCAACTCAAAGGCAGCACCAACATTTGACGGAGCGAAACATATCTGAGCCCCAGAAGAAGGAAGGAAGAATTCAATGTCATCTCCACACTGGTATTTACCAATAGTAATAACGGTGTTATTCTTTAACCAACGATCGTCATTAGTAGATGAAAATTTGGTAGCGGAAAAGGGAACTCCTTCTCCCACTCAAGAAGTTTCCCAAGAAAAGCCAGCAACCCAGGACCCGCATCAACCACATTGGTACCGTGTCTCAAACTAAAATTCGACATAAATGTGACAATCGCTTGGTCAAAAGCAAATTTAGAAAGAGGACGAGAACTCAAACCCTCTTCTTGGCGGGGAGAAGAAGGCCCATCACTCCCGAGCGAAGAATTAGTGGTTTGTGAAGGGGATTTTATTGGGGAGATAGAACCCTCACAACTCATAATTGCAAAAGTATAGAAGGAGAAGAAACGGAATACAGAAGAAGAGAAGAAAAGAAAACCCTAGACTGCGATGATGCAAAGAACACAAAGACACCAGAAAGAATAATTCAGGGAAAGAAGAAAGAGAAAGGGAGAAGATTGATACCTGGATAAGAAGGAGAGCTACAATGCAAAGGAAATCGCAACCATCGGAGAGGAAGATGGAAGAAGAAAGGGTGAGGAAAAAAAGGCAAGAAAAAGTAAACAAACACAAATTTCGAAATTCAAAATTTGAATGAAAAAGGTAAAATGCCAGAAATATCCCCCAATTTCCCAAAAATATTCCGGCAACCCCGGGGTTCAGGAAATAGAAACAACTTGGGATCAAAGTAAGAAGCCGAAGTGGAAGTGACACGAATCATACATATTGAAGCATGAGGGATATAACTTATGGAAAATACATGTGGACCCTAGAAAATCTTAAACCATAAGATTATCCAGGCTCAAAGGGCTAATGTTATAGGTATTATATCCCCATGTCAAATAGTCGAAAGCCCAACAAGCTAGTCCATCATGAATAAAAGGCCCAACTACGAAGAGGCCCAAGAATATGAATGAATGATTACTTGTGGGATGATGGCGGCCCAGAAGATGGCCCAGGCCCAAGAGACACAACCCAGAGAATAACCGAGAAGAAGCACAAGAGATAAGCCCATCATCAAGGGCCGAGGAACCGGGGAAGATAAGGCTAGGAGAGGGCCAAGAGGCAGGAATCCCGCTAAGAAGATAGGTGATCGAGACATCTCAGTAGGACACCTTGACTCCAAAGCCAAGGGAGATGTTCAGGGACTCAGACAAGCTGCACAGTCTCGGAAACCTACTTATCTAATGGCTGGAATGATTATTAGACCTACTGGGCAAAGTACAGACACTACTATGAGAACGGCTAGTGGCGGCAGGCTAAAGGACAAAAATAATGGTAAGAAGGGATGTATTGGGTAGCACTCCCAATTAGAAGACAACACACGATAGGTACAACTCTCTCTATCCACCAATGGGAAGCTAGCAAAGGACAAAGGGAAACTTGCAGCATTTTGCAAGACATCTTGTAGCCCCTGCGCCAGCCCCAAAGTCATCGATGTACCAGCTAGCTCAAATTATGGCAGCTTGTCTTTGTCCAGGTGGCGCCACAAGATTGGATAATTGTTAGGGTTTGTCGGTAGTATAAATAGCTTCTCTCACAAGAGAGAAGCAGGTTACTCATTCTCATACTAGGCGTTAGACTTGTAATTAGGAGGATTTTATGAGTGTTGTTCTTGAGGAGAGTAATAAAATGGGTTAAGGTCTTTGATCGGATTTCCCATCTCTCACACATTTATTGGTTTATTATGTTTGATCGTGATCATTCTTAGCTCAGTTACACAACTTTACTTTCTTCCTTAATCCTAAAATTAACTAGCTAAGAACACGCATCAACAATCGTGTATCGCTTTTTATTAGATATATTATCACTTTTTATTAATCCTATGACTGGTTGATAAGTAGTTTAATTAAATAATTATCTTTTTTCTTAGTATTGTTGTAACAACAAATTTGTATTTATTAAATAATAAACACAAAAGAAATTACAATGATAATTCGAGATGGATTGAACTTGATAATTTTAGTGAACAGCTTCTATTTATTCTCTGATTCCTCTCTTGAGTTGACTTTCTTGACTTTTACCAACTTTCTGAGTCGGATCTTCGGATGAAGCTTGTCCGATCTCGGGTTCGGGACTTGAAGCTTTTAAAACGTTTATTCGGAGGCGTCTAGCCTTTGTTCGGATCGAACGTCGACTTGAAGATTTGTTGTGAAGAACGTCGTTCAATTTGGTAGAACACCGTTGACCTCACGATTTTTACTGGATGAAGAACGCCGGATCGGAGAGGCTTAGCACCTTGATCCTTGATCGGAGGCAGTTCTTGACGTGAAGTTACTTTGAAGCTGCTTGAAGACTGGCTTGAAGCCTTCGATTTGAAGCTTTGAAGATTTGAAGATCTGGAGCTTGAAGACTCGAAGATTTGAAGATCCTCGAAGGTCTTGAGCTTGAAGATTCGAAGATTTGAAGATCCTCGAGTGTTCTTGAGCTTGAAGATTTGAAGATTTGAAGATCCTCGAGTGTTCTTGAGCTTGAAGATTCGAAGATTTGAAGATCCTCGAGTGTTCTTGAGCTTGAAGATTCGAAGGTCTTTGAGTGTTCTTGATCTCTTCAAGAGCGTCTTGTCTTCGGGTGCTTGAATGTGTCTGGAATGAGGACTGAAGGCCTTTATTTATAGGTGGAGAAAATAACCACCTGAGAGATATTTTCTCCTTCAAAAAATATGTTGGGCTTTTTCCATTCTTTTAAGCCTGCTGGACTGGATACGGGCCTATTTAATTTAAATAAGCCTGCTGGATTTGACTTGGGCCTATTTAATAAGCCTGCTGGATTTGACTTGGGCCTATTTAATTTAATTAGGCATTCTTGGTTTGATTTGGACCTATTTAATTTAATTAGGCCTGCTGGATTTAACTTACTGGACTTGTTGACTTAAATCAGGCCCACTTGCCTTGGATTAAACCCAATTAATTTAAATTGAGCTCATCTGGCTTGGATTTGACCCATTTAATTTAAATTGAGCCCATTTGGCTTGGATTTGACCAATTTAATTTAAATTGAGCCCATTTGGCTTGGATTTGGGCTCAAATAATTATATTAATTATTAATTATTTATTTACTTATTTTAGGAATTAATTTATTTAAATTCCTTAATAAATAAATATTTAATATATATTTTCTTTGCATTTATATTTATTAGGCAATAAATTTTAATTGCCTACAAATGCCCCCTTGCATTTTGTTCACTGAAATATTTCTTTGAAGAGAATAAATTGCAATTTTTAATTTCTTTCTTCTTGTATCCTTCTTCTTTTTACCCATTAATTCATTTTATTTGGCCTATTTATTCTTAATATTAAGAACAACAGGATGGGCTAAAAAAAGAATGTTATGGCCCATACTATTCCATCTCCACAAATGGTTTATTATTTTCCAAAGTTTATTCATTTTTTTTTATTTGGGCTCTCACTTCCTTTTCTTACTCCCTCTTTTGGCCCAATAGATGATAAGCATGTACGTTCTTCCTCATACTTGGAGAACAAGAAATATACTGGATCCTCAACAAAGATAACATGATAATCTCAGATTACACCAAAACGAATCCAAAGAAATATTTGGGTAATCTTCACGTACTTATCCCCAATTTTCCAACCCCTATATAAGAAGAGGTCCTGCCCTTCAATTCTCACATCTCACCTGATTTGCTTCTCTCTTTTTTTTACAGATTCTCTTCTCCGTTGGAAGCTGCTGACTTGGCAAGAGGTTGTGGTATTGTATCTTCTTTCTTCTTTATTTTCTTCTTGAACTATTGCTTCTTATTGCTTCTATATTGATTTCTGCATGTATTTTCTTTCTTGGTTCTCTTTATTTCTGCATATGCTATCTCTCTTATTTTTTTTGAAACCAAGAAGCCAAGCAACATCCTTCCCTTCTCGGAATTATCCAAATTGGTGTTTACGATCACTCATGAATCCTCAGACTGATCGAACGAGTGCCAATTTCCGTCAACAAGCAACTATCCACGTACTCCACCGATCAGCCTCCGTTTACGATTAACAATCAACAGCCATGTCTCCCATCAACTGCCTCTGCCAACAGAACATCTCAACCTCCTTCAACAATCTATCTACAGCCTCCATCGATAGCCGTCAACAATCTGCCGTCAATAAGCAACAATCAACAGCCCTTTCCTATTTCTCATCAACTGCAGGGTCCACATTTCCCACAAGAGAAGGCGTTCCCGAATTATCAACTCACAAGGAAGTGATTAACTCTCTCCGGTGATCCTCCGAGTCCTCTACTCTCTTCTGTTCCTCGTGGACCTCGAGGACATGTTTCTTCTGATCATGTTGTTCATCCGACATTTACGGATCCTATCCTCCGCCAACATACCAACATCCTTCAACAAAAATCCATCAAGTCTCTGTCGATAGCCATCAACAATCTGCCGACTACCTCCATCACCCTTGGCTCGATCTTACGCTATCCACACCGGTTCGATCATCTTGGATTTCAGGCTGGAAGCGCTGGGGATATCAATATTTTCAGCAGCAGCAGGCAGAGCGCGTGGCTGCGACAATTAAAATATGGCAGGAGCTTGGCGTGGATTGTGCTTCTGGCGCGGGGCACCGTGACAGATCCGGCGACAGCGTGATTTCGGCTGTGGACGACGAGCGGCGGGCGGCTCTCGTTTTTGGCTGGGTGAGCAGCAAGTTTGACGAGGCAGTGATGCGGCTGGATTTTGACTATGGTTTCAGAGGCGGGTGGCAGATCCAGCGTCGAAAGATTGGAGCAGCAGTTGGTGGCGTGACGGCCGTGTCGTGGTGGATCCGGTGGTTGAGATTCGGCAAGGGAAAACGATCTTTGGCAGCATCGTGGTGGATTAGAACCCCAGCGGCGCAAACTCGATCTGCATCGGCGAACAGTGGCTTGAAGAGTGAGCATGATCAGCGCGGAAGATGGACCTCGGCGGTGCGTGTGGCTCGATTTCAGCGGTGGATCTCGGTGATTGCAGCTGAACTGCAGCGCGATTTTCGGTGAAGGGCTGCTATTTTTGGCGGCAGCAGTGACAGATCCGGTGGTGGCGACAGGCTCCAGTTCGCGTGGTGTGGAGATCGGAATGACGAGAGATGATGGTCATGAAGGGGCAGCGTTCCCGGTGATGGCGGCAGCCGGTGGTGCTTGCGATTTCAGCAGCGGCGAGATCTTGATGGGATCAATGGAGGCGGCCGGCTGAGGAGGCGTAGCGATGTCCAACAATCCGCAGCGGCGGTGATGGCGAAGACTCTGGAGGATAATAGACACCCCCCTTTCGGTTTCAAGGGGAGCAGCGGCTGATGGTCGCGATCGCGCTTGACGGCGTGACTGGCAAGGCAGATCTGGCGACGAATGGTTTGCATATGGTGAAGAAGCACGGCGTCGCAATCGGCGCTGAGATTTAACCGGTGGCAGGGATCGCGGCGGCCTTGGCTTCTTGGATCTGCAGCAGAGATGGACGATGGGGCTTCGGCGAAAATCAGCGTGACTGGGCTCGCATCCGAACAAAGCCGACTGCGGAAAATGGGGACCGATCCTATAGCGGACTATGGTGGTACAATTTCTTCCAAGGAAACTGGTGGCTGGCGGCATGGCTGGATCCGTTGCGGCGTTCTTTTCCGGCGGTGGCGGTGCGAAGTCGACGACTCTGCAGCAAATGGATGACGACTCGTGCGACCAGTTTCAAATTTGGAAGAAGAAACTCTGCGCAATTTATTTTGGAAAGAAATAAATCTTCTTCTCAATCCCACGATTTCTCTTTTTTTTTGTTTTTTTTTCTTTTGCGCAGTGAGAGAAAATTTCAATTATCTAAAATTTGGAAGACATCACGTTTCCATTTTGGAGAGATACATCCACATGCAATTTTGACTTGTCCCTTTTTATTTTGACCTTTAAGTGAGCTCGAGTAATTTCTTCAAGTGGGCTAAAGAACCTCATCTTTAATCAATTTGGGCCTTTAAAATAACTGAAATTGTTAAGCTTAGGTCAAGTTGGGCTTGATTATTAACTCATTGACTATTCGAGTTAACAGCCCGCCATATCAACATCCCTTGCATACAATCTGAGCCCATTTTTAAGATAAAGAATTTGGGCTTAACTTTGAAGGATTTATCCAACTTTAACTCGTTGAATTAACTTGCTTACTCCCATTAGCATTTTTATTTCAGTCATTGATTTAATTTATAACTTTGAACTTAATAATTAATCGATCCCATAAATTAGTTTTGGGCTCTTTTAATTAATTAAATTCATAAGTTTAAATTAACTTGAATTCATCCCTTGCTTGCAAATCCTTTTTCATCATTTCACCGCTACAAGAATTTGATATTATTGTAATGCTCCAAGAATTCAAACTTTATCTACCACTTCAATAATTTGAACTTCTTCATTAAAATTTGCATTCAATTATTGTTTTCTCATTGTCAACTTTTTTTTGCTTCTCAACTGGGTCATACTTCTTGCCTCACAAACTTGATGCAAATAGCCTGAATTATGACTGAACTTAGCATAGTGCTAAGCTGCCTACGTACCTCTTTAAAGAGGATCAAGTCATTACGTAGTTCAAAGGGACATGGTTTTGATTGGAGGGGTGCCGTGCACAGTTTATACTCATGCGGGCCAGGAGTGACTATTCTTTAACCACTTTAGACAAAGTAGGGTATTTAATGCTTTAACCACTTAAAATACCTGAGTGGGGTGAATTAATAGTTTAGCCACGTATAATTACCTTTGGTGGGTGTCGTACACAGTTTATACTCGTGCGGACCAGGAGTTCGTCGTACGCAGTTTATACTCGTACGGACCAGGAGTAACATGCAGTTTAGGCTCGTGCGTCATGGAGCGTTCCTTAGGTTTGACTGGATTACGCGTAGTAGCATTTCAGGAATTTGCCATTTATGGGGCCAATTCCCACTCCATCTTCAGATATCAACTTGTATGCACCATTTGTATATACTTCTTTCACAACATGTGGGCCATCCCACTTGGGCAAGAATTTATTTCCCACTCGGTGAGTGATGACAATAGGCCTTCTCACAGCAAGGACTAAGTCTCCGACTTGAAAGGAACGTATCTTCACTTTCTTGTTAAACGTTCTGGAGAGGCGAGCTTGATAGCACTCAAGTCTCTGCTGTGCTTCTAACCTCTTTTCATCAAGTGCCTCTAATTCTTCGAGACGCAGTCGTGCGTTCTCTTCTTCAGTCAAACCTTCTTGTATGGCTATTCTCAAAGATGGTATTTGCTTTTCAAGGGGCACAACAGCTTCAACCCCATATACTAGAGAATACGGAGTAGCTTGAGTAGGCGTTCTATAAGTAGTTCGATATGCCCATAAAGCTTCATGAATCCTTTCATGCCAGTCTCGTTTTGACTTGGAGACCACCTTCTTTAATAGGTTACATAGTGTTTTGTTGAAGGCTTCAGCGAGCCCGTTAGCTGCTGCATTGTACATAGAAGATTTCCTTTGCTTGAAGTCAAATTTCTCACAAAGCCTATCAATCAAAGAGTTACTGAACGGCCTCCCATTATCCGTGATGATGTATCGAGGCACTCCATATCTATATATAATGTTGATGTGGATGAAATCAGCAATATTTTCCTTCTTCACTTCTCTCAAGGGTACAACTTCCGCCCACTTGGAAAAGTAATCAGTGGCAGCCAGAATATAAAGATGGCCTCCAGAAGACTTTGTTAATGGGCCCACCACATCTAAGCCCCATGCATCAAATGGCCACGAAGAAACTGTTGGATGTAATGGCTCCGGAGGCTGATGAATGAGATTTGCATGAAACTGACATGGCTGACACTTTTGTGCATAGTCTATGCAATCCTTTACCATAGAAGGCCAGTAATATCCCATCCTCTTGATTCTGAAATGTAACTTGGGTCCAGACTGGTGGGCGCCACATATTCCAGAATGAGCTTCCTCCATAGCTTGAAGAGCTTCTTCATCACTTAAGCATCTTAAGAGAATACCATCAAATGATCTTCTATAAAGTATATCTTTGTAATAGAAGAATCGCGGTGCTCTACGCCGAACATCAATCCTTAGGTGTGGATCATTGGGGAGCTTATCATACTTCAAGTAATCCACGAACGGTTGTCGCCAATCTTCCTTCCCAATATCGAACACTTCTATGGCACAATACCCAACTTCTTCATCATCTTCCTTTTCGAAGAGGGGAGGTACCACCCAACTTTTGCAGATCGGAACTTGGAAATGTGCTTCAGGCATTGCTATGGTTGATGCTAGCTTTGCAAAGCATCGGCTTGTTTGTTCTTGTTCCTTGGAAGATGTTCAATCTCTACATCTCCAAGCCAATTCATAAGCCTTTGAGCATAGTCATAATACGGACGTAGCTCGGGTTTCTTAACCTCATATAAACCAAGCAGTTGGTTGATTATTAATAACGAATCTCCATATACCTTAAGGTGTCGCTGTTTTACATCCACTGCCATCTCCAGACCAAGTATAAGAGCTTGATACTCAGCTACATTGTTAGAGCAATTTTCAGTTAGACTGAATGAGTATGGCATGACTTCTCCATCTGAGGTCACAAATACTACTCCGGCGCCAGCACCTTCTCTGTGAGCAGCTCCATCGAAATACATCTTCCAGGGAGGACTGATTTCAATAGTCAATATATCTTCATCAGGGAGATCATTAGACAACTCCCATTCAGCAGGCACGGGATGATCAGCCAAGAAATCTGCCAGTACTTGCCCTTTCACCGCTTTTTGAGGGACATAGACAATTTCAAATTACTGCAATTGAAGATACCACCTTGCAAGCCTATCAGAGAGCACCGGCTTTGACATAACGAACTTTAATGGGTTAGCCCTTGAGACCAAGTAAACAGTATGAGCTTGAAAGTAGTGTCTTAATTTCTGAATTGCAAAGATGAGAGAAAGACATATCTTTTCAATTGGTGAGTATTTTAACTCATTTGGGGTCATCGTCCTACTCAAATAGTACAAGGCACACTCCTTTCCCTCATCATTATTTTGTACAAGCAGGGCTCCAACTGATCTTTCTTGTGCAGATATGTAGAGAATCAATGGACGTCCGGCTATTGGAGCAACCAATACTGGCGGCTTCATCAAATATGATTTAATACTGTTAAAGGCATTAGTGCAAGATTCATCCCATTCAAATGGGCTGCCCTTTTTCATAAGATGGCTGAATGGTTGGCATCGGCCGGCCAAATTTGATATGAATCTTCTTAAGTATGCCAGCTTACCTTGCAAACTCTTGAGCTCATGTATGTTTCGGGGTACCTGCATCTTCATAATTGCATCAATCTTTGCTCTGTCAATTTCAATGCCACGATGTCGGACAATGACTCCAAGGAACTTTCCAGAAGAAACTCCAAATGCGCATTTAAGTGGATTCATCTTGAGTTGGAATTTTCTAAGACGCTCAAATATTTGTCTTAAATCTTGGAGATGATCCTTTTTCTTCTTTGATTTCACCACGATGTCATCAACATAGCATTCGACATTCTTATGGAGCATGTCATCAAATATCTTTTGCATGGCTCGTTGATAAGTGGCACCGGCATTCTTCAAGCCAAATGGCATAACATTGTAGCAATATATTCCTTTAGGAGTGCGGAAGGCTGTTTTCTCTTGGTCTTCTGGGGCCAGGCTAATTTGATTATAACCAGACGATCCGTCCATAAATGAAAGGACTTCATGGCCAGTTGTTGCATCAATCATGAGCTCAGTAATTGGCAATGGAAAGTCATCTTTTGGGCATGCCAAGTTCAAATCCCGGAAGTCAACACACACTCTAAGCTGTCCGTTTGCCTTCCTTACTGGCACAATGTTAGAGAGCCAAGTGGGATACTTCACTTCTCTTATTTTTTTCGTCTCAAGGAGCTTATTAACTTCAGCCTCAATCAAGGGAACCAGCTCTGGTCGAAATCGACGCTGCATCTGCTTAACTGGCTTGGCTCCTTCCTTTATTGCTAAATGATGAACTGCCACCTTTGGATCTAATCCGGGCATTTCTTTGAATGACCATGAAAACACGTCTCTAAACTCTTGAAGAAGCTCAATGTAAACTTTTTCTTCATCGGCTGTCAACAAAGCACTTATATAGGTTGGCCGTGGATCGTTATCAACACCCAAATTAATCTCCTTCAATTGATCAACAGTAGATTTGACACCCTCTTCAAATTCTGGAGGAGCATCATCAGCATCTTCCTCTTCGGTTGAGGTCTCCTCTCGTATAGTGACATGATTCACCGTGGCAACTTGTTCCAAGAATTCTTGCCTTTGAAAACACGGGTTGGACCTAACTTGTTCATTCTCTCCCACTTTAACAATGCTCCCCACTACATAGCCATCTCTCCTCATCTCGACGATCTTGCTTTGTAGATCTCTTTCTGCACTTTGTAGATCTGTTTCCATGATGATGGAATGAACAACCTCTGATGAGCCTATACTTTCACGATCATCTTCTTCACTTCGAGTGAAGATTATTGTTCGTTTCTTAGCTTTCAACATTGTGCCACATGATATAGTCAGGAAATGTCGTCTTTTCATGCGAGATGGGATCCGACTATATATCTTTGGGAAACCTGGGAACTTGGTAGTCCTTTTAGCTCCAGCTGGTTTGAGTCTTTCGAATACTGAGATTCTTTCTGTCTTTCTATCTTTCTTATGAGACTCCTCTTCTTCAGAGAGAATTTCATCTTCAGTGATGTAGTTCGTGTTTGCCCTCTTTATCGCAATGCGAACAGGTTTTTGCGGAACATATCCTATGCCTGTTCTAATACACTTGGAAGTACGGCCATTACTCTTCAATTTCTCTTGGGTGGTTCCACTAGGAATCTTATGAGACAGTTCATTTGCCGCACCTTTTTCTTGAGGGTCATAACCAGCTTTCACAAGAAGTTTGTAAGCTTGTGGGCTATACGATTTGGAAACTGCCGCCTCAAATACATCTCCGTGCTCAGTTTTAGCCGCTTGTGTTGGGCGAGTGAATCCTTTGAGTGGAGGGGGAGAGGGCCTCTCAGCGTCAACCTTAGTCAGGGGTAGTGTCAACCCTTCTACAGTTTTGATCAACTGTTTACTTTTATTAGAATGTGTGGATGAAACATCATCTGCATTCTCTTTTTCTTGTTTATCATCACCTTTATCTTATGATGAAGTTCCTTCTTGCTTATCGGCCTTGATACTTTTCAGAAAATATCTAGCGTCTGCGAAGTATGACTCTGCTTCTGTAAATGGCTTTTCATCACCGAGTACCTTTTTTATGTTACCTCCATCGCAGTATTTGAAGCACTGATGCAGCGTAGAAGGAATCACTCCATTTTTATGCAACCATGGGCGCCCCAAGAGCATGTTGTATGATGTTTTAGTATCAATGACATGAAACAGAACTATTGAGGCCATCTCATCTATTATCAAGTTCATGACTATCGTACCAAGTGTTCTCTGGCCCTCTTGATTGAACCCATGAATCGTTAATCGGCTACTGCCAAGTTCATCTGTTGAAATCCCTAACTTTTTCAACGTTATTAGAGGTAGGATATTGACCGCTGAACCTCCATCAATCAGTATTCGATTCACCCTTTGCTCTTGAGTCCAACCAGCTACGAACAAGGGTCGGTTGTGAGATTGTGAACCGAGCAGTAAGTCTTCCTCAGTGAAGGTAATCTTCATAGCATGGGCCTTGCTTTCAACTTTAGGCACAACAGCTTCGCCTGCCATATGGCATGAATAATTATTTCCACCGTCTGCAGAAGTAGAGTTTGCAGTTGCATCTTCATCTAGAAAGATCTTCCCCTGCTCAACCAATCGCATAACTTTATCTTTAAAGACAAAGCAATCTTTGATAGAATGTCCCACCAGTCTATGATACTTGCAGTATTTCAGATTGTCCGTTTGTCCCGCTTCTTCTGGTCGCTTCATTTCAGGAAGCTCGATAAGTTTATCTTTGAGCAGATCATCGAGTATGCCTGGGACATCCGAATCAAGGAATGGGTACTTCCTTTCTTGCATTTCTTTCAAGGTCAATCTTCTTTGCCCCCTTTCTTGGGACTCATTCTTCACTTTATCATCTTTTTCATTCTCATTCCTTCGGAACTTGACAGTTGATGCATTGGTTGCCATAGACCCTTTTTCGGAAGATTTGTTGTAGGGTTTGCCCCCCTTTCCTTGCCTCTTGCTTTTCTTTATACTTGTAGGATCCAGGAATCGGTGGTTCTACAACTCCACTTATCCCCATACTTAGCTCCATGTCGTGAGCTCTTGTGGCCAAGTCTTCAAAGGTTTTAGGCTTAATCCCTTGAAGTATGTAACGAAGGTTCCATTGTATTCCTGCTGTGCACATCTCAATGCCAGAAACTTCAGACAATCGATCTTTACAGTTTAGGCTCAAATTTCTCCATCGATTAATGTACTCAATTACTGGCTCTTCTTTTAACTGACGGGTGTTCGTCAACTCTATCATGCTAACCGTCCTCCTAGTACTATAGAAACGGTTAAGGAATTGATATTCCATCTGATCCCAACTGTCTATAGAATCAGCCTCCAAGTCGGTGTACCATTCAAAAGCATTTCCCTTCAGAGAGCGAACGAATTGTCTCACCATATGATCTCCGTGAGTGCCAGCATCATTGCACGTTTCTATGAAATGTGCTATATGTTGCCTTGGATTACCTTTGCCATCAAACTGTTGGAACTTGGGGGGTTGATAGTTAGGTGGCATCCTCAAGTTGCCAACCCTCCTAGTATAAGGCTTAGCATAAGCGAATGAAGGTTTAGAGCTCTCTTCGAATTGGTCCTTCATTGTGCCAAGTATAATGCTTTTTAACTGGCTGATATGAACCATTCCATCATGGGAGATGTTCAATTCTTCTTCAATCACCCTTTTCCCCATCGTCTGACGCTTCGCAGACTCATCTACTTCATTTTCAACATCTTCTTCTTGCTTTTCGTTCGCATGGCTAGTTTCAGCACCAGCCATTTTCTCTATCAGTTTGAAAATCAAAGTACTTTGTTCTTGGTTCTGTTTGGCAAGTGCAGCAACGGATTCAGTTAAGCTTGCCAACTGTTCTTCGACAGACGAAGTGTTTATTGCCATCGTTGAGGCTATGGATGAATCAGACGATGAGCTTTCTTCAAGTATAGGGGTTGAGCTAGCTGAGTCGTTTTTCTTATCTTTATCATCATATGGTATCACTCCAGAGGTAACTCCAACTGAAGAATTTATCTCTGAAGAGGCTTCAGATCGTGCCATCTTTGACATGCTTCTAGTTGTCACATTAACGTCTTCCACTTGTAATTCTGAAGACTTGAAGACAGAAGCTGATCTGTTGACTTTGACTCTTAGCGGAAGCATCTTACTTTGCTCGAAGAGGAGATGAGAGGTAGAAACGATCCCACTGGGCGTGCCAAAATTTGTAACAACAAATTTGTATTTATTAAATAATAAACATAAAAGAAATTACAATGATAATCCGAGATGGATTAAACTTGATAATTTTAGTGAACAGCTTCTATTTATCCTCTGATTCCTCTCTTGAGTTGACTTTCTTAACTTTTACCAACTTTCTGAGTCGGATCTTCGGATGAAGCTTGTCCGATCTCGGGTTCGGGACTTGAAGCTTTAAAACGTTTATCCGGAGGCGTCTAGCCTTTGTTCGGATCAAACGTTGACTTGAAAATTTGTTGTGAAGAACGTCGTTCAATTTGGTAGAACACCGTTGACCTCACGATTTTTACTGGATGAAGAACGCCGGATCGGAGAGGCTTAGCACCTTGATCCTTGATCGGAGGCAGTTCTTGACTTGAAGTTACTTTGAAGCTGCTTGAAGACTGGCTTGAAGCCTTCGATTTGAAGCTTTGAAGATTTGAAGATCTGGAGCTTGAAGATTCGAAGATTTGAAGATCCTCGAAGGTCTTGAGCTTGAAGATTCGAAGATTTGAAGATCCTCGAGTGTTCTTGAGCTTGAAGATTTGAAGATTTGAAGATTCTCGAGTGTTCTTGAGCTTGAAGATTCGAAGATTTGAAGATCCTCGAGTGTTCTTGAGCTTGAAGATTCGAAGGTCTTTGAGTGTTCTTGATCTCTTCAAGAGCGTCTTGTCTTCGGGTGCTTGAATGTGTCTGGAATGAGGACTGAAGGCCTTTATTTATAGGTGGAGAAAATAACCACCTGAGAGATATTTTCTCCTTCAAAAGATATGTTGGGCTTTTTCCTTTCTTTTAAGCCTGCTGGACTGGATACGGGCCTATTTAATTTAAATAAGCCTGCTGGATTTGACTTGGGCCTATTTAATAAGCCTGCTAGATTTGACTTGGGCCTATTTAATTTAATTAGGCATTCTTGGTTTGATTTGGACCTATTTAATTTAATTAGGCCTGCTGGATTTAACTTGCTGGACTTGTTAACTTAAATCAGGCCCACTTGCCTTGGATTAAACCCAATTAATTTAAATTGAGCCCATCTGGCTTGGATTTGACCCATTTAATTTAAATTGAGCCCATTTGGCTTGGATTTGACCAATTTAATTTAAATTGAGCCCATTTGGCTTGGATTTGGGCTCAAATAATTATATTAATTATTAATTATTTATTTACTTATTTTAGGAATTAATTTATTTAAATTCCTTAATAAATAAATATTTAATCAATATTTTCTTTGCATTTATATTTATTAGGCAATAAATTTTAATTGCCTACAATTGTAACAACAAAATTTTATATTTATTAAAATAATAAACACAAAAGAAATTACAAAGATAATCCTAGATGGATTGAACTTGAGAATTTGAGTAAACGACTTCTATTTATCCTCTGATTCCTCTCTTGAGTTGACTTCTTAACTTTTTCAACTTTTGGAGTTGGATCTTCGGATGAAGCTTATCTGAGCTCTGATTTGGGGTTTTATGACGTTTATCCAGAGGTGTCGAGCCTTTGTTCGAATCGAACATTTATTTGAAGATTTATTGTGAAGTACAAAGCTCAATTTGGTAGAACGTTGACTTCACGGAGACTGCTGGATAAATTTGATATGAAGAACGCTGGATTGGAGAGGCTTAGCACCTTGGTCTTTGATGTTGACTTGAAGATGACTTGAAGATCTTGAGTGTTCTTCGACTTGGTCTTGATCTTGAACTTGAACTTGGTCTTGATCTTGATCTTGACTTGAACTTCACTTGACTTAGATCTTGATCGAACTTGATTTTCACTTGAATCTTCAGAGTTCTTCAGGTCTTCAGGATTTTCAGAGTTTTAAGAGTGAATGGAATGAGGACTGAATGTCCTTATTTATATGCGAAGAAAATAACCACTTGTGAGATATTTTCTCCTTGAAAAGATATGTTGGACTTTTCTCTTTTAATTAGGCCTGCGAGACTGGATACGGGCTTATTTAATTTAATTAAGTTTGTAGGATTTGACTTGTTGGGCTTGTTGACTTAAATCAGGCCCACTTGACTTGAATTGAGCCCATTTGACTCGAATTGAGCCCATTTGACGTGAATTTTGGCTCAAATAATTATATCAACTATTATTTATTTATTTATTTATTTTAAGAATTAATTTATTTAAATTCCTTAATAAATAAATATTTAATCAATATTTAATATATTTTCCTTTGCATTTTATTTATTAGGCAATAAAATTTAATTGCCTACGGTTATCACATTTTTATTCGTCACATGAATTATTTATAAAATAATTTATTAGGTGAACGTCACTTTCTTTTTTATTAAGTTTTTTATTATAACTTTTTATTAAAAATATTTTTTTATTAATCTATAAATTAATATATTGGAAACAATCTTTAATGGGTATTATAGAATCCAGTTTGACCAATGGTCCTGTTTATTTTAATGTTTATCCAAATTTACAATTATCATTGTCTGATGTTAATATACTCGATGCTTTAACATTAAATGTTAAAACAAATGGTTATAATTATATTCAAGGAACAGAAGTAATATGTATCTGTTATAGAATATATTATAAACCATTAATTACATTGAATCCTCAATGTAAAATTATGGACAAATCGTTAAATGAAACGATTATTATTGAAACAAATTTCAATAAATCTAATATTATGACTCATAGACCAATTAAATGGGAAGAAATAAAATTTTCAGATAATTGGACTATTGAGAATGCTGTACCTGTTCATACACAAGTACAAGATCAGTCTAATGAGATTGATATTATTCAAGATACAAAAGGAACTGTTAATATACAGTTTGACAACACCTTTAATAAAAGCCAATCAATGAGAAGTTATATTTCTCCAATTGATTACATAGTCGAATCGGCTAGAGCTTCAACTTCTCAAATAAGAGAAAATACTCCATCAGTATTTACTCCTATGAATGAGAAGTTATTCATTAATAAGAATAATATTGTAAAAACTCACAATAGTGATGAAGGACCGACTATGTCGGATATGAATTTTACATTTTAATGGATTGGACAGATCTATTTAAAAAAATTGATTTTTCAAAAGGTTCTCAAGCCAGAAAAATTATTTCTGATGAATTTTTTAATGAAGTTTATATTCCTTTTAGAAAATGGTTTTTTGAAAATTTTACACAAGAAGAAACCATGATTTTTCAAAATTAGTTTTATAAAACTTGTGAAGAGAAAAATGTTTTAATTCCATTTGTTGCATGGTTTATGAACACATATGTGAAAGATTATATCTATATTGTTGAAAGAAACTATAATTTTTAAAATGGAATGAGTATTAAAGGATTATATCCTCCCCAATGTCAATAATTTCATATTGAAAAAGAAGGAAAAGTTCAAAACTTCCTTGCTTTTGCGAAATTATTAGAAGATGATACAGTTAGAATTACATGTGATCATATCAACACCATGTTTAAATGTCAGAATTATACTAATCTGTTCCTTAATATTATTGGTGAACAGATTCAATCAATTCATGAAAAATTGGATTTGATTATTGCTTTTAATAAAAAAGAGGAAAAGAAACCTATAATTATTACAGATCAGAATAAGGCTTCTACAAGTCTTAATATTCAATCTGAAGTAATTATAGATAATAAAAAGGAAGCTATACCAAGCTTTCAGCCTCCTCCAATTATTTCGAATTTCAAAATGCAACCTCTTTTTGAATTAGAAAAATTGTTGCAAGAAAAGTTTGATAAACTTAGTATAAAAACTCTTGATAAAGAGTTATTTTCTGATTTAATAAATAATAATGATTTTAAAAAGGTTTTCAAAAATCAGATTAATAAAATTAACACAAAATGGGCTGATAAGCCTATCCAAAATAAATTTTATTATTCTAGACCTACTCCTATGTATGTTCTACATGAGGAGTATGCTGATACTATTGATATCAGTTATTCTGGTAATAAAATTTATGAATGGAATATTGATGGATTTTCTAATAAACAGATTTATAATACTGTACATCGTATGTTGATGTATTCCACTATATGTAAAAACAGCAATAATACAGATAAAACTATTGCTTCAATGATTGTTGCTGGTTTTACAGGACAGCTTAAAGGCTGGTGGGATAATTATTTATCTCTTAATGATCGTAATAGCATCATTAATACTGTTAAACAAGAGGGTGATAATATAATGGTTGAAAATGCAGTTTATACACTTGCAATCAACATTATTGAACATTTTACTGGTCGTTTCAGTGACAATAGTGATACTATTCGTACACTGTTACAAACTATGAGATGTAGAACTCTGTCTGATTTCAGATGGTATAAAGATACTTTCTTAAGCAGAGTTATGGAACTTCCAGAATGTAATAACATTCATTGGAAATCAAAATTTATTGATGGTCTTCCCAGCTTATTTGCTGAAAGAGTACGTAAAACGTTAAAGAAAGATAATATCTCTATTGATTATAATCAGTATACATATGGATCCCTTATAGATACTTGTATACAAGAAGGATTAGCTTTATGCAATGAAATAAAGCTAAATCAGCAAATTAAAAGACAAAGCCTAAATGAGAGAAAGCAATTAGGTGAATTTTGTCAACAATTTGGTATTGATAATCCTTCAACTAGTAAAACTAGTAAAAAAGATAAGGTTTATATACCTAAGAAAAGAAGAAAATATTCTTCTAAACAAAGAGAAAAGAAAGATAAGAGAAAGGAGGAAAGAGATAAGAAAAAACCTCCTAGATTTTTTAAAAGAAAAATGAATAGATATTGCAAATTATGCGGTAAACCTGGTCATACTAAGGAATTCTGTTGGACTAAAAAGAGAATAAATTCTCTTGAAATTCCTGATGATATTAAAGCAATAATATTGCAATCTCTTGAAGAAAAAACTGAAGCTGAAAAATCATCTTCAGATTCTTCAAAAACTTCTGAATCAGAAGAAGAGATTAATAATCTCAATGACACAGATATTTCTGAATCTGAATCAGAATCAGAAGTATGCAAACCATGTCAAGAAGGATTTATATGTCCCAAAGAGATAAACCAGTCAGAATTTTATAAAATAATGTCACAATTTTCAGACATTTCTATAAATGTTTTAAATAATAAAAATCTTTTTGATTTATTAAAAATGATCAAAGACCCATTATTGAAAGCACAAATTATTGATGAAATTTCTTTTAATGATGAGGCTTCATCCTCTAATAAGGGAGAAAATGAATTTTCAAATAAAAAAACTTATAGTATGGCTGAAGTTATGAGTCAATTAAAAGATAAATATCAGAATAAAGGAGAAATATCTCTTCAAGATCTTCAAAAAGAGATTAATAATCTCAAAGAAGAAATTAAAACATTGAAGAATAAGAATATTATTCAAGAATCTAGAATTACTAGGTTAGAAAATTCTAGAATGAATAATATTGCTATTCCTCAAGATAATAATAAGGATGATATAATGATTGATAATAAATTTTTATCTACCATTGAAATGGTAATATCACAAAAATCGTATATAAAAATATCCTTATTAATTGATAATCATTATACAAAGACATTTACTGCGCTTGTTGATAGTGGTGCAGATTTAAATGTTATTAAAGAAGGGTTAATACCCACAAGATACTTTGAAAAAACAAGTCATAACTTGTATCGTGCAGGAGGAGATAAACTCCAAATTAATTATAAGCTTCCTAAAGCTTATGTTTGTGTTAATAACACATGTATATCACAAAGCTTTATACTTGTGAAAAATATAAATAACCAAGTTATACTTGGTACTCCATTTCTTAATATGATATACCCTATAAAAAATATTGATAAAAAGGGTATAATGGGAACTTATAAAGGAAATGATATTTTCTTAGAATTTATTACTGAACCTTTTATAAAGGAATTACATAATTTATATGATAATATCAAGGCTAAACAGAATCAAATTAATTTCTTAAAACAAGAAATTAGTATGATTACTATTGAAGAAAAATTAAATAATCCTAAATTACAGGATAAAATTAGCATTTTAAAGAATGAATTTGCATTAGATATTTGCAATGATCATCCTAATGCTTTTTGGGATAGGAAGAAACATATTGTTTCACTTCCTTATGAGGAAACATTTAAAGAGGATAATATTCCTACAAAAGCTAGACCATGTCAAATGAACTCAGAATATCTAGAGTTATGTAAAAAGGAAATTGACTCCTTATTACAAAAGGGTTTAATAAGCCCTTCTCAGTCGCCTTGGTCATGTACTGCTTTTTATGTTAATAAACACTCTGAGATAGAAAGAGGAGTTCCTAGACTCGTTATTAATTATAAACCCCTTAATAAGGTGTTAAAATGGATTAGACATCCCATTCCTAATAAAAAGGATTTGCTTGATAGATTATATGATAGTCTCATATTCTCTAAATTTGATTTAAAATCTGGTTATTGGCAAATTCAGATTAATAAATCTGACAGATACAAAACTGCTTTTAATGTACCAATAGGTCATTATGAATGGAATGTTATGCCATTTGGTTTGAAGAATGCTCCTTCTGAATTTCAGAAGATTATGAATGATATTTTTACTCCTTATAGTGAGTTTATTATTGTTTATATTGATGATATTCTTGTATTTTCTAAATCAATAGAAATGCATTTTAAACATTTGCGTATATTTAAGCAAATTGTTGTTCAAAATGGTTTAGTGATATCAAAACCAAAAATGGAAATATTCCAGACCAAGATTAGATTTTTAGGCCATAATATAGAAAAAGGAAATATAATTCCTATTAATAGAAGCATAGATTTTGCTGACAAATTTCCAGATATTATAACAGATAAAACCCAATTACAAAGGTTTTTAGGAAGCCTTAATTATATTGCTCCCTATTATAAAAATTTGGCTAAAGATGCAGCTATTTTATATGATAGGTTAAAGAAAAACCCTAAGGTATGGACTAATAGTCATACAGAGGCAGTCAAAAAGATTAAATCTAAGGTTAAATCATTACCATGTTTAATGATTAGTAACCCTAATTGGAATAAATTTATAGAAACAGATGCTTCTGATATAGGATATGGAGGTATACTCACTCAAATAGACCCTGTTAATAAACAGAAACATTTATTAAGATTCCATTCGGGAAAATGGAACAATGCTCAGAAGAATTATGCAACAATAGCTAAAGAAATTCTTGCTATTGTTAAATGTGTTTTAAAATTTCAAGATGATTTATATAATCAAAAATTTACTGTTATTAAAGATTGTAATGCGGCTAAATTTATGTTTAATAAAGATTTTAAACATAATATATCAAAGCAAATGTTTGCTAGATGGCAGGCTCATTTAGCCCCATTTGGTTTTGATATTGTTTATAAAAGAGGAGAAGATAATAATCTTCCAGATTTTTTAACTAGAGAATATTTCTCATAATTTTCTGTTTATTATTGCAGATATGAGTGATAGAGGCAGAGGATCTTCCTCTTATAGAGGAAGAGGTGGAAGAGGATTGCGACCTCCAAACCAAAATTATTCTGGAGGAAGAGGATCATATTCCTCAAATACTCCTCAAACAGGAAGAACTCTTTAATCAAGATCAAAATTCGTTATAAAATCTAATAAGGAACTTTACAGAATTAAATATAGACTGGCAACTTAATACCAAATTATTCTAAAAATAAAACGCACCTAAGCATGCCCTAAACGCCTTCATCAACGGCTGAAGCGGGACTTACAGACTAGTGTCTACATATTTTTAGATTAATCTGAATACAAGGCCTGTCTATCACATCTAACCTTATAAGATTATAATTCATTATGATCTTAATCTTCAAATTACCATGTCAATAACATCATAAACAGTTATGTTATTATAACCATGTAAACAGTAAATAGCAGTTATGGATTAACACATATTGGTTTAGCTTATAAGGCTAACCATGAACATAATTTAAATTAATTAAACAGTAAAAATTAAAACTATAAATAATTAAAATACTTACAATATTTATTTCTTCTTCAGAATTATTACAGGATTTATATTACAATATGAAAGGAAAATGCTCAACACATGAGCTGCTAGCTTATGATCAGAGAAGGGGGAATTCTGATCTCTGTCTCTAAATGAAAACTTCAAACCTATATATACAAAATGAAAACGCGTCCCAACAGTAGAAAACACGTGAATAAATAGTAAAAAGCCAAAATTTTTGGCCTGCACAGTATTATTCCTGTAGATGAACAGTATCCTGTCTGGCTGCTTTACTGTTGATGAACAGTATCTTGTCTGGTTATGACGTAATCCATGACATCATATCCACTGTTTTTGACGTATGCAATGACGTCATCTCTCTTTCTGGCTTATTTTCCTGAATTCATTGATTTATCTGAAGATTTTTCTTCTTCTGATAGCAATTTTTCTACCAAAGTGTCAGTCATTGCTGCAAATATATCATCTATATTCATCTCATTTGGATCTTGTGCATCTTGCATATAATCGGAGGTTATAGATCCACTTTTGTTTCTTTATTAAAATGAGATAATAGATCTCTTTGTACCTCTGCAAGGTAAGAAGATATCATCTGCTTTTGAGTCAAATTTTCTGACTTCATTTTTGATTTCTTTATTATAAAATCAAATGGAGAAGGAGAATGTATTAATCTCTTTTGTTGTTCATACTCCGAAACTTTGCTTTCTATCAGACAGAAAGTTTCATCTCCTCTTATTTTTTGGGTTGTTGGATCAATTTCCAGGATTTTATCCCAGAATTTTACATGAAATGTCCTATGAAGACAAGGTATTCCAATATTATTGTATCCAAATTCTGGTGTCCATTTGACAATCCAAGGTATCGAAAATTCAATAAAGAAGAAACAAGATGCTATTCCTTCTATAAAGAGATTTGACTCTTGTTCTTTTAGAAATCTGGGAGAAACATCTACCCATCTATCAAAAACTTCCTTGATATGTTCTGGAAGAATATTTGGTGACGCACCAAAATAATGAAACCAGTTAATGAACCAGTAAGGAATACTTCTGTTATAAACATTTGAGCAAACTTTGACAAACCATGTATGTTTATGTTTGTCATTTTCGTAAAACATGACCATTTTAAATGAATCAATGTAATCCCAGTAATTATATCTCATTACTGCCTTAGTGTCATTATTTGTCACTTCTTTTTCTCTGAATGGTGAAATACCCTATTCTTTTAAGGATATAACCCTTTTTATAATGATTTTGCTAAAGTTATAAACTTTAGGATTGTTCCCATGAAAGTGTTGGATATCACAAGAACCACTTTGCATCAGAATGTGTTCATAATATCCTCTCAATTTATAAGTCTTAAAGGGGATACTATTATTATCAATATATCTTTCCATTAAATCCCATGGATTATCAATCCAGTCCATATCTTCTTTTTCTAAGAGAAATATGATTTCTCTACTTTCTTTCTTATAGAATCCCACATCAGATTCCTCTTTTTCCACTATTTTGGAATAGGTAGGTATTTCAGCCTGTTTATCATCTCCAGTATTACTTGATGATGATTCACCAACCTTTTTGGATTTTAACCATGCTTCATATTCAGCATAGTCTCCTTGTAACATATTCATTGTTACAAGCTTTTTATTCCCTTGTTGAAGTATAACTTCAGGAACTTTGTTCTTTCCTCTTCCTGTTTGAGGAGTATTTGAGGAATATGATCCTCTTCCTCCAGAATAATTTTGGTTTGGAGGTCGCAATCCTCTTCCACCTCTTCCTCTATAAGAGGAAGATGCTCTGCCTCTATCACTCATATCTGCAATAATAAACAGAAAATTATGAGAAATATTCTCTAGTTAAAAAATCTGGAAGATTATTATCTTCTCCTCTTTTATAAACAATATCAAAATCAAATGGGGCTAAATGAGCCTGCCATCTAGCAAACATTTGCTTTGATATATCATGTTTAAAATCTTTATTAAACATAAATTTAGCCGCATTACAATCTGTAATAACAGTAAATTTTTGATTATATAAATCATCTTGAAATTTTAAAACACATTTAACAATAGCAAGAATTTCTTTAGCTATTGTTGTATAATTCTTCTGAGCATTGTTCCATTTTCCCGAATGGAATCTTACTAAATGTTTCTGTTTATTAACAGGGTCTATTTGAGTGAGTATACCTCCATATCCTATATCAGAAGCATCTATTTCTATAAATTTATTCCAATTAGGGTTACTAATCATTAAACATGGTAATGATTTAACCTTAGATTTAATCTTTTTGACTGCCTCTGTATGACTATTAGTCCATACCTTAGGGTTTTTCTTTAACCTATCATATAAAATAGCTGCATCTTTAGCCAAATTTTTATAATAGGGAGCAATATAATTAAGGCTTCCTAAAAACCTTTGTAATTGGGTTTTATCTGTTATAATATCTGGAAATTTGTCAGCAAAATATATGCTTCTATTAATAGGAATTATATTTCCTTTTTCTATATTATGGCCTAAAAATCTAATCTTGGTCTGGAATATTTCCATTTTTGGTTTTGATATCACTAAACCATTTTGAACAACAATTTGCTTAAATATACGCAAATGTTTAAAATGCATTTCTATTGATTTAGAAAATACAAGAATATCATCAATATAAACAATAATAAACTCACTATAAGGAGTAAAAATATCATTCATAATCTTCTGAAATTCAGAAGGAGCATTCTTCAAACCAAATGGCATAACATTCCATTCATAATGACCTATTGGTACATTAAAAGCAGTTTTGTATCTGTCAGATTTATTAATCTGAATTTGCCAATAACCAGATTTTAAATCAAATTTAGAGAATATGAGACTATCATATAATCTATCAAGCAAATCCTTTTTATTAGGAATGGGATGTCTAATCCATTTTAACACCTTATTAAGGGGTTTATAATTAATAACGAGTCTAGGAACTCCTCTTTCTATCTCAGAGTGTTTATTAACATAAAAAGCAGTACATGACCAAGGCGACTGAGAAGGGCTTATTAAACCCTTTTGTAATAAGGAGTCAATTTCCTTTTTACATAACTCTAGATATTCTGAGTTCATTTGACATGGTCTAGCTTTTGTAGGAATATTATCCTCTTTAAATGTTTCCTCATAAGGAAGTGAAACAATATGTTTCTTCCTATCCCAAAAAGCATTAGGATGATCATTGCAAATATCTAATGCAAATTCATTCTTTAAAATGCTAATTTTATCCTGTAATTTAGGATTATTTAATTTTTCTTCAATAGTAATCATACTAATTTCTTGTTTTAAGAAATTAATTTGATTCTGTTTAGCCTTGATATTATCATATAAATTATGTAATTCCTTTATAAAAGGTTCAGTAATAAATTCTAAGAAAATATCATTTCCTTTATAAGTTCCCATTATACCCTTTTTATCAATATTTTTTATAGGGTATATCATATTAAGAAATGGAGTACCAAGTATAACTTGGTTATTTATATTTTTCACAAGTATAAAGCTTTGTGATATACATGTGTTATTAACACAAACATAAGCTTTAGGAAGCTTATAATTAATTTGGAGTTTATCTCCTCCTGCATGATACAAGTTATGACTTGTTTTTTCAAAGTATCTTGTGGGTATTAACCCTTCTTGAATAACATTTAAATCTGCACCACTATCAACAAGCGCAGTAAATGTCTTTGTATAATGATTATCAATTAATAAGGATATTTTTATATACCATTTTTGTGATATTACCATTTCAATGGTAGATAAAAATTTATTATCAATCATTATATCATCCTTATTATTATCTTGAGGAATAGCAATATTATTCATTCTAGAATTTTCTAACCTAGTAATTCTAGATTCTTGAATAATATTCTTATTCTTCAATGTTTTAATTTCTTCTTTGAGATTATTAATCTCTTTTTGAAGATCTTGAAGAGATATTTCTCCTTTATTCTGATATTTATCTTTTAATTGACTCATAACTTCAACCATACTATAAGTTTTTTTATTTGAAAATTAATTTTCTCCCTTATTAGAGGATGAAGCCTCATCATTAAAAGAAATTTCATCAATAATTTGTGCTTTCAATAATGGGTCTTTGATCATTTTTAATAAATCAAAAAGATTTTTATTATTTAAAACATTTATAGAAATGTCTGAAAATTGTGACATTATTTTATAAAATTCTGACTGGTTTATCTCTTTGGGACATTTAAATCCTTCTTGACATGGTTTGCATACTTCTGATTCTGATTCAGATTCAGAAATATCTGTGTCATTGAGATTATTAATCTCTTCTTCTGATTCAGAAGTTTTTGAAGAATCTGAAGATGATTTTTCAGCTTCAGTTTTTTCTTCAAGAGATTGCAATATTATTGCTTTAATATCATCAGGAATTTCAAGAGAATTTATTCTCTTTTTAGTCCAACAGAATTCCTTAGTATGACCAGGTTTACCGCATAATTTGCAATATCTATTCATTTTTCTTTTAAAAAATCTAGGAGGTTTTTTCTTATCTCTTTCCTCCTTTCTCTTATCTTTCTTTTCTCTTTGTTTAGAAGAATATTTTCTTCTTTTCTTAGGTATATAAACCTTATCTTTTTTACTAGTTTTACTAGTTGAAGGATTATCAATACCAAATTGTTGACAAAATTCACCTAATTGCTTTCTCTCATTTAGGCTTTGTCTTTTAATTTGCTGATTTAGCTTTATTTCATTGCATAAAGCTAATCCTTCTTGTATACAAGTATCTATAAGGGATCCATATGTATACTGATTATAATCAATAGAGATATTATCTTTCTTTAACGTTTTACGTACTCTTTCAGCAAATAAGCTGGGAAGACCATCAATAAATTTTGATTTCCAATGAATGTTATTACATTCTGGAAGTTCCATAACTCTGCTTAAGAAAGTATCTTTATACCATCTGAAATCAGACAGAGTTCTACATCTCATAGTTTGTAACAGTGTACGAATAGTATCACTATTGTCACTGAAACGACCAGTAAAATGTTCAATAATGTTGATTGCAAGTGTATAAACTGCATTTTCAACCATTATATTATCACCCTCTTGTTTAACAGTATTAATGATGCTATTACGATCATTAAGAGATAAATAATTATCCCACCAGCCTTTAAGCTGTCCTGTAAAACCAGCAACAATCATTGAAGCAATAGTTTTATCTGTATTATTGCTGTTTTTACATATAGTGGAATACATCAACATACGATGTACAGTATTATAAATCTGTTTATTAGAAAATCCATCAATATTCCATTCATAAATTTTATTACCAGAATAACTGATATAAATAGTATCAGCATACTCCTCATGTAGAACATCCATAGGAGTAGGTCTAGAATAATAAAATTTATTTTGGATAGGCTTATCAGCCCATTTTGTGTTAATTTTATTAATCTGATTTTTGAAAACCTTTTTAAAATCATTATTATTTATTAAATCAGAAAATAACTCTTTATCAAGAGTTTTTATACTAAGTTTATCAAACTTTTCTTGCAACAATTTTTCTAATTCAAAAAGAGGTTGCATTTTGAAATTCGAAATAATTGGAGGAGGCTGAAAGCTTGGTATAGCTTCCTTTTTATTATCTATAATTACTTCAGATTGAATATTAAGACTTGTAGAAGCCTTATTCTGATCTGTAATAATTATAGGTTTCTTTTCCTCTTTTTTATTAAAAGCAATAATCAAATCCAATTTTTCATGAATTGATTGAATCTGTTCACCAATAATATTAAGGAACAGATTAGTATAATTCTGACATTTAAACATGGTGTTGATATGATCACATGTAATTCTAACTGTATCATCTTCTAATAATTTCGCAAAAGCAAGGAAGTTTTGAACTTTTCCTTCTTTTTCAATATGAAATTGTTGACATTGGGGAGGATATAATCCTTTAATACTCATTCCATTTTGAAAATTATAGTTTCTTTCAACAATATAGATATAATCTTTCACATATGTGTTCATAAACCATGCAACAAATGGAATTAAAACATTTTTCTCTTCACAAGTTTTATAAAACTCATTTTGAAAAATAATGGTTTCTTCTACTAATTAAAATGGATTTCATTTATATGTCATTCGGTGGTTGGATTAATGGCAATTACGTCATTTTGAGTTAAAATGGATTTAGCTAATTAATTAGCCCTTCATCCCAGCCGTCCGGATTGATTATCCGAACCTTTTTTAAATGGGTAAACTAAGATCCATCTCACAATATAAAATCTGTGAGACGGTCTCATCCAAGATCTATCCTTATATGTATGGCAAAGACTTGTGTGAGACCGTCTCACATAAGGGCTTACGTGAGATGACTAGAAAGTGATAATTTTTATATAGGAAAGTGATAATAAATTAATGAAAATTGATAATATTATTTCATTAACAATTTATAGTATAAATAAAAAGTGATAACATTTTATAGTGAAAGTGATATGATTTATAGCGAAAATGATAATTTTTTAAAAAATAAAAAATAGTCTCACGTGAGACGATCTCACGCAAGACCTACCCTATATGTATTAGTGTTTCTTAATAATAAATATAATCTTTTTTATATTCAATTTTTTATTAATTAACTAACAAAAAATTCTATAACAAAGTGTATAAGTTCTTGGGTAAGTTTTGAATGAGACTGTCTCACAGATCACATCTCGTAAGGCGGATGATCCATTAATTAATAATATAATATTAGAAATAAAAAATAAATAAAAAAGAGGTATTAACCGGTCACCCAAGCAAACTTCTCCTGGATAAGGCATATTCAATTAGTGAAAGGTGAAATCTATTTCCTTTTCTTATACATTTTATTATTTTAAATTATTAAATTACAAGTTATATTAAAATGATGCGATCACTAAAATTTTTTTAAAGTGCTTTAAAAAAAATTTAAGTGATAGTTTAAAATTCAAAAGTAATACACTTATTATTGAACTATTTTATAAAAATTTCATAAATTAGTAATAAAAAAAAAAATTTAAATAAGAAAAAGTGACATTCGACTGATCAAATTGTTTTATAAATAATTTGTAAAAAGACAAAAAGTGATAATATTTTTAATTAAATTGATATTTGAAAAAGAAAAAGTGATACTCATCCAATTACATTATTTAATAAAAAAATTTATTGGATGGATAAAAATAATAATATTTTTAATAAAATGTGATAACATTTTCAATCAAAAGTGATATTTGATTAAGAAAAATGATACACATATAATTATATTATTTAACTCTCCTACGGAATGAGAGGTAGAGAGAGAAATTTTGAGAGGAGGAGAGTTGGGGTGGTGGATACCCTTCTTCCGAGCATTTTCCAGTGAGGCAGAAAAGGAACCTTAGGTACCCCAAGACTCAGAATGATTTGGTAGCAAATAGATGGAGAATAGACTGGAATCGTGTTTGGAGCTTGTCAAATGGATGAGTTTCTTTCTTCTTAAAAAATTTTCCCGATTCGTGTGACTGGAAGTCCTTCTATAAAAGATTTAATGAGATTGAGCGTGTCAGAGATACCTACATTTCGCAGCGTGTTGACAAGAAGGGACAACGATTTGGCTTTGTAAGATTTGGGAGTCATGTGAATAAAGACTGGTGCTAAAGTTGAATGATCTCTGGTTTGGCTCATACAAGTTACGCATTAATGAAGCATGCTTTTCTAGAACAAGCCAATGAAGTGAAGTGAAGATAAAATATCTAAGGGTGGTGCATCGTATCGTTCAGAACACTCATAGGAGGAGGGATGTTTCATATGCCAAAGTTGTCAATGGAGGTAGTGGTGTGATTTCAAATACTGCTCAAGAGAAGCCTAAATCTGATAGGAAATGGGGAGGAATGATCTATGAGTCAACTGAGGAAGACATGAATTATCTCAAAAGGTGCTACATTGGAGTTCTTAAAGATGAATATCTATGGATGGATGTGGGTTCAAAGATTCAAGAGCTTGGAGAAGGTACAGTCTCAGTGAATTACTTAAGGGGAGCATCAGTCTTTATAGAGCCAGCTAATTTGAAAAGTTTCATTGAAAGTGACCAGGAGTGCATCTCGACATGGTTCCAAGTAATTAAACATTGGTCGGCAGACATCGTCGATAATAACCAAATTATTTAAACAAACTAGTTTGGAGTACCTATGCACGCATGAAATCCCTCAGTCTTTAAGTTGGTTTCATCTAAATTTGATGTTTTAATAAGAATTGATGAGGATACCTTGAACAGAAAGAAATTACAAATGGCTCGTATCCTCATTAATACGCCATATTACGATCTCCCCAAAACTCCAATTGATATTGCAGTTGATGGAAAGATATTTTTAGATTCATGTGAAGGAAAAGCTAGATAATTTCGAAGAGGCCAACTTTGGGGATGTTATGGATGAAGATGGAGATTCATTATCCGAATTAGATATGCTGGAGACAGATTATGAGGACATACCAACTCCTGCAGTAGAGGTGGACGTCGGTAGATTGGACGGTGAGGGTAATGATAACTTGATTCTAGGGGAGAAAGACAACACAACAATTGTACCGCATTCTACATAGAAAGACGAATCTGACGTATTAAATGTGGCAGCCCGCGTACCAAACATTCTTAGAAATTTGGACATCGTGGAGGATGGATAGAACTTACCGTTAGATGAAATGGGCCAAAAAATGGGCCCATAAGTAACAAATGGTCCTTTATCATCTTTCAACACACCGTCGATAAATAATATGGTATCAGAAGTTGAAGTTAATGGTCTGGCCTATCAAGGAATAAAATTGGTGGTGGATTTAAGTGGCCCAATACACTATATTGTGTAAAAATCCCAATTGAATACAACCCCAAATAAAACATTACCCCCTGAATCTACCAGAAACATAATAGGCAAAGTGGCAACACCTTGAACAAGTGGTCAAAAAGAAGAGAACAACTCAGTTATGGAATTCCAGACGAATTTGAACTCATCCTCCATTCAAGGCAATAGGAAGCAGTTGATCGCTATTTTCTTTAGGAAAATATGAATCTCACCCTCAAGTGTGAGAAATCAATGTAGTGCGCGTGTGACCAAGTTAAATGTCAAACCCACGGGATATTGTCAGAGTGACAAATAAAACTAATATGACTATTTCTATTTAAGACAATTAATTAATAACTAACAAAAATAAATAAGATACGCTGGCAAAAAAATAATCAAGTATTCCAAGATAAGAGACTGATAATGCAAAGGACAATCCAGTTTAACCATGTGACAGATTATTCTAAACTCAAATTACTTACCTACGGATATTTAAAAGAGCATCACTAAACCTAGTTAGACCTCTTTGATCAGGTAGAATCTAACACTTGTAATGAGTTGTAAATCCTAGGATTGAAAAGGAATTCACTATCTCTCCCTCTATAAGTACTTCATGGTAATTCCATTAAAGGATAGAACATTAGACTTCCTTTTCTAGGTACGCAATATTAACCCCTTTTGTCTCCTTACTAATAACCTAATAATGATATTTTACCAAGTAATTAATATCCCAAATTGATTGTCTTACACTCTTAGGAATTATAGGCCAATCCCCTAAGACTGTCACAGGAAATAACAATTATTATGCATAAATAAAGAATCCTATCAACAATCAATCAGTGATACTATCAAGGATAATTAAAGGAATAAATACTCAAAATACAATAATATGAAGTCTCAAAATATCCTCTCCAATAAGGAAATAAACAATCTGCAGCATAAGAAATTCAAGTTTAGGGCAATCAAATCAGACACAATTAAACCATCAAAACTCTAACACTACCAAAAAGATACTTAGCCCATGATGTTACAAGCAACAACCATGTCTATGAGAGAGGAATTATCCATGAGTCTAAAAACTAGAAAGAATAAAGTAAAGAAAAGAAAACTTATTTGTTCGGTTCTCCTTCTTCAACTCCGTCCTCTTTGGAATACCCATCACCGATTAAGTAGACGAATACTCTCTTGAATCCTCTTCAGATGGTGGATGGCAGATGATGGGTAGAAGATAAAAGGCAAATATGGTGAATTAGGATTTAAAACCCTAGGTGATGTGGTGGTGGTAGATTAGGTGGGTTCTCCACACATTTATGTGGTGATGAGTATAGAGTATATATAGGTGTAAGAATGGAATAAAATAAGGAGTAAAAGGATGTGGGATCTTGAAAAATCAGGAAAAATATAATTATGGAAGATATGGAGGGATATTAGATTAGGAAAAACTTGGCCACCAAGAAAATAAGAAATAAGGGGTAATTTTCGTGAATTTTCGGAATTCTCGCTGGAGCTGCGCGACCTCACGGTTTTGAGCATAACTTCTTTATCTGAATTCCGATTATGCTGATTCTCGCACCCACGTGACCTTCTCTTTCGTATCTTTCTAACCACTTATCATATAACCATTTTAGACTTCTACATATGTATAGATAAATTACGCAATATAGTCCTCTGTTTCCTTGACATCTTGTATAAATTCACCCTTCATTCCAATTTAGCATTTTATTATCCTTTTTCTTATCAAAACACAACAAAATACCTCTCAAGTACCTTTTAGTCAATAATCATTCAAAGTATTAAGATTTTTGCAAATAATAGAAATTAAACAATCAAAGAGGTATCAAATCGGACCCAAAAATACATGAATTTCCACTCTCATCAAACCCCCAAAACTTAAGGTGTTGTTCGTCCTTGAATAATGAAATGATAATCCAAGAGAATAATGAGATGAAAAGTTATGTTAAAACGTAAGGATCAAAATATCAACTAAACATTCAAAAGATGTAGTCAATCTAAACTCGATTCACACAACTTCAAATTCAAAAGTATCAATTTATTCAAAATATGCAAATTAAGATAATTATTTCACCAATTCAAGTGCTCAATCCACCTATGCTCACATGATATATATAATGTAACTCTCAAGCTCATGGTGTACAAAGTGTACACCTTTAGGGTTATATATATATATGTGCTCTCAAATTCAATTCAAGTGCATGCGTAACCATAAGCTTGTCTATTGTCTCAACTCTTCTTTTACTTGTAGCTAGGAAATCATGAATCAAAATGAACTTTTTATTTTGTTGTAACGTAGGCTCTTTGGAAAAGGTAGGAAATATATGGATAAGTGAATCAAACTCAAATCAATCAAGCAGCGGTTCCCTCCTGATATTTCATTCTTCCTCATTACTCTCTTTTCAAGCACAACTCCTCCTCAACTCTAAACTATTTATTTCTTTCTTCAAGCACAACTTTTTTACTTCTTTTAACTCTTTCACTTTTCAAATCCATCATTTTCCTTTCCTCACCCTTTTATTTTCATGAGGTACCAGTTTCGGGGACTACCTCTCGCATCTTCCGTAGGGTACTAGATTTAAGCACTACCCTATGATATTTGTTTCCGTGGAGTACTAGATTTAAGCACTACTCCCGGAATTTTCCTTTTAATCCTTAATATTCTTCCTTCATCATCCTTATCAACTCTCAATCACCACTCTCTTCAATTAAATTGTATTGGCCATCAAAAGAATGGATTTAAAAAGGCTCAGTGGGCTGACTAAGGATTAAATAAATTCAAGTAAAGTACATGGGAAAAGATGGGCTAAAATCAAAGATAGCCTAATATCATTTTTATATTTCACTAGACTATCGAATATTCAAGGAGACTCAAGGCAAGTTCTAGAATATATGCACAAGAACGATACGCTGAAGAATAAAAATATCATGCATCATGTAACATAATTTATTGGCTCAAATCTCACTTGGCTTTTTCATAGAATGAACGAGCGCTCTTCAAGGCTACGCATACATCATAACAAGCACATCAAGAATTTCAAGTACTTAAGAATTAAAGCATATTCCCTTTATCAATAAAGGGTAATTTTTGTGAATTTTTGGAATTCTCGCTGGCAGCTGTGTGACCTCACGGTTTTGAGCATAACTTCTTTATCTGAATTCCGATTGAGCTGATTCTTACGCCCACGTGACCCTCTCTCCCGTATCTTTCTAACCATGTATCATATGGCAAGTTTAGACTTTTACACGCATACAGATAAATTACAAAATATAGTCCTCTGTTTTCTTGACATCTTGCACAAATTCACCCTTCATTCCAATTTAGCATTTTTATCCTTTTTCCTATCAAAACACAACAAAATACCTCTCAAGTATCTTTTCGTCAATAATCATATAAAGTATTAAGATTCGTGCAAATAATAGAAATTGAACAACCAAAGAGGTATCAAATTGGACCCAAAAATACTAGAATTTCCACTCTCATCAGCAGTCAATGGCCAACAATAATGCTAAAGATCGAGAGAATAAGCAATGGAAGAAGCAATTAATTGATCGAGAGCAAAATGAGAGTGGGAAGTGAAAACCTCGGGCTTATCAGCAAGATTTCTGATGAAGCAATGATCAAATAGATGGAGATGCCAGAAAGAAAAAAATGGGCATTGAAGATAAAGGGACAGAAAGCGGCCAAGAAGGAAGATAAAAACACTCTAAATGAAGATTCTCAGCTACAAATGTTAGAGGGCTCGGGAAGAAGTCAAAGAAAAAGGAGGTAAAAGAGCAAATCCAGAAATTTAGAATAGAATTTTGCTGCCTGAAAGAAACAAAATTATAAAATATGTCGAACATTATTTTCAAATCTATATGGGGTAGTTCAAATTTTGATTGGGCTTTCAAGGTTTCAGATGGTAAATCTGGAGGAATAGTATTAATATGGAATTCTGATATTTTTTGCAAGACTAGCTCATGGTATATTTCTGGTATGCTAATTATTAATGGATTTTTCATTGATGACGGAAAGCAGGGGATTATTATAAATATTTATGCACCATGTTCTTATATTAAAAAATTGCAGCTATGGGATTCCATCAGTCTGGTAACGAACAATATGAGGATGCTTGTATATGTGTAGCAGGGAATTTCAACGCTATACACAATGCTGAAGAAATGGTGGAAAGAGGAGATATAAGAGACAGTAGGGATATGTTGCACTTTGATGATTTTGTTGATAAATGCAATCTTGTGGATATGCCTCTAGTTGATCGATGATTCACATGGTATCACTCAGACGGAACATGTAAAAGTAAGTTGGATCGGGTCATGGTGAACTTAGAATGGATTTCAAAATGGCCAAACCAAAAATTAAGAGGCCTGAGGCGCACTTTGTCAGATCATTGCCAATCTATCTAGAAAACTCACACAAAGATTGGGGACCTCGACCTTTTAAGTTCATAAATAGTTGGTTGGAGCATCCGAATTTCAAAGATTTCTTTAATAGCAAATGGGGCAACTATCAAATTAAAGGGTGGTCAGCTTTTAGATTGAAGGAGAAATTAAAACAATTTCGAAGTGATCTGAAGTGTAGAATAAAGAAGTTTTTGGCATCATAGAATATAACATTGAGGAGAAAAAAAAGAAATTCAAATGTGGGATTGGATAGATGACACTTTTGGATTAGAGGAACATGAAGTCATCCTATGCAACAAATGCTCAGCGGAACTGCTTAGAAATGTCAACTGGCAAGAAAGCTTATTATCTCAGAAAGCAAAGATGAAATGTCTACGTGAAGGGGATGTGAATTCAAGCATTTTCCATAATTGGATAAATAAGCAAAGTAAGTCAAATGAGATCGATGGTTTGTTTTTAAATGGGGTGTGGACAGAATCGGTAGATGGAGTTAAGAATGGAATTCGAACTCACTTCTTAGAGCATTTCAAAACCAATTGCCGCTCGTGTATAAGCATGCCTCGTTCATTGATATCACAAAGTGTTTATGAGTGTAGCAATCAAATGTTGACAACTTGTTTTACAGAGGAGGAGGTTAAAGCTGCAATATGGTCTTGTAAATCTAATTGTAGCCTGGGACCAGACGGGTTTATTTTTGGATTTATTAAAGATCAATGGGACATACTTAAGGAAGAAATAATGGAAATGATGCATGAATTTCATCAGAATGACAAGCTAGTCAAAGGGTTAATCCTTCCTTCATCATTCTCATCCCGAAGAAGGTAAATTGTTGCACCGTAAATGATTTCCGCCCTATATTCTTGATAGGTTGCCTCTACAAGATCTTGGCATAAACATTAGCCAGAAGGTTAAGCAAGGTGATGGACTATTTGATTTTAGAAAATCAATCTGCTTTTATTGGCGGTCTACAAATTCTTGATGGAATTGTGGTCCTTAATGAGATACTAGATGAAGCAAAATGAAAATGGCTGAGTAGATTCAATTTCAAGATCGATTTTGCCAAGGCTTATGACTCAGTTGAATGGAATTATTTGGATGATATAATGGCTCATATGGGTTTCAACAATACATAGAGAAAATGGATGATGGAGTGTATCTCGACTACTTCAGCTTCGATTATAGTCAATGGCAGTCCAACTGTAGAGATTAAACTAGAACGTGGTATTAGACAAGGAGATCCACTGTCGCTTTTTTTGTTTCTACTAGCTGTTGAAGGCTTGGATAATTTAATCAAGAAATCTACGAAAAAATGGTGGATTGAAGGTGCGATAGTTGGGAAAGATAAGATTGCAGTTACTCACTTACAATATGCAGATGACACGGTATTCGTATGCTCGGGTAAGCCTGATAATCTAAGAACTATTAAATACATTCTGAGGAATTTCAAATTGGCTTCAGGTCTATAAGTTAATTTTAATAAAACTTGTCTAATAGGGATTAATGTTGGTTTAGAATTGCTGGAGAAAATGGCAAATTACTTAGGACCTATGCATTATTTGGGACTCAATGGGCATAAATCATTGGAGGAGTTCTTCTTGGTCGAAACTGGTGGAACGAGTCAAGAGATGACTTGAGAAGTTGAATAACAAACACATCTCTTTTGGTGGGCAAATTACATTGATTCAGTCTGTCTTTCATCTATTCCTATCTTTTATCTTTCTTTCTATCGTATACCAAAGAAAGCGAGCAAAGAACTCATTTCTATCCAAAGAACCTTTCTTTGGGGTGTTGTGAGGTGTGACATAAAATTTGTTGGGTTAGTTGGGAAATAATATGCAATGATAGGAAATGTGGGGGATTAAGAATTCGGGACTTGGGTTGGTTTAATGAATCACTTCTTAGTAAGTGGATTTGGAGTTTCGTTAATAAACCACATCATTTATGAGCTCGAGTTAATCATTCCAGATATGATGGTTTAGACTGGGTGCCTGAAATTAGTATAAGTAGAGGGGAGGCTAGATGTAGGGGGATGGGAGAGTTAAATCGATTTCGGGGTGGTGGAGAGATATTTGCAACATATATTTAGGGAGGGGGAGAAGTAGAATACACAATGATATCAATAGGATGGTGGGCAACGGAAAGAATACATATTTTTGGAAAGATATTTGGCTTGGAGATACTCCACTTAGCGTGAGATTTCTTAAGCTTTATAATCTAAGCATGCAAAGAGAGGCGAGAGTTGGTGAGATTGGTTTTTGGGATGATACAGGGTGGCATTGGGATCTCAAGTGGAGGAGAGATTTAAGAATACGAGAATCTAGTTATGCTAATGAACTTCTTGATTGTCTTAGCAGGGTTGTGATCAAACCAAATGAAGATACATGGAGGTGGAAACATTTCTCGAATGGCCTATTTACAACAAAGAGTGAATATTTGCAGATGGAAAAAAGGCAAGAGGCTGATACGAATATGCAGATTGCACAATTAGCATTCCATAGATTATGAAATTGTTTTGTACCAAGAAGATTTCAAGCTATCGTATGGAACTTGCTACATGAGAGATTGCCAACAAGAGACAAGTTGAATCGAATTGGCATTATTTCAGATCAAGAACATATGCGTTGCTCGTTGTACAAAAGATGAAAATGTGTCTCATCTATTTTTCACTTGTGATGTAGCTTGGAAAATTGGCATCAAATTCATGTTCGGTTAGGTGTGGAAATGGTACTTCATGTGCATCCTATCAATTTTCTCCAATATGGTGAAAGTTTGGGCTGCAGGAAAGGAGTTTTTATAACTTCAACAATATGGATTGCAGTGACTTGGACAATGTGGAGTTATAGAAATAACTTGATTTTCAATAGAGAGACATTGAATTTAAAGAAATTTGTCTACGAGGCTAAAGAAAGATCCAGGTCATGGCTTTCATCTAAGATGGTGGAGTTTCGCAACATTAATGCTTTAGAGTGGTATAAGTGCTCACGAAATTGTTGTCAATTAATAACTAGTGCTAATTTTTAACTTTTAAAACAGTGGAGAAGGATTGTAATAGTATTGTTGTGGTGTATGTTGGGTTGTATGGGTGTTGAAGCACCCCTTGTGCTTTTGTAACACATTTCTTAACATAATAAATTTACTTGATCGAAAAAATAAAAATAAATTGAATACACAAATCTTCGGAAATGTGTATTGAACTCAAATTGTATCTCACATTGGATTCAAGTTTAGAATTGAACTCAAATCTCACATATAATGAATTGAATACACATATCTCACATTGGATTCAAATTTAGAATTAAACTCAAATTGAATAAGTATTCACGGCTTTGTATCTCATATATAATTGAATACCAGGTGTATTCAATTTCTGACATACATCAAATACACAATTCCATTTCAAATATCTAATCTGAATACCATATGGAACAAGAACTAATTATTTAAATTCGTGATGATATAAAAATATACAAAGTAGTCAAAGCCTTTAGCCGCTATCTCGGTATTCAATCTAGGGTTTGGTCGGATGTAAAGTGAAACGGTGGATAAAATTTGTGGTCAAATGGCGGTGATCAACCGACTCAACCCTTCACCCCGTTGTCGCCTTTGCTCTCTATAGTACCCTAAATGGAGTTCCCCAATATCGCCAGACGTTTCGATGTATTAAGTGAAATTGAACACAACCTAAAATGTGAATATCTTGTGCGACTCTATCTTATGGGATTGATTACTCCCAAATAATTTCCTAGTTTCATGGAGATTAATGGTATTTTAATTTTTGAATACAATAAATCTTATAATAGGATTAAAATGGGTATTTAATGGGTTCAATTTGTAGTGAATACTATTTTAATTTGGATAATATACCTGCTAATAATATAGATAGATAAATTGTACCTATAAGTAATAAACCCATTTAAAAAAAATAAAAAAAGTAAAAAGTAAAACGGTAAAAGGAAAAGTGAATTAATTACGTTGAGGTGGACTAACGTGGAGTATTTAGCTGGTGGTAAACTATACTCCCTCCATCCTACACCAAGGATTTCTTTTTTCCATTTTGGTCGTCCCACCCAAAGGGTTCCCTTTCCTTTTTTATACACATGAGTTCCAAACTCACACACTAATACAACTAAAATATGGGGTCCAACAAATACAACTACCCACTACATATTAAATAATAATACTCCTTAATCTACGTACAAAAAAGCAAAATGCACCCTTGGTGTAGGACGGAAGGAGTATGTTTTAATACATTATAAAATAAAATTAAACAAAATATAACTTAATTTAAAAAAATAAGAAAAAGTAAAGAGTAAGACAATAAAAGGACAAGTGAATTAATTAAGCTGGGGTGGACTAACGTGGAGTATTTAGTTGGTGGTCAAGGTCTTAAGTTGGCTTTGGATTTGCGAGATTTTAAGTAATTTATATTTGACCCGTTTCACTTTTGTATAAATTTGGAATGAGGCTTCACAAATTTGAAAAATATACACATGGTTGCACATGAGAATATGCATTTCCATTTTGATATGCGATCTAGTTTTTAACCATAAATACAAAGGGTTGCTCTTGCGTAAAATCATCTTTTTAAAATAGTTATCACTTTAGTTATAAAACGTTATCACTTTCACTATAAAATATTATCATTTTTCATTTATATTATAAATTGTCCATTAAATAACATTATCACTTTTCACTAATTTAGTATCACTTTCCAGTATTGGAATTATCACTTTCTAATTATCTCACTTAAGTCCTTATATGAGACGGTTTCACAACAGTCTTTGCCTAATACAAAATACTCCATCCGTTCGCTTCAAAGGTATCTATTTTACTATTTTTGGCGTCCGCTTCAAAGGTATCAATTTTTCCTATTTAGTAAAAAAGTACACAATATGACCCACCACTTCCCTCTAATACAACTACCCACTTTACATATAATAATACTCCTTAATCCACGTGCAAAAACAAATGGATACCTTATAACTGGACAGAGGGAGTAACAAAATAAAAAATTATTCTGTTCATTCCAAAAATTCATTCACCTTTTCCATTTTTTCAATTAAGAAATAATTAAAGATCAAAATAACTAACTTTCCCAAACATTTTAGTGATAATGGCAAAAGGTAGCCACTTTGACTTAAAATGAATTTTTTCTAGCCACCCTGTTAAGAGTAATTTTTTCTAGCCACTTTTTATTTTCGAGACCATTTTACCCCTAAACATTATTCAAATGCAATATTAAATAAAAAATTCAAATAAATATCGGATTGATACTTGAAATGACTTATATATTCTTGATATTTTTCGGCCCAAATAGTTGTTCTATTCGGCCTATACGTATTAGCCTATTCGGCCTATATGTTTTCATCTAAATAGTTGTTCTATTCGGCCTATACATATTTATCTATTCGGCCTATACATATTTGACTATTCGGCCTACATGTATTTGCCTATTCGGCCTATATGTTTATTTAATTTTCATCACTTTTATCACGCTTTAAAATGCTATGTCTTGGGTCCATATCGGAGCTATTCAGATTCTCATCAAAGCTACATTCAAAGAATGAATCGATACATCAATCGATATTGCTTTCTTTGATAAGAGAATCAAGAGCACAAGAGAAGCATGCCTAGGAGGACTCTCGGGAAATCTGTACGCAGGAAAAGTAGCATCCTACATTTATCCAAGGATCGCATACAATCTAGCAGACCGAGATTTCAACAGGGCAATTAGCCTTCATCAAGATTATAAAAACAAAGACTTCATGAAGGAAGGGAACATGCCTTACTCTATCACATACAGTATCTCGTATGCCCTCTCCAACACTCATCATTCAGATCTATTCCAAATGAAGGATTATATTGAGATACCTGAAGTGTTCGAGAAAATTGCATGTGCAACTAGGCCAGAGATAATGAAGCTACCACCAATTCACGATATGGATTTGTGGATCAAAGACAAGCCGATCTGGAGTAGATAAAACAGCCTCAGATTCGAGCAAAGAAGAATTTCTTTCTAAGAAGACAGAATGATTAGCGAGAAATGAGGAAAGAAACCAATCGTGGAGTGATCCAGGAACCGGAAAAGTTCACAACTATAGGTGAACTAAAATGCCAAGAAGGATGGAGAGGAGTTGAAATAATATTCGATATCACTAAAAAGGAAAACTCTATTCCTTGTGATGTCCTGTATTATCTCCAACAACCAACAACTGGGAGATACTAAGGATAGCACAAACTCGGCGATCTAGAGCTGATAATTGAAGGAGTTGCAGGAAGGTTCCCAGAACAACTAGTACTGAGATTGGAGTTTCTCGAGGATCATAAACCTTGGGAAAGACAGCAAGATGGAATGGAGTTTATGGTCAAGGGAAAAAGATACAAAGTCTACTAGTAGAGGCTCAGGATTTTAAGCTCTGATCCACCCATGGCCACAAGTCCATTTTTTATATATATCACCGTAGGGATGATATATAAGGAACATCGGGCTGAGTATTTTACAGCATACATTGATTCAGGAGCTGGCATCTACACAGCAAAGGAATGGGTCTTCCCGGAAGGCTCAGGCGAAGAACTGCCAATAGTTCTCGAAAAATATTTCTCGCAAAGGGTGCTAATCCTTAACAGAGGAATCAAGCAAGTAGAAATCATGATTGGAGGAGCAGATCGTACCCTATGGTACAAGGTGAAAACTCCACCATTATATTTTCACGACACCGGAGCGGATATTCTATTAGGAAATAATTTCCAATAGACATTCAAACATTTTACCCAAGAAAACGCAACTAGGAGGCTTATTTTCACAACCCTTTGTGAACATAAGATCATCGCACCAAGACTGGGTAATGCATTTCAACAAAAAATGCCAATCAGATTTCACAGCAAGCGTGGTGATGAAGGAAAACTGAGCCATCCGAAGATGAATGATCGAAGGAGATATGGCGAAGTAGTCCTTTAGATGAGAACCGAGACTAGAGGAGGATGGAAGATGGAGAAACTAAAGGAGAACACAATCCACCTTCTCAAAGCAAGCTTGGGAGAAAACCTACAGAGAGACGTCACAATCGAAGAACAAACATCTTTGGAGGACATCAAGAAGAAGATACAGAGGAACTTCAATGAGGATCCTTTAGCCTGGTGGGATAAGAACGAGCTCAAAGCTTCACTCAAAGTAAAAGAAGGAAATGTGCATGAGTTCGTGAGATATAAGCCTATCCTAATGAACCAAGAGGATCGAAAGGATATGGAGCTAATACTTAAGGAACATCTGGACTTTAAGTTAATATCACCAGGAGTATCTCCATACAGCAGTCCAAGATTTCTAGTTCGAAATCATGGAGAAGTCAAGTGGGGAAAGCCGAGACTTGTGATCAACTACAAAGGGATCAACAACATCTTGGAGTTTGATGGATACTACATACCAAGTAGGGAACACTTGGTCAACTGTATCAAGAATGCCAAGGTACTCTCAAAGTTTGTTACAAATCTGGATTCTACCAGATTATGATGGAAGAAGGGAGCAAGAAGTTCATAGCATTCTCCACACCACAGGGCCATTATATTTGGAATGTCATGCCTATGGGCATGATAAACACACCCCAGATATACCAAAGGAAGATGGATAATCTTTTCAAAGATTATTTCTCATTCATATTTGTCTATGTGGATGACATCCTCATAGCCTCGAAGAACATTAAGGAACATTTAGCACATCTGGAAATATTTTCCGAAGTATGTCACAAGGAAGGATTGGTGCTTTCAAAAAAGAAAGCAGTAATAGCAACAAGGCATATCGAGTTCCTTGGAGTAGAGATCGATGAATCCAGAATTATTCTACAACCATATATTATAGAAAAGGTCCAAGGATTCCCCGAAGATTTCAAAGATAAGAAACAACTCCAAAGTTTTTTAGGAGTGGTTAACTTTGTCGGAATGTTCATCAACAATCTGGCGCAATACAGGAACGTGTGCAGTCCTTTGTTAAAAAATGATGCTGAATTCAAATGGGATGATTCACACCGAGCAATGGTTAAACAACTAAAGAAGGTTTGCAAAAATCTCCCCAAATTAGCCATTCCTAATGACGAGGATGATCTGGTACTATATATAGATGCCAGTGACCATTGGCGGGCAGCAGTGCTTACAAAGTCCACAACAGAAGAAGAAAAGCCATGCAGATACTGTAGCAGGCTCTTTACGTAGAGCGAAGCAAATAGATGGCACATCAATGAAAAGGAGTTCTTTGCAGTTCAAAAGGTGTTCAAGAAATGACCGCTATTTCTTCTCGCAAAGAAATTCATCCTTAAAATTGATAACACAAACGTCAAAGCATTTTTGAAAAATAAATCGAATATAAACCAGAAAAGGCTAGACTACTAAGATGGCAAGTAGAATGCTAATATTATGATTTTAATATTGTCATTATTAAATCTATTGATAATGGAAGGAGCTGAGATAGACTCCATCCTAACTGTTTCAAGGCACCTGATGGACAACCTGAGTTGCTTTAGAGTGAATTTGAGAATCTGACACAATGCAAGGCATGCCGGAAGAATACAAGATAGTGATCAGATCAAAGTGTCTAATCGCATACGAGACTGCATTCAAAATGACACAAGTCTGTTCGAAGCAACACAAGAGCCACTCCTTTGGACTGTTGATAGCAATTGCAATCTATAAAAGAAGAGTAGTCGAGAACGGGGCTCTAAACCCAAAATAAGGGATTAAAGTACCCTTAGCACAAGTCCTAGTCTGGAACCTCCAAAAGAGGAACCGATCCAAGGAAAAATCAAAGACCTGGAGTCAAATCTAGAGTCGACGAATCAACCCAGCACCTCTGGGGTCAAAGAGGGAGAGATCAATCTTAGGCCTATGATGGACACTGCTAAGGTTGGTATTAACTTAGCTGATTTCTCTTATTGGTAGGAATACCAGGCCAGTTGTGAGAAATTGAATACTATACAATGAATCCGACCAGAGAAATACAGGGTGGATATAACTGGGGAATATCCCCGAGTTTAGATGCAAGAAGTCTCAAATCCAATAGATGTAAAGCAGTGGTATAACTTTGGGGCACTAGCCTAGATCTATGCTATTGCACCAGGTTTTCCAGAACTTGCAGAACTTCCAGAATGGCTGGGAGAAAAGATTTTCAAGGCATGGGAGAATAACTCGACTCTATCCAGAGGCAATGTATTAGAGTTGTACTTCACCAGTGTGGCCCTAGAACCAGTCAGAAAAGGCAACCACGAGGCCTTCCATTTCATCAAGCTTAAAAGACTTGATGTTTCAGCATCAAATAAGATCAAAGAGTCTTCTGGAAAGGAACCAGTCTTAGTTTCTACATTTTTTGAAGAACAGATCTCTACGCAGAGAGCGAGGGGTTTGTATGCCTGCATCAAAGCAATGGTGGAGGTAAAGTTCCCATTCAAGTTCGAGCATAAGTCTTTGAATGGGTCTTTCCTGTTAAACACTTTAACAGGAAAGAAGAAATTGTTCGCTGAGAAGGCTTTCCAGGAAAATAAGAACTTCTCTGGAAAAACAAGATTCCAGTGAGTATACAAACTCATTGGAGATATTGCAACATGGCCCATTTTGGGCAATGGACGAACAAGGTATGTACAAGCTGTTCCACCCAAACAGAACCAGAATTTGGGAAAGGGATAAGATTGGGCATAGGGATGATCAGAACGGCTGATCCACCCCCAACAAAGGAAACACGTGGAAAGAAGAGGGTGAAACCTCTTCAAAATACCCAGGAGCTGGGAGAATCATTAGGCACCAAAGAGGATAAATGACTCCTCAAAAATGCAAGAGCCTAGTGACCTTCTGAAAAGGTAAGACCTACAAGGAAGATGACCCACAATGGGGAATCCAATAAAGAAACCAGCTAGCTGCTAAAGTTCGAATCTCAGGCAGATGACGTAAGTGCTGACGACAACATAATGACGTAAGCAGTGATGTCACAAAACATTAAGAGACTTTGAAATCCAGATTTTAAATCCGAAAGCCTCTATAAATAGGTGTGTTGAGGAAGCAGAAGGAATCGACCATCACCCTCTATTTTCTCTCATTCAATAAACATTGTAGTTTCTTTTCTTTCTTTGTATGAGTGTTTCTGTTCCGGCTACCATAGGTAGCTAAATGAGTTTCTCCTCTTGTTCGGTGAGGATGAGTATGTAATAAATTTTTCTATTCAATAAATAAATAATCTTGGGCTACTGCACGAATTATGTAACCTTCCATTATATTCTGCAACTTTAATCTCCATACTTTTTGGCGAGAAACAGTAGCGGCATCCTGTACACCCGGTGTAGGAAATGAACAGGGTTGTGCTGAGGTTTGCTGAAGGAATGAGATTGAACCATCACATTGCGGGGTGCGTGGTTGGTTGTGAGGAGCAACTGTAAAACCTCCCGATACCCGGTGGATTGATGGTAAAAAGAGGTACTGTTACTATTTTAAATCAGTTAATTACGAGATTAATGTTGTTTAATTAATGTATGAAACATGATGGGCCTGATATGGTCGTAATGGACTATGTCTATTTTAAAGAAGAAAATTGTGATGAAAAAAAAGGGTATTGAAAATCACATACGGATATCAATCGGGTAGAGGAAATAAAAGGATTTTTTGGTTTTAAAGAAAGAATGGGTAATTTTGGAATGAATAGTATAAAGTGGCTAGAAAAAATTTGTTATTATAAGGGTGGCTAGAAAAAATTCAACTTAAGGAATAGTGGCTATTTTAAAATTTTGCCAAACATTTTATTTACAACCACCTACTTAACACTTGTTAAAAATGAAAATAATAGAATACCTTTTAAAAAAATTAACCGCGCACACATACTAGCAACCTGGTCGCATGGATGTCTTATGACACTTTGGTGTAACATCTCCTGTAACACAACCTTATTGAATGACACATGGAGGAGTGAAGAAATCCAATCCATTGCCCATAGGGTTTACTGATTAACTTAGAGTATAGTTTCCTCATCTTTCCTACGTGTCACTCATCCAACACAATATCATAACAGATGTCATAACAAAGTGGCTCCACACCAATTATATTCGTTTGATTGAAAAAAAAGAAAAAAAAACACTACTTGGTGTTCCTTTTACACCCCTATTAAAAAACGATTTACCCCTCAACGCATGATCCATGATTATTATCCTCATGGAAGGGTGTAAATGAGATGTCAAACATGTTATAGGAATTCCCCAAAGCATTTGGTTGAACCAACTTAAACAACCACCTCCGCCACATCGTTTGCCTTTTTCCTTTTCTTTTATTTAATTTAATTTAATTCAATTCATTTGCCTTTTCTTACAGAATTTAATTAAATTATCCAATTTAATTTTAATTTAATTAATAATAGTACATTTTAAAAAAGAAACTATAAATTATAATTTCCTCCTCTCTTTTACGGTTTCCTTCCCTTCACTTCCCTTTCTCTCGCAGGAAACCGCTCGGTCCGGTGTGGCTTTTGGATAATGTAGGAGGTTTTATTTATTTTTTTGTAGTGATTTGGGCCCTGGATCGCGGGCTGGGGTGTTTATGGTTGTTCTTCGCGGCTGAAATTTAAGTGTTGTTTATATCGGGTAAAAGGTAGGACGAGACAGAGTCGAAGGCTAAAACCAAACTTCTCCGGAATGAGATGGTAAGTGTGTGTAATACTCCACTTTTTTGGTCGCACGATCTTATTTTTTTCCCTTCCTTTTTTTTATTTCTTAATTTATGTGCTTAATGTGGGTTCTAGTACTTGCTATACGTCTGACTTTTTAACTGATTGGATCCCAAGATTATGGTAATGCTCCTGATGGATGAGGTTTTTCACATTTATCATCCATTTGCTCTATGTTTTTTTCTAAATATTTTTTTCTGTTAATTATGGGCACATTTGTTCCTCCTTAGCAGAGCTATTATTATGCATGTTCCGTTTATGTGATCTCTTTAGGTTATGATCCATGTGCATTGCCCTGATAAGGGAATCTATCAGTTAGAACCATTAAAAGTAATTTGTAGAATTTTTTGGTTGTAATAAATTCTATCCTATCCGATGACTTGTCTGAAGCCTGGATAAAGGAGGGATGTTGGTACTTGTCTGTGACAATCTATTGCCGAAAAATTTGTTATTATCGGTATTAGGCCTGTGATAGCCAATTAACAACTGCATAATGACTCCTTGCATGTTGACTTTTGGTACAATAATATATTCATTTACCCGAATATTTTAAAATTACTAGTTAGAGAAATGATAACAAAGTAATATATCACAAGGCTTAACTTAAGGTTTTGAACTACCAAATTCTTGGAGTTGGATGAACAAGATATGTTGAGTGTGGTATTGTATTCCTGAAAGTTATTTTCTATCTTAAGGTAGTGTTATGAGTGTATATTTGTTGCTTATTGTTTAATGGCCAGGTGGAAGGAAAGGTTCCCATGTCAAGGGAAGCTAAATTAGAAATTTTGAAGCATAAAAGGATAGAGCAGATGAAAATTGTCAGGGGAAATGATTCAACTTATGTGAGTAACACAATGCATAGGAGTGGTGGGGATGCGCTAAGACCTGCTCCATGCGGTGTTAGATTATACATTAACTCCTTCACATGCCCAAACATTGACATTTCATTTGATAAAGATGAATTTTCTAAGCGTAAAGTTGCAAAGTTTGACTCACCCGACTTTGAATGGACTGAGATAATTCCGTGTTGTCCAGTGTACACTCCCAGCAAGGAGGAGTTCAAGGATCCTTTAGTCTATTTGCAAAATATAGCTCCAGAAGCCTCAAAATATGGTAGGTTTCTTACAATGTATAAGCTTCATGCATTGATCTCACTTTTGACTACCACAGCACAAATTGGCTTTATTAAAGCATGTCATTCCATTTGAAATATCTCTCATGCAATTGGGAGGTTTTCTTGTTTGGCAACTAATTTATTGTTTTGCCTGTTGTTTGGCCTCTTTATTTACATATTTACACTCTTCACTGTCTATCTTTGACAGACTTCAATGTTTAAATACTCAATTATTCTGTCTTGTCAAATACCCAAATTCTCCTTTTCAATTTATGGTGTGTATCATTTGATAGACTTTTTAATTATAAAGAAACAGTGCTGAAAGTTTTGCTTGAACATTCAGGTATATGTAAGATTGTATCTCCTGTGTTTGCATCTGTTCCTGCTGCAGTAGTTCTTATGAAAGAGAAAGCTGGTTTTAAATTCAAAACTAAGGTGCAAACTGCAACCACTTTGTTTGGCAGAGTGGGATAGTGATGACAGAGTCACTTATTTCATAAGTGGGAGGTGAATGCTTTTCTTTAATTCCTTGTTTGCTAATGTTACGCCATAATCTAGTTTAAGAGTTTGGACATGAGCGTGCTTTTTCAGAAACTATACATTTCGTAACTTCGAGAAAATGGCGAACAAGATATTCGCTCGTAGATATTATAGTGCTGGATGCCTTCCTGCTACATTCATGGAAAAAAATTTTGGCATGAAATAGCTTGTGGAAAGATAGAAAGTGTTGAATATGCATGTGATGTTGATGGTAGTGCATTTTCATCTTCTCCCAATGATCCGCTTAAAAATAGCAGATGGAATTTAAAGATGTGGATTTCAAAACAAAATTTCACTTATATACTTATATATCATGTAATTTGTGTTCAACTTTGATTTTGGGATCCAGCTTCAAAGATATAGTGAATTAAATAATATGATCCATTTTGAGCGCTTTTGAATTCGTAGCTTGTAAAACCCCAATTTTTGCACTACAATTATCTCTCCATTGAATCAAATTGGCCATATGTGCGCGTTCATGAGCCCATTCTAAAGTTACATATTGTTATGATATCCCATATCGGTTCCGCCTGCAAGTGTGGAAGGGCATATAAGTTGGGGTCAACCCTTCACCTTCAGCCATGATCTTAGGCGAAGTTAGGGCTCCCTAATTTATGTGCCTAAAAATTTGATCCGACCTGCCGGATCTGGAAGGGCCACGGGAAGGGGCTACCCATTGTGTGGGCCCAGGGGTTGCCACCCCTAATGTGGGCCCAGGGGGTTGCCACTTGGAGTTGTGGGCCCTAGGTGCAGTTGCCACCCAGAGTGTGCCGTCCATGGACGTCCGATTCGAAGGGGGATGGATTTTTATGATGTCCCACATCGGTTCCACCCGCAAGTGCAGAAGGGCATATAAGTGGGGGTCTGTTGGATTGTATACTAAAAGTCTAGCTTTAGTATGAACAATGTTACAACAATATTTGAAATGAGAATCATATGATCAAATGATTGTATCTTATAATTTATTTATATGCATGATGCAATAGTCCACTTACTTTATACTGTAGATAATATGTTGCGCGACAACACGCGGAAGATCATATTATCGGTTTTCTTATAAAGTATAAACAGATGCTCACAACTGAGATAGACGGGGACTCTCTATCGGTATGGTTGTAGTGTGGTTTGGTATTAGCTTGTCTTGGTTATAGAATCACATTAGTGCACTTGTGTGTATTGAGCAGGACCGCCTGAGATCGTTCTTCTTATACTGACTATGTAGTAGAACTTGATCTCTGTTATTATGGAAGTTCGTGCTCTTAATCCCTATACAATAACCTCGACACGTAGGGCAGTATGTATTTCTTTGATTCATCAACGGGTGAGATTTATAAGTATTAAATCAATATACTCGGTGAGTTGGGAAGTTGTGATGTCTCTATGGTGTGCTGTTGATTGTAGAAGGAATCCATGTCCGTCATAGGTTGATGATGTCCCCTTGAGGTGCTCATAAGGTTTATCATGTAAATCTTGCAAGTTGATTAATTTCCGGCATGATAATAAGGTTGAGTGGTACTACTCTCGGATGAGATATTAATTAATTTGAGTTGTCAGTAACTTAATTAATTAATGGGCATTGTATATCTTAAACATGGGGAGACTGTCGGGCTTATAATAAGAAGTAGCCCAGAACATAATTTTGGGATTGGACGGGTAGTGCAGTAATAATATTTTAGTGGACTATATTATTATTATTGGATTTAATTAAAAGCTTTGGGCTAAGCTTGGTTAATTAAATTCAATTGAGGCCCAGCCCAATTTCTCCTCCTGGTCCCTGCTGTAGCCCAACTATATAAGTCATCTCAGCTCCTGTTAACCCTAAGTCAGTGCCTCATTTGACAGTTAGAAAGAATAGGAGCAGATTGAGAAAATCCTGCGGATTGTTGCCCACACAACAGCAGGATTCGACTTGGGACATACAGTAGAAGATCAGAGGTAGTTCTCTGCAGCGATTCATTCTCTACATCAACCCTGAAGTACGGTAAACACGTTTTATGCTTCCGCTGATTTTGTTTACCTGTTATCTTAACGGATTACGTTGAACCACACAATCCAATTGCCAATAATTGGTATCAGAGCTTTGGTTTCGTGGTGATACGAGAATCGTAAGATTGGGTTTTAAGTGATGATGTGATTATTGGATATAATCTAGTTGTAATTGCTTATCGTGGTTCATTGAAAGCATGTATTAAATTGGTTATATGATTACATGGATTAATCTGTAAATAATCAGAAGGGTTTTGGATCTTTTTTTTGAATTATCCATGAAATCCTATGATTTTGTTGGATATTATGTTCCTGTATGCTTTCTGTTTGGACACGTTGTTTCGCACACATGCTCGGTGATCACGACATGAGTGGGTTTGCAAAGTACGATAACGTTGATGGCATTATTGGCATTGATCGCCTGGTGAAAATCAAACGACCGGAGGTGGGAAGAAGATAGATAGTCAAGCCAGGCGATTGAGACTGCACGGGCGACGACTGGATTGCTGTCGTGCCATCGCGACTACAATTCTGGTGTGGCCAGACTGGTATGTGGACGCAGGCACGTTCACGCTGATTCCAGTCGAGTCTGAGCAGATCCGGCAGTGGGTGTTGATTGTGAGTGCAATTGGAGACGGCGACGATCTCGATTGACATCGACTGACCGGTGCTGTAGGCGGCGACGCTTGATTGATGGAGAAGTCCGGATGGGCGATTCGAGATCCGGCGGCGCATCAGCAGTGGGTTCCAGCGAGTCAGCGGTCTGATTCATTTTGATCGTGTCTCCATCACTCCCAATTTCCGATCTGGTCTATCGGCAAGGATGGGAGCAGAAGGCACGACTCCGGTGGGCTGACGGAACCACCACCGAATGCAGCCGGCACTGAGTCGTGCAATTCTGATTGGAGTCGTGCATGGTAGATGGCTGGCGCCGTGTTGTTGCCCGGTCATATTTGGTCTTTGACGAACGGTGGCGCTCGTGGCTTGCTGTCTCCGACAGCGCTGATGGCAGTGGCAGGCGGGTGCAGCTGGGAGCTGCACGGCGGCGGGCTGACGGCACGATCGCCGAGAGCAGCGATGCCGGTGAATGGCTACGCGTGACAGCTGCCATGTGGTTTCTTCTCGCGGCTGGAAGGTTGAAGCAGCAATCGGCTGCAATTTTAGGGCAGCGATGGTGATTCCTCATGTTGGGCCTCCATTTTTATTAAAGTGCTTGCTGGGCCAATTTAAATGTTGGATGTTGGGCCCAATTTTATTGAGGTGGCAATGGGCTGTGGATTCTAGGCGGCTCAATTTTAATTTGGTTTTGGACTGTTGGGCCCAATTTTAATTAAAATGCTAATGGGCTGCTGGGCTAATCCTATTTTAATTAATTGTGGGTAATGGGCCAAGCATGATAAATTTGTTATTTATTAATAGGCTAATTTTGTGCTAGTGGGCTTGGTGGAATTAATTTGGTTTTGGGCTAAGATTATGGGCCATAGATAATGAGCATGATTAATTAATTAATCTGCTGCTCATTTTGTGCTTATTTGATGCTCTAGGGCCCATTTAATTGATCCAACATATTATACAATTAATTATGATATATAACTGAGTTAATTGTTTTAACTTGACAATTAATTGTTATATATGAAAGACATGTTCTATGTGATTTATTTATTTAAATTGCTGTTAATAGAAGCATGTCTAAGTTGTATATTTTATTCTGAAATATTATATGCATGTTAAAACCCTCGGTGTTAAATAACTAAGTGGGAGAGGGGATTGGTTATAAATTCCCGCGGCCTCCATTATTGGTTTGTTAGTAATGTGAATAGACTTGCGCATCGGCATTAGAGCCTTCCTCCCCATCGGATGAGTTTATTCATAGATTGCTGGAACAGACTTCATTAAATAATTACGTTTGTAATGTGATGCATATGAACTTGCGCGTTGGCTTAGACCTTCCTCCCTATCGGATGAGTTTATATGCGGTTCACTGGTACAAACTTGTAATTGATGACTGTAGGAAGTTATCCGAGCGCGTGTGTACTTCTCTATCTGTAAGGCACATAAGCTTGGGCCGCGGACTTGGGGTCAAATAATGGTGTACACTTAGATGTAAATAATAAGTATCCTCCCCATCGGAGTCACTGCTTTTATTTGCATGGCTAAAGAGGAACCGACTATTAATTATTTTGTCATAAAGTTAGGTTGACAAATGAAATTAATAGGTAAAACCTTCTCTTGTAAATGTTCGGGTTTGTAAACGTCCACACTATCGTGGCTTGAAGACTCACGGTGCTTGAGATGTCGGTGAATTTTATTTTATATTGTTTTGAGGGAATCAATATAAAAGAATAAAATTCGAAGATTTGATCGGTAAATTTATTTGTGATTCTCTGAATTTCGAATGGTTTTATTTCACTAATTGTTAACTAAAAGACATTATATTTACTTGTCCAAATTAGATGATTAGAAAAGAATCTTGGTTTTGAAAATTACTGCTTAAGAAAATACATGTGTATTCTCACAAAGGACGTCTCATGATGCCTATTAAAGTCTCTAGTGAAGAGATGAGAGGTTCATAGAAATATGATGGTCTCATGTAACTCTTCGGATACTTTAGTAATTTAAAAAGGCGCAAGATCATGGTTGAATTGATGAATGAATTGGAAAAGCTTGGAATAGAAATTGAAAGGGAAACCTAAATCAATTTATTCTTCACAATTTGCCTGGATGTTTTGAGCAAGTTCTTCCTGAAATACGAGAGGTTGTATATGGTGGGAAACTTCTAACAAAACATGTGGCAAAAGAAAGCCATTTTTCATCATGATGTGAACAAGTTTAATATCTTATTTACTAATGGTTTAAACATGATTAGTGATGGCATCTACTGACATGAAGTATGTAGATACTGGAATCACTAAATGTTTATCACTGAGTAAGGATAAGATTGTTAATAACATGGGTAAAACTACAAAGGTAGTGGCTATTGCAGTGGGAGTTGTTTATTTATCTCATGATAAGAATAAACGATTGATTATGAGAAATTGTCTTTACGTACGTTTCATAGAAAGAATTTAATTTCGGTTTCTATGCATTAACGGATGGATACTTCATTTCATTTAAATGACATGGTCATAGTAATGAGGAATGAGGCTATAATCCGTTAAAGTACATTGGTGGATAAAAAGTATACTCTTGAATCATGTACATCCCACAGATGCAATAAATAGTAATTAAATAATGCATCTTCTAATATTAGTAAGAGAAAGGAACCTTCGGAAATGAACTAAACATACATTTGGCGTCTATGACTAATTCATTTTACTTGAGTAGGATTCAAAAGTTGATAGCCGATAGACCGTAAGGTTTATCTGAAGTGAAAACTATCGGACTTGCGAGTCTTGCTTGGAAGTAAAAATGATTAACTGTATTTTCAAGGTTGTGGGGTGTAGAGCCAAAGATATATATGTTGGAATTAGTTCATTCTGATTCAAGCGAACCTAATATTATCCAGGCGAGAGGTGGTTATGAATATTCGAAGATTATTCTGGAAACCAATATATTTATATGATGCACTGCATGTCTAAGTTCTTTGATTAATTCAAGAATTGTAAGGCTGGTACAGTGAAGCATCATTGAAAATATATTAAGTCATTACGATTCAATCATGATGGCGAATACCTCTTGGGATAGTTAGGAGCTATTGATCAGAAGTTGAGATTAAATCTCAAGTTAGCTACACCGGGTATGCCCCAAACTGAATGGTGTGGTGGATAGAAGGAATAAGACTCTTATGGTTATGATTAGATAGATGATGAATTATTTGAAATAATTAAAATTCATTTTATGAATATACCCTAGAAACAGTAATTCGTAAAACATTTGTCTGTTTGTGGGACATCCTGGAAAAATGAAGGTTGATTTATTTAGTCCAAAAGATCGAAGGGTGACTGTTAACACAAACACCAAATTTTTGGAAAAGGACTATGTAATAAATCACAAGCCCATGTATAAGTTGTTCTAAAGGAAGTGAGAGGAAAACACTAAGTAAAAGTACCAAGTGTACAAGAGGATATACCACAAGGTAAACTACAATGCGTGTCACGTATGATACACAATTACATGTAGTGCCTTATCGTAGTGGGAGGGTTGTTTGACAACCCATAAATATATGTTTTGGGACAGTCATGAGATTTGGTCCCTAGTAAATATGGTATTATCCCACGGATACGACGTAGCACTACAAGATTAAAATGCGAAATCTTAGTAAGTTGCAATGTATGTTGAAATAGAATCTACGGATTCTAAATTAAGTCTGGAGCTTGAAGGATCACTAAAATGGTGTAAAAGTCATTGCAAGTGGTCATAGGAAATAAAGAGGATCATACGGAAAGGTGAAAACCTTGGAAGCAAAGCTTGTTGCGAAAAGGTGTACTCAGAAAGAAATGGTTCGATTATGAGGAAACATGTTAGCTGGTAGCTATGCTTATATTGATCCGGATTCTTTTATTTATTGCTGCTATGAGGAACAACAAATAGATGTCAAGACAGTTTTCCTGATTGAAAGTCTTGAGGAAAACATCTATGTGAAGCAACCAGAGTGATTCATTGCAAAAGTACTAATAGCATTTTTGATAGTAAGCTTAAAAGTGTCCAGCGATGGACTAAAGCAAGCTTTAAGATCGTGAATCATCTGTTTTGATTAGGTAATCCAGTGGCATGGATTTAAATCAATGAGCGGATGAGTCTTGTGTGTTGTAAAGAGTGACGGAAATGTGGTGGTATTTTTTGTACTATACGTAGATAGTATCTTGCTCATTGGAGACAATGAAAGAGTATTATCGGGCGTATGGGTACGGTTAATAAAGCGGTAGAGATGAAGGACTTAAGAAAGGCAAAATATATCCTTTTGATCACAGTAATACGGATCACAGAAAGAACATTATGCTTATCTCAAGTTTCATAAATGATACAGTCCATACTCGTTTAGCATGTGAATTTATCTAAGTGAATGTGTTTTTGAGACACAAGAAGAAGATAAAGAGGATGAAAGCGGTTCCTTATGCTCCGGCGAATAAGGAAGCTTAATCTAAGGAATGCTATGAACGATGTTGGATATCTGTTTTGTTGAATGCATGAACAATGGGTATCAACGTAACCCGGAACAAGAATGATGAACTGTGGTAAGACATATATAAAGTGCCTGAGAAGGACTGGAAATTATATGTGGACTTACTGGACAGATTCACTGCTTCTTGCGGATTACGTAGATTCGGATTTTTTAGTCAGATTGGACGGCAGTAAATTCACCTCAAAGGTTATGTGTTTAATCTTAGGAAGTAGAGTCATAATGTGGAGGAGTGTTATATAGAAATATATTTCAGACTCCGGACTCCATCATGGAAAGATAATGAATTAGAGCCTATGAGGCAGCCAAAGTATCTATATGACTCTAGAGACTTCATGATGGACTTTGAAGTGTTTCTAAGTTTGCCCAAGGTAATCACAATTTACATTGATGATATTGGTGCAGTTGCAAACTTGAAGAAATTACAAGTCCATAAGGCAATTAAACACATGGAGCGCGAGTACCACCTGTTACGAGAAATCGTATGATGAGGGAAAGGTTGTTGTCGCCTAGATTGCATCGGATGATGACCTAGTAAACCATTTACAAGGACCATAAGGCGAGAGATTTTAATGGTCATGTAGTGGGAGTAGGAATCAGATGTATGGCAGAAGACATGACAACATAGTCTTTTAGTATAAGTGGGAGATTGTTGGATTGTATACTAAAAGTCTAGCTTTAGTATGAACAATGTTACAACAATATTTGAAATGAGAATCATATGATCAAATGATTGCATCTTATAATTTATTTATATGCATGATGCAATAGTCCACTTACTTTATACTGTAGATAATATGTTGTGCGACAACACGCGGAAGATCATATTATCGGTTTCCTTATAAAGTATAAACAGATGCTCACAACTGAGATAGACGGGGACTCTCTATCGGTATGGTTGTAGTGTGGTTTGGTATTAGCTTGTCTTGGCTATAGAATCACATTAGTGCACTTGTGTGTATTGAGCAGGACCGCCTGAGATCGTTCTTCTTATACTGACTATATAGTAGAACTTGATCTCTGTTATTATGGAAGTTCGTGCTCTTAATTCCTATACAATAACCTCGACATGTAGGGCAGTATGTATTTCTTTGATTCATCAATGGGTGAGATTTATAAGTATTAAATCAATATACTCGGTGAGTTGGGAAGTAGTGATGTCTCTATGGTGTGCTGTTGATTGTAGAAGGAATCCATGTCCGTCATAGGTTGATGATGTCCCCTTGAGGAGCTCATAAGGTTTATCATGTAAATCTTGCAAGTGAATTAATTTCCGGCATGATAATAAGGTTGAGTGGTACTACTCTCGGATGAGATATTAATTAATTTAAGTTGTTAGTAACTTAATTAATTAATGGGCATTGTATATCTTAAACATGGGGAGACTGTCGGGCTTATAATAAGAAGGAGCCCAGAACATAATTTTGGGATTGGACGGGTAGTGCAGTAATAATATTTTAGTGGACTATATTATTATTATTGGATTTAATTAAAAGCTTTGGGCTAAGCTTGGTTAATTAAATTCAATTGAGGCCCAGCCCAATTTCTCCTCCTGGTCCCTGCTGTAGCCCAACTATATAAGTCATCTCAGCTCCTGTTAACCCTAAGTCAGTGTCTCATTTGACAGTTAGAAAGAACAGGAGCAGATTGAGAGAATCCTGCGGATTGTTGCCCACACAACAGCAGGATTCGACTTGGGACATACAGTAGAAGATCAGAGGTAGTTCTCTGCAGCGATTCATCCTCTACATCAACCCAGAAGTACGGTAAACACGTTTTATGCTTCCGCTGATTTTGTTTACCTGTTATCTTAACGGATCACGTTGAACCATACGATCCAATTGCCAACAGGGTCAACCCTTCACCTTCAGCCATGGTTTTAGGTGAAGTTAGGGCTCCCTAGCTTATGTGCCTAACAATTTGATCCGACCTACTGGATCCGGATGGGCCATGGGAAGGGGCTATCCAATGTGTGGGCCTAGGGGTTGCCACCCCGGATGTGGGCCCAGGGGGGTTGCCATCCGGAGTTGTGGGCCCTAGGTATGCGGGTTGCCACCTGGAGTGTGTCGTTCGTGGACGTCCGGTTCGAAGAGGGACGGATTATTATGATATCCAACATCGGTTCCGCCTGCAAGTGCGGAAGGGCATATAAGTGGGGGTCAACCCTTCACCTTCAGCCATGGTTTTAGGCGATGTTAGGGCTCCCTAACTTATGTGCCTAACACATATGCTCTTTTTCTATAAACTTCATTTAGTTTTTGTACTGGGAGCTCTTCATTTGCGGATTATATAATGCAAGTTTACTTTTCCAATTCTTTCCTATAGTCATTCCCCTCTAAGCTTTTTCTAATTTCAGTAGTTGATCTCCAAATAATTTTCTTTTTGATTCACAGAACTTCACTGTTACCTCTCTTTGTTCAACCCTTATTTTTTTTATATTTTTTGCATTTTCCTTATCATCCTGATGACCTTCATGTGGAAAAATCACTAATTCTATCATAACTTGGTTAATTTCAGAAACTATCTCGGTTGCCAAAATCTATATTGCGTCTACTAGAAACATCAATCCCGATAATGATATAATCCTTTTTAGGATATTTTTGGACTCTGTATTCATATATGTCAAACTCAATTAAATTCTATTTCTGGGAGTCACTGAACCAATGCTTTACATTGGAATGCTGTTTAGCGTGTTTGCTTGGCATGTGGAAGATCATTACTTGTACAGGTTTGTGCTTTTCCTTCTTAAATATAAAAAGGTGCTACTTTTACATTTAGATTTGTTCATGACATGGCTTATACATTACACTTCATGTTTATCATCAATTATCATCACTATGGGGCAACAAAAACATGGTATGGTATCCCTGGTGATGCAGCTATTGATTTTTAAAAGGTTGTTATGGAGCATGTTTACACTCGTGAAATTCTACCGGATGCTAGGGAAGATGGAGCTTTTGATGTCTTTCTTGGGAAAACAACATTTTTTCCACCAAATATATTGTTACAACATAATGTTCTTGTTTACAATGCTGTGCAGAAGCCTGGTGAATATGTAATAACTTTCCCTAGGGCTTACCATGCTGGGATCAGTCATGGTATGTTAAATTGTGCATATAAGTTGAAAACTCTGTCATTTATATTTACAACATTAATATCTAGGCTTGCAAATCTATAATTTGCCTCTGATTCTGAGGTTTTAGTTGTGGTGAAGCAGTTAACTTTGCAATTGGTGATTAGTTTCCATTGGGAATAATCGCCAGTTGACGCTATGCTTTCCATAATAGGATGCCTCTCCTTCCTCAGGAGGAGCTTCTTTGCAAAGAAGCAATGCTACTTTATGCTAGTGCAGAACTCAAAGATTCATATTATTCTTGTAAAGATTTGATATCTGACCATAGCATTAAGGTTTATTTTGTGAAATCGATCCGATTTCAGCATCTTGCTCGATGGTGTTTGATGCAATCAAAAGAATGCTCTGCTGTTTATTCTTTTTCGCATGGAACAATTCTTTGCAGCTTGTGCAAACGAGATTGTTTCATAGCTTATGTGAATTGCCAACATTGCATCCTTTCTGCCTCCACATGGTATGATATTGACCTTTAACATTGCCTCTTCTTGATCTTTAATAGAATTTATTCTTCCATATTGATGATGGTTGACTTCAATTCAGATATACAATCACTCAATTTGAATTGTAGAAGCATTTTGACCCTCTCTGTGAGGTATGATATCTTGATTTTGGAAGCTGCTGCTAGGCAGTTTGAGCTGGAGGAGAATGTCTTACATGAGGTTGAGAAACACTGTCGAAAGAGCGATGATTTCCATTTGCCACATGGCAAATTCTCAGTCGTTAAAAATGATGGTTATATTTCTTATTGCAAGATTTATTCTGGATTGAGAATTGAAGTATCTCAGGTTCAGGACCAATCAAGGCATCGACCAATGGCTTCTCCCTCGTGCAATGACCCTGGAATTGATAATAATTCTAGTTTCGGTTCATCTTCACCGATATCAACAGAATACCATCAAATAAATGTTAATGTAAGATTCTCTGTCTTCTAACTTGTTCTTCGCATTTATCTATGAAGCCTGCAACACAAATTTTGGCTTTAAAGATTTAACTCCGTATTATAACCAAAAATAGAATTACTGTCTTGAAGAAGTTAACCTTGCACTTTTTTATATTTTGCCGGCACTATAGGGGTATGAAGACCTCAGCACAGGGAAGCACAAATCTACAATGTCCTTTAGAAATGCTGGATGTTCCTCTGATTTCTCCAAATCTTGTAGCAGAGTATATGTTGGTAACCTTAGAAGAATAAGTCAGGGTGTGGATATCAGAAGTGTGATTACTGCAGAAAGTGACGATTCTGATTCGGAGATGTTCCGAGTCAAGCAAAAACTTTCTTCCAAAGTGGAACAGGAGATTGTATGCGATTCTATGTTTGTTAATACTGAACAACAAGTACATAGTTTCAGGTTTTTGCAGGTTTACATACTTCAGGTTTTCATAGGTTTCTTTTGGCAGCACCTATGACTCATTGTGGCCTGAATCGTGAATCTCAAAAGAAATTCTTCCTCCAGTTTATTACACCTAATAATACTACTATATGTTTATCTAGTGGGGCATCTCTGATCTTGCTTCTATTTGACTTGTTTCTGGCAATTATAACCTGATCTTTTTCTCCCTTTTTTTCTTTGTAGGGTTTTAAGAGACTGAAGAAACATATACCAGAAGTGCATTGTAAGCGGTTAACATCAGAGTCATGCTCAACTGCTGATAATTCAAGTTGTGATTATAGTTCGAGTTCTGCAGTATCAAGAGAAGCATCCTCTGTTGGTGAGCCAAGGGCAAGGGATAAACATGGGAGGGTTAGAGGCATTCCATCTCCATTAAGTTAAGGAAAATGGGAAAGTAACTGTCGAGCAAAGATGGAGAAGTGGGGAGATGGGAGGATGATGAGCTGGGGAGCCTACTCCATCAAATGAATATGGGGCAAAGCGCTTCAAAGTTAGGGGACTATCAGTTTTAAGGTATGAGGGAATGTTGAAGTCATGAAACATAGTTAACTTTGGTGATAATTCTGACTTTGCAGACGACCTAATGGCTAGAAAAGAGTAACCGAGTTTAGATTAAATGATGAATCATATCATTTTTTTGTTATGCAAATTGACAGGCGGGATTTTTGAGCAGGAGGGATACGTGTTCTTGCAGTGAATGAATAGGTTAGCTCATTTTAAGATGTAAATTGTTTTTATGTTGATCGATTTTGGTGAGCCCAAATTGGTGGCCCTCCTCTGGGCTCTAACTCATTCTTCATTATCCTCATATTCATTTCATTCTCAAACTATTGCCTTCTAATAAAGGAATTCTTTTCGTTTTGGTCTGGATCTATCATTCTCTCAACTCACACACCACTACAAAAAAAGCTTTGATTAGAGACCAAAATTAGAGACGGTGTGTTAGCCGTCTCTATTTGAGATGGCTTTTGAGATAGTTTTTTAGAACTAGAGACAACATTCTCGTTGACTATTGGTCAACAATAACAAATTTAACATTGAGATGGTATTAGAAATGACTTCACATTAAGACGGTATTAGGGATGGTTTTTCGTCTCAATTAGAGATGATTTCTTGCCGTCTCTAATTTGAGACAGTATTAGAGGCGATTTTAAGTTGTGACGGTATTAGAGACGGTTTTTTTCCATCTCAATTAGAGACGGAGTTTTTTCATCTCTATTTGAGACAGTTTTAGAAACAGAATGTGTCAGTAGATTATAGAACCAGATCGGGTAATTTTGAGATGGTTTCTGACCGTTTCAATTATTGAGACGGATGCAAAATGTCTCAATTTGAGATGGTATTAG